>JARFIZ010000099.1:0-183186 GCA_036325965.1 Sinopyrophorus schimmeli | reverse complement strand
CGTTGTGATCAAAAGAGACTAAGAAAATAACAAGCATCCAACTCTAATAACTAAGTCTATTCGAACTGCAAACTTTCTATGCTAGATATGAAAAAAGTTCTATAGACTATTCTAAAATCAAATGCATCAAAATCTATTATCAAAGAAAAACTATTTGCTGCGTGGATGGCAAAAATTTACCTGACTCAGACTTCTATAGCTACTCGCGCTTCCACTGCGCGCCTGTGGAAAAAAAATCACAGTTGACCAAATCTTATCAACCACCAAAACTTATAAAGCCAAGCGATCCTTATCATTTCGTTACGAACCATAAAAATCGCTTACAATATCAAAAATTCAAATAAAACCTACAGGAGGCGTCCTTATGACTCATTGAGTGACGTCACACGACATTCCTACCAACTTCCAAGCAAAATAATTTACGTGGATTGATTAAACGTATTCCCCGAAGAAAAACTGTTGTAGAGAAATGTCAAAGTTTAAAAAACACAAGTAAGAATAATAAAAATAAAAAAAAAGAAAAGAAAAGAAAAAATACTCGATCATTTTGTTTGAGATGTGTACAAAACTGAAAAGAGGGCTTTGTTCGTTTATTTGGCTGTGTTGCTACACAACAGAAGGAAATATCAAAAGCCAACTTCGACATTTCAATATGATTTATTACGCAGAGGCTAAGTTATCTAGATTTTGGGATGGTTTACGAAACAGCGGCGCACCAAAACTTTTTTTTGTCAGGGGAAAAGCTGCGATTTTTTTTTATTAAGTTTTTATTATTTTTTTCATCGACGAAATTGGTTTGTATTTAAAAAAGCGTTTAAAAAGTGCGCGCTTTCGCTCGTCTCCCTTCAATTTTTTTCCTTTTCTGCATTTTTAAATTCTATAGTTGTCGTATTTACCGACAATTGATATATAGAATTACAAAAGTTGCATAAAGGCAGTAATCGACGTGTTAAATTATAACTTGGCGCCGCGTCATCAAATCTAAGCCTACCGAAAGTGCTCGCTTTACGCACATGTGTAGAAAATAGCTATTATCACTTCGATGTAGAAACAAATCGTATTTGTTTTACAAATTAAAGTTTTAATTAATTATTACTTTAAAAAAATCGCTTTTTTAGAATTTTAGCCACAATTATATTTTCTACTTATGATTAAAGTAAAAAAAGATGTAAAACAAAGACCTACAGCTATAAATTTATCAGAACAAGCACTTCCGAAGAGCATTTATTGAGAATCGATGATGCGTTGTTCCTCAAAGGGGAGATTAAATATGAATTACAGTCTTTCAGAGGTTTCGGGAGCGGTTTTCCGCCGATCCTCGGGATCGCCTAACAGGATTTCGTATGGTCGGATATTTTATTAATGGTCGGCCGTTTCAAATTTGATTAATGATGCAAAAGTGCAGAAAAAAACCGCACTCGACTTGCTCTCCGTTGTTAAACTAAATGTTTTCTGATGCGGTTCGCTCGTTAAAAATTTACTTTACGTTTTGCGTTTTTACGAAGAAAAAAAAACAAACGTAATTTTTTTTTTATAAATGCTTTTATCTTTAGGGGGAGAAACGCTTTGAATTGACGAGGTGGACGATTTTAATTATTTTCTAAAAAGAAATTTTAATTAAATGAAATCGGCGAGTTTTTAATTAAAATTATTTATAATATGTTTAAGTTGCGAATTTCGGTTTGTGGTTTTTATTTTTATAATTCGGGAAAAAAATTATGTTAGAGGGGTGGCGACTGAGATGCAGCCAACTGTCTATAATTAAAGTAAAAATAATCAAAGAACGAAGAACAAATTCTGAGTGTAACACTGCGGATTTATAGTTTTTAATTAAAAAAAATATAAAAAGTAAATTAAGAATTGTGAATCACGCTTAATACGGAGTGTGCACATTCGAGCTCAAAGTGGCACATTCCGATCTCGGGAAAATGAAGCGCGCCGCTCCGCGTCGCGCTTCATTTGCTTCCCTCGCTCGGAAATGTGCCACTTTTCGCTCGAATGCGCACATCTTCGTATTTATTGAATTTGTTTACTTATTCTTCGCTCTTTTAAATTATAAATTTAAATTTAGGGTAGTAAATATCGATTCTATGTTCTAAAAACATATTTGCCATAGCAATGAGTGGAAGGGAGCGAAAAGATACGATAATCTCGTCGGTGGAAGTGAGAAGGACCGATTAAAATTATTCAACTGATTTTTCGTGTAATTTATTGGCCTAAATTATTGTGAATCACGCTCATAACGGAGTGTGCACATTCGAGCTCAAAGTGGCACATTCCGATCTCGGGAAAATGAAGCGCGCCGCTCCGCGTCGCGCTTCATTTGCTTCCCTCGCTCGGAAATGTGCCACTTTTCGCTCGAATGCGCACATCTTCGTATTTATTGAATTTATTTATATTAATTTTGGCAGGTAGCTATAGTATTTAATTTAGTTACGCCAAAGAAGTTTGACTTGTTTTTTTTTTAAATAAAAGCCTCATACTAAATTAATTCTTCAAAACAAATTTTTTTTGAGCGTTAGAGAACTTTTTAGTAATAAAACTATATTCATATTGATATCCCATATTGTATCCTTTTTTATTTAATTGTTTTTATGGTTACCAACCCCACTTTACTATTCTTATAACTGAATATTTTTACTAACTTTTTAAAAAGACTATTTTATTTATACGCGACCTTCGATCAATTTTTTTGATATGACAAAATTGTCTAGTTTGCTTTGCTGCAACTATAACGAAAAAGAATACAATACAAAATTCTCCCGGGGGGTAATAGCTTGAATGCATTTTTGACTGAAACCCCAATAAAAATTTCAAGATTTTTTTAAAAGGGTCAAAATTTTGTAAAGTTCAGAAAAATATCTGTGCAACTTTTCAAGTTACAATGTTTTTAATAAGCATATTCCTTTTCAGCTCAAAAATGAACCTGAAAACACAAAAAAATATTTATTTTTTGATTGCTTTAAACAAAGCTACAAATGACTCAACAATTACTTATTTTTTTTTAAATTAGCGATTTTTCATTAATAACAATTAACATAATATTTAATAATTATAGTAGCAAAAACCTAAGCACTATCATAACTAATTCTTTTTAGATTTTTTCAGCATAGAAATAATGGAAAGCATGGTTTTAATAATTATTCCAAATTTTTAGATTGGCCTTGTTGGTATTATAAATAACATTTATTAATTTCGGCAAATTTTATAAACCAAAAATTAATTTTTACGTCTTATTGTTGATTTGCATTAATTTGCGATAATTAATAAATAAAATTCAAATTCAGTTTAGGATCTTAGTAGCCTGGGTCTGTTGGTTAACGCGGATAGTGTTAGAGGCGCTCTTCAATTGTTCTAATGTCACTTTGCAATTCATATCGTTGTTGCTATTTTACAAAGTTTAGTTGGTTTATAAATGTTTATATGGATTCGCATATATGGCAAAAGTGTAATTACATGGTGTTGTTCCAACTGATTTATAAGGGTATGTGGTAACTTTTGTTTTTAATAAGAAAATAGTGGATAAATCTTTACAGCTGTTCTCCACGGGATTGCATAGAGCCAATGGTCGTTTGACGTTTGCGAAATATTTAATGTGTTTTTTCCAATTAACTTTAGTAATTAGCTGCAATGTACTATTAGGGGCAGAACCAGGATGATTTGGGGTGTACTTACACCATATCCAAGATCTCGATGCATTTTATTTGTTTTGTAATATGAATCCATTTCTTAGCAACGCTAGGGGTCTGCGGGGCAACATTCTCGAAGAGGGAAATTCAAAATTAAATCGCATTTATTTACACTATTTATTTTCAAATGCTTAATGATATTTGTCTTGGTGCTACTAACAACCAGGGTTGAAAATGTCGAAATGCCCCCTTTCCCTTCGTAACCTAATATTTATTTTTAAACAATTTTATTCATTTCACAATTAACATTTTGATATGTTTTTACAGAACACTCCAGAAATTGATTCGGTGGTATCTGTTATAAAAGATAAGCAGTTACCTCGGCACTCGCCACCTGCAAAAATGCGTCACAGATTATTTGCAACTTGCCTTTACACAATTTGCCGTCATTCGTTCTGGTTCCTTCAAGTGCATTACACGTTGCTAATTAAAGAGGTAAATTATATTATTTTGAAAGGTTTTAAGTGGTGTAGTTGTTTCATTTTTGAATTTAATATTTCGTGTAATATTTTGAAATGTTGTCATTTATGGACCAATAAATTGTAATTTTTTGGTATTAAAATTATTTCTGTTTTTAGATTGACTGGTGGATTATTTGTCTTATATCGGCCACCCAAGTTAAAGGTGGCGAGTCCATCCCTTGTACTGTGGGACACCCCATGATTGCTTTCCAGGCTTACATCGAATCATACAGTTTTAGGTGGGTTATAAATAAGTTGTAGTAACTATCAAATTTTTTAGTTTTTACTCTTAACTATTTTGTATATTAATGTAAGGCATATTAAATTTGCAATAATTCTAATGTTGTTCTTCGCTTGTTTCAGAATATATGCAGGAGAATTGTTAGAAGGACCTCTCAAATATGAATTTTACAAAGCATCTGAGATTCCAAGAGAATCAGTATTTATTTTAAAGGTATGACTTTTTGTCAATCATTCCTTATAATGATTGTGTCTGCTATCGGCGGATTTTTGGGGGTGGGCCATCAGCAAAGGTTTTGAGGATAGCAACGTTCTCCTTACATACATTTACAGAATTGTTTTTTCATTTAAATTTTTGGTTTTTCATTTTGATAGATACAGCAATTCATTTTTATTCTATTTCACTGTTCAATAATAGTTGTTTTTTCACATTTATTTTGTGTAATTTGACTGTTAATTCAAGCACCCAGAAGTGGTGCACTTTTGCCATATTTTAATCTTAAGATTTGTTTTGGTTTTATGCTTTTAGAACCTTTTTTTAAACAAAGCTACAAAAAACTTAAAAATTACTTAATTTTTTTAAATTAGCGATTTTTCATTATTAACTATTAACTTAATATTTACTAATTTTAGTAGCAAAAACCCAATCACTATCATAACTAATTTTTTTTAAATTATTTTCATCAGGAATAATGGAAAGCATAGTTTGTATAATTATTCCAAATTTTCAGATTGGTCTTGTTGGTATTATGAATAATATTTATTGATTTCGGCAAATTTTATAAACAAAAAATTAATTTTAACGTCTTATTGTTGATTTGCATTAATTTGCGATAATTAATAAATAAAATTCAAATTCAGTTTAGGATCTTAGTAGCCTGGGTCTGTTGGTTAACGCGGATAGCGTTAGAGGCGCTCTTCAATTGTTCTAATGTCACTTTGCAATTCACATCGTTGTTGCTATTTTACAAAGTTTTGTTGGTTTATAAATGTCTATATGGATTCGCATATATGACAAAAGTGTAATTACATGGTGTTGTTTCAACTGATTTATAAGGGTATGTGGTAACTTTTGTTTTTAATAGGAAAATAGTGGATAGCTCTTTACAGCTTTTCTCCATGGGATTGCACGGGCCAATTGTCGTTTGACGTTTGCGAAATATTTAATGTGTTTTTTCCAATTAACTTTAATAATTAGCTGCAATGTACTATTAGGGGCAGAACCAGGACGATTTGGGGGTGCTTTTACACCATATCTAAGATCTCTACGCATTTTATTTGTTTTGTAAGTAATATGAATTTCATTTCTTAGCAACGCTCGGGGTCTCTGGGGCAACCTTCTCAAGGAGGGAGATTCAAAATTAAATCGCATTTAAATACACTAATTATTTTTAGTGCTGTATGGTTTTGATGATACCAACAACCATATATGAAAGTGCCGAAATGCCCCCTTTCCCCTCGTAACATAATATTTATTTTTAAACAATTTTATTTATTTCACAATTAACATTTTGATTGTTAATTTTCATTAATTTGCGGTAGTTTAAATAATAAAATAAGTTCAAATTCAACTTAGGATCATAGTCGCCTGGGTCTGTTACTTAACGCGGATGCCGTTAGGCGATGTTCAATTGTTCTTATGTCAATTTGTAGTGCACATTGATGTTGTAATTTTATCCAAATTAATCAGTTAAAAATTATTTAAGTGGTTCACATATCTGAAAAAAGTGCAATTACATGGTGTTCTTTCAACCGATCAATAAGGGTATGTGGTAACTTTTGTTTTTAATAGAAAAATAGTTTATAATTACTCACAGCTTTTCTGTATGGGATTGCATAGGAACAAATGGCGTTTAACGTTTGTAAAATATTTAATGTTTTTTCTAATTAATTTTAATAATTAGCTGCAGTGTACTATTAAGGGATGAAACAACATGATTTAGGGATGAATTTACACCATATCCAAGATCTCTACGCATTTTATTTGTTTTGTAATTTGAATTTCAATTCTTAGCAACACTCGACCATTTGATGGCACCGCAACCTTCTCGAAGCGGGAGATTCAAATTTAAATAAATGTATTGTTTTGATTTTATTAACTACAAGGGTTAAGGGTGTTAAAGTGACCCGTCTATCTTCGTAATTTAATATTTATTTTAAAACACTTCGTTCGTTTCACAATTATAATGTAAATTTAATATTTGATATGTTTTTACAGAACACTCCAGAAATTAATTCAGTGGTATCTGTTATGAAAGATAAGCAGTTAACTGGGCACTCGCCACCTGCAAAAATGACGTCACAGATTATTTGCAACTTGCCATTGCACCATTTGCCTTCAATCGTTCTGGTTTCTTCAAATGCAGTACACGTTGTAAATTAAACAGGTAAATTATATTATTTTAAAAGGTTTTAAGTGGTGAAGTTGTTTAATTTTTGAATTTAATATTTTATGAAATATGTGGGAATTTTATATGTCATTTTTGGACCAATAAATTGTAATTTTTTGGTATTAAGATTATTTCTGTTTTTAGATTGGCTGGTGGATTATTTGGATTATATCGGCCACCCAAGTTAAAGATGGTGAGTTCATCCCTTATGCTCTGGGACACCCATGATTTGCAGACTTTGCAGGCCTACATCGAATCATACAGCTTTAGATGGGTTATTAGTAAGTTGTACTGACTATCAATTTTTTTAGTTTTTATTCTTAACTATTATGTATATTAATGTAAGTCAATTGAATTTGCAATAATTCTAATGTTGTTCTTCTCTTGTTTCAGAATATATGCAGGAGAATTGTTAGAAAGACCTCTCAAATATGAATTTCAAAAAGCATCTGAGATTCCAAGAGGATCAGTATTTATTTTAAAGGTATGGCTTTTTGTCAATTATTCCTTATAATGATTGTGTCTGCTATCGGCGGACGTTTGGGTGTGGACCATCAACAAAGGTTTCGATGGATGGCAACCTTTTACTTACATACATTTACAGAATTGTTTTTTCATTTCAATTTTTGGCTTTTCATTTATATTCTATTTCACTGTTCAATAATAGTTGTTTTTTCACATTTATTTTGTGTAATTTGACTGTTAATTCAAGCACCCAGAAGTGGTGCACTTTTGCCATAATTTAAGCTTAAATTTTTGTTTTGGTTTTATGCTTTTAGTACCTTTTTTTAAACAAAGCTACAAAAAACTTAAAAATTACTCAATTTTTTTAAATTAGCGATTTTTCATTAATAACTATTAACTTGATATTTATTAATTTTAATAGCAAAAACCCAATCACTATCATAACTAATTTTTTTTAAATTATTTTCATCATAGAAATAATGGAAAGCATAGTTTTTATAATTATTCCAAATTTTTAGATTGGTCTTGTTGGTATTATGAATAATATATATTGATTTCGATCAATTTTATAAACAAAAAATTAATTTTAACGTCTCATTGTTCATTTTCATTAATTTACGATAGTTAATAAATGAAATTCAAATTCAATTTAGGATCTTAGTAGCCTGGGTTGGTTGGTTAACGCGGATAGCGTTAGAGGCGCTCTTCAATTGTTCTAATGTCACTTTGCAATTCACATCGTTGTTGCTATTTTACAAAGTTTAATTGGTTTATAAATGTTTATATGGAAACGCATATATGGGAAAAGTGTAATTACACGGTGTAGTTTCGACTGATTTATAAGGGTATGTGGTAACTTTTGTTTTTAATAGGAAAATAGTGGATAGCTCTTTACAGGTTTTCTCCACGGGATTGCACCGGCCAATTGTCGTTTGATGTTTGCAAAATATTTAATATGTTTTTTCTAATTAACTTATTAATTAGCTGCAATGTACTATTAAGGGCAGAACCAGGATGATTTGGGGGTGCATTTACATCATATCTAAGATCTCTACGCATTTTATTTGTTTTGTAATATGAATTTCTTTTCTTAGCAACGCTAGGGGTCTGCGGGGCAACCTTCTCGAGGAGGGAGATTCAAAATTAAATCGCATTTCATTTTACTATTTATTTTCAGATTTTTAGTGCCGTATTGTCTTGGTGCTACCAACAGCCAGGGTTGAAAGTGCCAAAATACCCCTTTTTCCCTAGTAACCTAATATTTAATTCTAAACAATTTTATTTATTTCACAATTAACATTTTGATATGTTTTTACAGAACACTCCAGAAATTGATTGGGTGGTATCTTTTATGAATGATAAGCGGTTACCTCGGCACCTGCCGGATGCACAAATGACGTCACAGATTGTTTGCAACTTGTGATTGTACAATTTGCCTTCATTTGTTCTGGTTCTTCAAATGCAGTACACGTTGCTAATTACAGAGGTAAATTATATAATTTTAAATGGTTTTAAGTGGTGTGATTGTTTAATTTGTGAATTTAATATTTCAATAAATATTTGGAACTTTATTTGTCATTTCTGGACCAATAAATTGTAATTTTTTTGCACTAAGATTGTTTCTGTTTTTAGATTGGCTTATGGATTATTTGGAGTTTATCAACCGTCAAATTTAAAGGTGGTGAGTTCATCCCTTGTACTCTGGGACACCCATGATTTGCTTTCCAAGCCTACATCGACTCATACAGTTTTAGGTAGGTTATAAATAAGTTGTAGTGACTATTATATTTTTTAGTTTTTACTCTTAACTATTTTGTATATTAATGTAAGTCAATTAAAGCAATAATTCTAATGTTGTTTTTCTCTTGTTTCAGAATATATGCAGGAGAATTGTTAGAAGGACCTCTCATAAATTTCAAAAAGCATCTGGGATTCCAAGAGGATCAGTATTTATTTTAAAGGTATGATATTTTTTTTCTTTCATTTTTATAATGATGTGTCTTCTATCGGCGGACGTTTGGGGGAAGACCATCAGCAAAGGTTTTAAAAAATGGCAATCTTCTACTTATATATATTTACAGAATTGTTTTTTTGTTTCAATTTTCAAAAATAATTGTTTTTTGACATTTATTTTGTATAATTTAGCTTTTAATTCAAGTACCCAAGAGTGGTGGACTTTTGCCATATTTTAAGCTTTATATATTTGTGTTTTGGTTATATGCTTTTAGGACCTTTATTATCAACCTTTTCTACAAAGGCATTTAATTTTTTTTGTAGAGTTTTGAGATGAAAAATTGAACTTGTACCTTTAAATGCAATGCTTATCAGAGGTTTATATTCCAGTATTGCAAATAATTTTATTATTGATTTTTGATTAAGATGTGACCAACGACGTTATGCATTGACCTGGTGGCATAATATCATATCAGTTTTTTTTGGGTGGTCAACCGATATTTGTATTTCAATGCGTTTCTGTTTAACTAACTATGTTATTTTTATATCAAGAGCTCCAATCAAAATTTAATTAATTTCGATTGGAACTCTAGTTGTAACTTTAATTATTCAATATTAATTTGTGAATATTCAATAATTATTGCTACAACCACCAATTGCCATTTAAACTAATCTTTTCGGTCTTCTTTCAGCATGGGGTGCAGATATTCGAACTTCCGCGGTTCCGCTTTGATCCGTAGTTTTACAAACGAGTGTATGCCCTCCCAGTCAAAGTAGTGGTCCCTTTAAATCAAAAATCGCGCGTTTCCTTTTTATAATACTTTTCTTCGGGATCCGGAGGAGGAGCAGCTGGACCTAGGACGAGGAGGATCACGGAAGACCGCAACCAGAGTCAGCCAACCCCTCTGGTGCCGAGACATTTTTAACTGGGACATCAGGTAGGTCCGTCCAGCGTTTGGGACGTTCGATAAGAAGGAAGCCACTCTTCGGTGAGTACCTTTTTAATTTTGCCATTGCAGGTGGTGATACTGGATGGTGGAGATTTATTTATTTTTTTTTAACTTTTTACTTAGGACAATATGCGCTGCGCCTGGGTTACTACCGTTGGGGTGGGTCGTTTTTTTAATTCGGATTTTTAAAACCCAAATGCCCTTCAGGCAGTTTTTATCAGTAGTTCAACAACGTAAACTTTATGACTGTTTACTAAAGATTTTTTCAAATGTTTTTAATTTAATTTATTAGTAGGTACTCAGTCATATAGTTTCTTCTCAATTTTTTGCGTTTTTTAGAGCAGGGTTAAGTCTCCACCTGAATACGATTTGTTCAATGATTTTATAGTCATATTTTTTATAAATAATATTGGATTTTCTAAACTTAATAACCTATGTAAAATTTTGTTTGCAATTGTTTTTTCTTACATTATTTTATCAATATTTTTCCAGCTTTTACTAATTATTCATCAATATTTTTCTTGTCTAAATTAGAAACGACTTGCAAATATACAATCAGACAACTTTCTTTTGTTATGGTTTTTACTTTCATTTTTGAATTTTAATTTTGTTTAGAACATTTTGCTAAATTGTTAAAATGTATTTGTTTACTCAATTTTAAAGATTTAAATAAAATACAAATTGGTCAGCTTTTTAATTTAAAAAATATTTTTTAACGAGTTCTATATTTAACATATTGCTAAATTATATTTTTTTCAAATATTTAAAAGTATTTATTAAATAACTATTACAAAATTAAATTACATTTTAAAAACTGTAAAAGATTTTTTTCTACTTGTATATTTTTATTAATAACAATTTAATAATATTTTTAAAAACAATTAGCTAAAATTTGTAAAAGAAGTATTAAATTCTGATTGTAAATTGTAATTATCAAATATAATTTTATTTAGTATTTTTCCAAAATGTTTTCAAACTTATTATTAATTTATCAGAAATTTGTTTTGAATTATCGTTGCTTTTTAATTAAAATATTTTACTAATTAACGTCGTTTTTCAAAAAATTGTTTCAAGCAGATGTCTAATTTATATTTTACATAAACCTTCCAAACAATTTAATTTTTATAACATTTTTGCTTTGATGTAAACTAAATGAAATATTTTTGATTTTATCGTTTCAACAAAATCGTACATACAAATCACAATTAATTATTGTCAAAATGAATCAATACAAAGATTTATTAACCATTTGTTTGGTTGATAAAAAAAATGGCTTTTTTGCATTAAATTAGGCAAAGGCCGAAATAAAAATTCGGAGAGTACGTCTTTCAGAATTGGATGTTCGGTCTTTGCTTAAAAACCAGTTCACCCCTGCAATTTTTTTTCTTTTGCTTTATATTTGTGTATGGGGGTTTTTAGTAAGGGCGGATTTTTATTCAAAAGCCACTTTTGAATCAATTTCCAAACTGCTCAAAAACCTCCGAGTTGATTCAATAAGCTGCAAAAGGTCTTCGTCCTTTTGCAATCGGAACTTATTCGAACTTTTGGGTTTTTGGTGTTTGCTGTGTTATCTTTCGTAAGGAACCCTGCGCCCCCTCGCTTAGTTTTAAGAATTTTTGATTTTGTACCGCACCAAAACCCAAAAAGGGAGAATATTTCCGATTATTGTTTCAACCTTTGTGCAATTCGCCGAAGGACCAATCTTTGCAAATTAAGTAAATATTCGAATCTTGAATATTTTGTTCTTTAATAAATTCGATTGGTCCGAATGGGGTTGCACAAAAAATATTTATATTTGTGTATTTTTGGTATATTTGTGTGCCGCCCCGTGTCCACACTGGCTGGGCACGGGGCACCCTTTAGAGACCGCGTTTATTAAATGCTACCATTTTTAAAAAGATTTTGCAAAACTTTGGGTGCGAGCTCTCAGTTTTTTTTGTAAAATTTAAATTCAATCTTTTTAGAAGTGGAAGAAGAGGGGGCATACGATTTTTCATCCATTTTTCAGGCGCGAAAGCTTTTAAGGTTAAAGCACAGGCGTGAGACTTTTGTCTTCTTAGTTAGGCGTTTAGGGTTTGGCTCTTCTTTGGAGGCCATCGAGTTTCTCTCCGCTTTGTCTCCAAAACAGTAGCATTTAAGTATTTGGCCTTCCAAAAGGGACGGCCAGTATGGGCTTTGGCCAAAAGGACATAGCTTTCTACGTTTTTTAAAAGTTTTAAATTAAAATAATTTAATAAAATTTGGGAAGGGGGGATGCGGGTTAGTTTTAGTAATTAAATGTTGGGAGAGTCCCGGTTTTCGGAAATAATTGCTTTGCAGCCCTTTGGGCTCGGCAAAATCGTGCGTTTTTTTAAATACAGGTTTTACACTTCAAATTCACGCTTTTTCCAATTAAATCAACTTTTTTCCAAATCAAATTCAACATTTAGCTCATCAAATTCAAGCACAAAAGAGTGAATTTGTTTTGTACAAAGTGAAAATTGATTCGATTTGCAAAAGTTAATTCAATTTGCAATAGAGTAAATTTCGGGCGAAAAACCTTTGTAAACGGGTCGAACTTTTTTTTTGCGAACTTTCGGTTGCGGGTTAGTGTTTGTGAATTTGCGTTACCGAAATTGCGCTTGCGGTTATTTTTGACTAAATGATGTGTTTCCTTTTCAGTTTTTTTTTATTATCTTTTTTTGAAATACTTAATCGATTAACTTTTACTTTCCAGGGCGTTTGATTTCTTTTTCAGGGCGCTAATTTTGACTTTTTATGATAGGGTCACATATTTAAGCTCGTAAATATAAAATTTTTGCCTTTTGAATTTTATTAATACTTGTGCGTCGTGAAAACGTCGTAACGCGTTTTGACTCTCCCACATTTGAACCGTTTGCGTCTTCAAGCTCGAAAAGTTTGGAGCTTTTGTCGCCTAAGCACAAACTTGAATATCTGCACATGCTTGCGTTTATCTACATTAATCTTTTCTTTTTAAATTTAAAAAAAATATGTCTTTCTTCCCATTTAAGTCTGATGGGAGAGAGCGAAACGATACAACAATTTTATAAGAAAAAGTGAGAGCGAACGATAAATATTTGTTAGTAATGATTAGTAAAATAATTATTGCTAAATACGACGTTGCCATTATTTCCGACATTAAATAAGCTTCCTTAAAACTTAAAATTTTTCATATAAAATTTCTAAACCAATTAATCTATCGAAATAAATGTATATAGTTAATACCAAACTAAAACCGTTGCACGTCATTAGTATAAATGACGTCACCCCTTGTACAGTGTTGTCAAACTGTGAGTTTTGCCGCAGATTATAGGATATATGATACGTTGTAATTTTATATCCTATAATCTGCGGCAAAACTCACAGTTTGACAACACTGTACGAGGCGTGACGTCACTTATACTAATGACGTGCAACGCTTTTAGTTTTGTATTAACTATACAAAATGTTTATCATATTTTTCGTTTAACATTTTAATCTCCCAAAGATTATGCGAGGGTTCCTCTCAAATCAAACTTCTGCAGCGGGTTTTAGAAAAAATAATTTTCGATACGTATGCGTAAAACGAGACACCCGGTAGACTTGAATTAACAAAGCTCCTCTAAGGTTATGGTACTTTCACAACGGTCTCGTACGCTTACACATACCCTACCGGCTGGTATGTGTACTATGCGAACTCGATCTCGTGGTGATTGCGTCATAACCTTGATCTCGTGTCGTCAAAACTAAAACCTACCGAAATCACTCACTTTACGCACACGTAACGAAACATTCATTCTACTTGTTTGTGCAGATATTCTGTAAAAGTAAATACATGCACGCATAGACACTTTCAAACACCATTTTATTTATTTTTTTTAATAGCGTTTTAGTTATATTACATTAAAAGTACAAATTGTTAATTACCAAATTCTTAAATTAACACCGAATCTTTTAAATTAATTTAATTTTTTTAAAATTGTTTTTTTCCAAAAGTTGTTTGTACCCAATACAATAAACCAGATATACTATTAATTTCTCCAAAAGAAAATTAACTTTTCTGCTAGATTTTCTTATATTTTTTAGTTATACAATACTGAATGGAGCGCCACCTAAAGCGCGTGACGTACAACAAAAACGTCTAGTTCTTCTCATTTAACCAAAGAAAAATTATTTATTATCTATCTCTTTCAGAAATTTTTTAAAAAACAATTAAAATCGCATGCAACACAAAAATGATTACCTTGCTACGATTTCTGGTCGAAAATTCTTCCTTCGAAGGTTTCCTTCTTTTATCCTTAAGAATCATACGTGCAGCCGCGAACGCCATTTTTTTCTGGGTTATTTGTGTCTTGTTTATTATAATTGTAATTCAACGATTTACATTTACAAATTTTACGCAAGATTGGAAATCAAAGGGGCATGCTTAAGTGCGCTTTCCGATTGTATTATTCGTTTACTTTTAGAAAACACTTTTGATTATTGCTTTTCGTTTGTATTTCTTCTTTAATTGAAATTTTATTGCGATTTGTTCCGATTTATCACTTAATTGTTGTTTTTTGAGGGGAACGCGACGAAGTGAGAGTTTGTAAGGTTAGATTCCATTTTCTCCGATTAATTAAATTCGATTTCGTTCCGGCGAAAAACTGCATTCAAAAAAACGGGACGACGTTTTCTGTAATCTTTATAAATTAGACAATTGACTTTTTTTTAAAGTAAAAAAGTAAACAACCTACAGTTGTTACAAAATCAAAAAGGAAATAAAACGTGGGTAAATTTTAAAATTTTTAAAATGTTTTGAGCTCTAAGACAACTTTCTAAAAAAATAGGTACTAGAAAAAACAGTTAATTACTTGTAATAACAGTTCAAACTTTGAAAACAATTTAAGATAGTAGAGTTTCTTTTACAATATTTAAGAAGGAAGGCTGTTAATTATTGAAAGGACTATAAAGTTGATGGAGAACGCATATACGAACAAACGAGAACCCATTTTTTTTTTACATGTTCTGTCTGTACTAACGACAAGACAAATATTTTCCTTTTAAACAATGAATTTTTAACAACTAAAACTTCTTTATCTTACATGGAAAATAGATTATGATTTTTTTTACTACAAGATTGTGTTAAATGGCTTTATAGTAACAAATAAAACGTTAATAGTAATAATAAATAAATATGTATCAAGTTAGATTTGTTCCAGTATTTTTTTAAATTTTATATACAGGGTCTTAAACAGATAAAATCAATAAAACACCCTGTATATTAATAATTAGCGATTATTGACTACATCATAGGTGATATAAAACCGCTAAGTAACCTACATATTTAGGTAAATATGGTACACTTACCAATAAATCACCCTGTATATAGAAATTCGTTTTTCGGAAACGTGTTTTATTTTCTAAGATTATCTAAAAAATTGGTTTTTCCTAACGCCATTCTATAGAATATAGTAGAGATACAATTAAACTGAAATATTCATGCATTAAAATTAGCTACTCAACAACAGATGGCACTAAATGACAACGTTAACATGAAGCTATAAAACTTATAAACGATAACTGTAAAGTGAAAATCAATAATTGGCATATTATTAAAAATAAAGTGTTGAACGATGTGCATTCTTAAATTTTATTTTTAACCGATACTACTTCTTAGGTATAAAATATATTGAGAATTGCAGAATTCGTAAACATCTATTTTTAGATTAAAAAAAAAAAATTAAGTAAAAATATAACTAAAATTTACATTTGTCTTTAATCTTTCATCGGTTCTCTTTCTATACAAGTTAAACACAAGGAATTTGATCAAATCTCGAATTTTAAATTCTAATTTTATCCCCAAACCCGCCCCAACGCCATTTCTAAAATTAGAAAAGCCATTTCTTTTCGTATTTCTGAAAACTGTTTTGAAAAAAGCAACCTCCTGCATTATGCATACCATTACTATATATTTCAATTTAGAAAAGGCGACAAGCCTTGTAAAAATTTATTCGGTATCGCATTAATAAATAATGGGTAATCAGTTCGTATATCAAAGTTAACAGAGTGACGTTTTCGAGTCGGAAAAAAGGGGGTGCGTGAGGGTAAGCGCCGCCGCCACCGCCGAACCGACATAATCGGAAGAAAAAAGCACTCGTGCGGTTACTTTATGTGGCGATTTAAATACACGAAACCCTCTTTCGACTAAATTTACACTGCCCTTGTTGGTTCTATTGCTGCGAACCTTTCGATTTTTTCTTCTTCTAACGCGCAAACGAAATTTAATTATCTTTGAAAAAATAATAGCGAGGCCGAAAGCTTATGATTAATATTCGAAATGTATTAGGTACGTTCCTAATTACGTTTAGTACTGTGAAAGCGTTTATTATTCATGCACTAAAATAGGATCTCGTTATTTGTACAAATGGCTGATTGCTGTAATTTTAATAATTTAGTATGTGGAGACATTGTGGCTTTTAGTTAATTTGTTTTAGATTTAGGCAATGTCGTTAGCATTTTTGAAGTTGTACTTCTTTGTTGGGGTATAGTTTTAGTAGGCAATGGAAGTTGCGCGCGCACAGTTAACAAAAATTCGACAGTTAAAGTTAAATTAATTATTGTGAACCATGCTTAAAAGTTTCATTAATATCGATTTTATGATCGAAAAATGTATTGACCATAGCAATGAGTGGAAGGGAGCGAGAAGATACGAGAATCTCATAAGTGCGAGTGAGAGGGACCGATAAAATTATTCAATTGATTTTTGCGTTTAATTTATTGGCTTAAATTATTGTGAATCGTGTTTAAAACCGAGTGTGCACATTCGAGCTCAAAGTGGCACATTCCGATCTCGGGAAAATGAAGCGCGCCGCTCCGCGTCGCGCTTCATTTGCATCCCTCGCTCGGCAATGTGCCACTTTTCGCTCGAATGTGCACATACCTCGCATTTATTGGATTTGTCTACTCTATTTTTCGCTCTTGCACATAATAAATTTAAATTTAGTTCAATTAATAACTATTTTATATTCGAAAAATGTATTCACCATATCAATGAGTGGAAAAGAGCGAAAAGATACGACAATTTCATAAGTGCGAGTGAGAGGGACCGATAAAATTATTCAATTGATTTTTGCGTCTAATTTATTGGCCTAAATTATTGTGAATCGTGCTTAAAACGGAGTGTGCACATTCGAGCTCAAAGTGGCACATTCCGATCTCGGGAAAATGAAGCGCGCCGCTCCGCGTCGCGCTTCATTTGCATCCCTCGCTCGGCAATGTGCCACTTTTCGCTCGAATGTGCACATACCTCGCATTTATTGGATTTGTCTACTCTATTTTTCGCTCTTGCAAATAATAAATTTAAATTTAGTTCAATTAATAACGATTTTTTATTCGAAAAATGTATTCACTATATCAATGAGTGGAAGAGAGCGAAAACATACGACAATCTCATAAGTGCGAGTGAGAGGGACCGATAAAATTATTCAATTGATTTTTGCGTCTAATTTATTGGCCTAAATTATTGTGAATCGTGCTTAAAACGAGTGCACATTCGAGCTCAAAGTGGCACATTCCGATCTCGGAATGAAGCGCGCCGCCCGCGTCGCGCTTCATTTGCACCCCTCGCTCGGCAATGTGCCACTTTTCGCTCGAATGTGCACATACCTCGCATTTATTGGATTTGTCTACTCTATTTTTCGCTCTTGCAAATAATAAATTTAAATTTAGTTCAATTAATAACGATTTTTTATTCGAAAAATGTATTCACTATATCAATGAGTGGAAGAGAGCGAAAACATACGACAATCTCATAAGTGCGAGTGAGAGGGACCGATAAAATTATTCAATTGATTTTTGCGTCTAATTTATTGGCCTAAATTATTGTGAATCGTGCTTAAAACCGAGTGCGCACATTCGAGCTCAAAGTGGCACATTCCGATCTCGGGAAAATGAAGCGCGCCGCTCCGCGTCGCGCTTCATTTGCCTCCCTCGCTCGGCAATGTGCCACTTTTCGCTCGAATGTGCACATACCTCGCATTTATTGTATTTGTCTACTCTATTTTTCGCTCTTGCAAATAATAAATTTAAATTTAGTTCAATTAATAACGATTTTTTATTCGAAAAATGTATTCACTATATCAATGAGTGGAAGATAGCGAAAACATACGACAATCTCATAAGCGCGAGTGAGAGGGACCGATAAAATTATTCAATTGATTTTTGCGTCTAATTTATTGGCCTAAATTATTGTGAATCGCGCTTACAACCGAGTGTGCACATTCGAGCTCAAAGTGGCACATTCCGATCTCGGGAAAATGAAGCGCGCCGCTCCGCGTCGCGCTTCATTTGCCTCCCTCGCTCGGCAATGTGCCACTTTTCGCTCGAATGTGCACATACCTCGCATTTATTGTATTTGTCTACTCTATTTTTCGCTCTTGCAAATAATAAATTTAAATTTAGTTCAATTAATAACGATTTTTTATTCGAAAAATGTATTCACTATATCAATGAGTGGAAGAGAGCGAAAAGATATGACAATCGCATAAGTGCGAGCGAGAGGGTCTGATAAAATTATTCAATTGATTTTTGCGTCTTATTTATTGGTCCAAATTATTGTGAATCATGTAAGGGAACCTGTTGTACCTTGGTACCTTTGTACCTAGGGCAACTTTTTTTTTTAATATTTGCGGGCTTTCGTGACCCATAATTTTCGATATTTAAAATGCCGCATTGACAGATATTAACGTAAAGTTTGCAGCAGCTGGCCAATGTACTTTGATAATGTATGAGATCAATTGAAATTTTTAATCGAAAAAAAGTAAGTCTTTTTATATTCTTTTTACTTAAATATCTTATTGATTTTTATTACCTAATAACAAAGGACTGTACGTAATAGAAAGATTATTTATTAATGTTTGCATAGTAGTGGTCTGATTTTGGCACAGCATAATCTTTAATTTTATTTTTGAGCTTAAACATCAAGGGTCGGTGTGTTGTACCTCGGTCACTGTCAATAAATTGTACCTTGGCCCTAAGATCAACGTGCAATAAATAAAAATTTAGATATAACTTCGTTATAAATTCTTATTTTTTTTTTATTTTGCTTCAGATAATATGCTTCGCAAGTCTAACAAAAAATTTTAATTTTTGCTAAGTTAACCATTAAGTATGTGAAATTTTAGTATACGAGAAAAGTTTTGTTAATTTTTAAAACAATTTTAGTGTCATCTCAAAGAAGAACATTAGTAGTTCTTATAATCCAAAAATAATTATATAGTTTTCATAGAACAATGGCTTTTATTTTGCTTAATGTGAATAGAACCAAGGTACATCACCCCTTTTGTACCTAGCCTATAGATCCACTAATTGTTAAATTTTATAGCAATTTGAGTAAACGGTTGGTAATGCTTTCAAATATTTTATGATGAATACCTTATCAGTGCCCCACTACGATGCAATTCATTTTATCAACGAATTGTTACATATACAATTTAAAAAAAAATACAAGTGAAAAAGTGGCCAAGATACAACAGGTTCTTCAACATACATTATCTACCTTCGTTAATTCCAACTTCTAATTTATGTTATCAATAAATTTCTTGATTTAAAAAAATTTTAATTTTGATTAGTCTCTTGCGTGCCCATTTTGTACAGGTTCCTCTGTATTTACGTTGTCTAACATAAAGTTCCTAAAGCAGTTAGTCAAATACTGACGTCACACTATGAACTCCCCTAACTAGAAGGAATAAAATTTTTAATTTTAATTAGCTAATCTCGGAAATTTTTTACGCTTCTTTGTTTATTCTTCTTTCAAAACATACATTTCAATTTATTAACCTTTCTAAGTATGTACTTATATAATTGTTCCCTTGTAAGTCAAAATTGTAACCATAAAATCTTTTGTATCTGCAAATAGTAGCTAAACTGAAAATTCATTAACTTGTAATTTTTTGCATTTTTTTTTTAAATTGAGTTATTTAGGTTTTACTGTAATAACAAAGATAACAGCTTATTTTCCAGAGTGCCCCCTTGTTTTTAAAGTATGTTTTAGAGACGGCGTTAAGTATGATTTATAATCAATATTTTTAAAAACAATTAACATTTCGGTATGCAAAATGACGACTAAATGTCGATTATTTTTCGCAATTTATTTTTATTTTATTAAGGCCTTGACATTGCATTTAATTTGTATTTAATTCTGCTTGATTCGACGGATAAGAGGCAGTCGCATTCCGGAATCTCCCTTCTGGGTGCGCCACTGAATCAACCTAACCATCGCATAATTTTAATTAAACAGAAAAACCGAAGCCAAAAGAGAAACTAATTGCATAAAGAATCAAATAATTTAACATCTTTAAAATGAAACGTCACGATTTAAATCATAAATTATTTATCTTCGGAAGAACGCTGTCGATGGTCCAAAGAGAGAAAGAAGAACGCTCGCTCTCCTAATTTTTTCCTAATCTACTTTTTAGTAAGATCTGCCGGAAAAATAAAACCGCGGGATGGGAACGTCGCATCATCAATCATTTTCACATTTCGTGCTGATTGGGAAGTTGTTCTTGACCTATTTTTTTTCTTTTTGTAAAACATCCGTGTAGGTATTTTTATATCATTTTAGGAGAGTTATCTTACACCACCCACTTTTTTAAGGGAGTGGAGCCTACCGAAGCTTATCAAAAAGATATATGGTCGGAATCAGCGGCGTACCTAGGGTGGGGCAAGTAGGGCACGTGCCCTCGGCGCCATTCACAAGGGTGCAAAATTCGCAACTTATTTAACTTAAAAATTTAAATAAATTAACAATAATTATTCGACGAAACATATTTCAAAAATTTTATAAATCTATTTGCGTCGCAAAAGGCAAAGAAGGCGCAATTTTGGTTCAAAAACCAAAAATACATTTTTTTGTTAGATTTATAACTTTTTTATTTAGTGTATCTGTTTATTCTCTATTTAGTCAATTTACGAAGGGACGCAATTTTAATGCTCGCCCTATGCGCCACTTCCGATCGATACGCCACTGGTCGAACTCGCCATACACAAATTCCTGCACTTTTATTTTACAAGTGTTAATCGTTTATTTTTATGTCTTCTGGGTCGTTGTAGAATTGACTCTTTGAGGGGCTGTCGTTTTTATTTTCGCCATTTGTGCGACGTTTCTTTTTTTTTTTAAATTGGTAGTCGTCGAAATATAAATATAATTTCTCCGAAAGTAATTATACAAGCGCGAGACAATTTCTTAATTTCGAACGGAATTGAAACGTTTCTTTTTAGGAAGTTGGTATCAAATTGCTTGGAACGTTCGCAGAACGAAAATTGAAGCTAATTGTGTTTTCAAAGAGTCGGCTGTTGTTACACCGAAATATAATTATTTTACCTCCTCTCTCTTTTTGGCCTGTTCTAAGGAAATAAAAAAAAAAAATACGATAGCACGCAAATAATTTTGTTACTTTTATGCGAATATATTTTAGCCGAAAACGGTTTTTTTTTATTGGGAATGTCTTACTGACTCTTCAAGAAGTATTATTAACATTGGATCGAATTACATCCATAGTTCTGTGAAAATCAAAGTTTTAAAATTTGGATTTGACAAATCTTTTTAATATGAGCGCAATATGTTACTTGCTTTAAATACATTTAAATCTAAACACTTAAAATGTTAAGAAAATTGGTAGATAAGTTTTAAAAATGAAATATATCATAATGAGGTTTTCTAATTTGGAATATTGCGACCTTTTTACACAAGACTAACAATTTTTATTAAAATACATTAGTCGAAAAAGGACTGCAATGTGCACGATTGTCCATTTTTAAAATTTAGAAACAGGGCAATTTAAAATAAATATTTTTGTAGTATTTTTGTTTTTAATATGGCCTCTTACACCTATTATCGCTATTTTTTTTTCGAAAATTGTTCTTTTTTCCTAGAATAATTAATTGTCTTTAATCTACTAACAGCACTTGCTTTTTTATATTTTATATTTCTGGGTGTCAACTTTAAAAAAATAATCATATTTACATAAACCAATAATTATATGTTTTTGGCAACTTTAAAAGTACTTGTTGGTTAGATTAAAAACAAATAATAAAACTAGAATTAATTTTTGTTTTGCACTGTGACTATAATTAAAAATGTTTAAATTTTTAATTACAATTAAAAATACAATAGAAATATAAAAATTTTAGATTTTATTAACTTTAAAACTAGTAGGCCATTATATTATGATTTGGAAAATTAAGTAAAGGTTTAAACTGTGTTTTGAATTGATCCTAAAATTACTAATTACTTTACAATTTTATATTTTAGTAAGTGAAGGAAAAATTATATTTCATGTAATGTATATTTTTTTTAAATATTGGTATACTTGAGAATTATAATAATTAAGTGCAATTTTCCTTTAAGTTAATAGTGAAAAATGAAAATTAATTTAAAATTGTTCTAGTTTAATTAATTGTTTTTAAAGTTAACAAAAGGAAAGAGCGAGAAAGTGTTTAAAGAAAGGTTATATATTTTTTTAGTTCATTTGAAATTGTTCTTAGTTAATAATGATTAAAGTGTTGTAGCGTTATGAAAATTAAAAGTCGCACTTATTTCAGTAACAATTTAATTTAATTAATTAACGTAATAACAGTTTAATAATTAAAGTAGCTAAAATACTGGTTGATTATTTTACTACTTTATTCACACCCTAAACGAATTTATTTGTTTATTGAAATATTTAATTTTTACTTTCATTATTTCTTTTTTATAATAGTTTTGATTTATAAATAATTGCTATACAATCAACATTATTGAATTACAAAAAAAATAACTAATATTATTCATTGAAAAAAACAACATAAGTTTATTTTTCAACTTGATCAATTAAGTTTTCTGATTTATCAATAACTTTCAACGAAGCCCAAAAATGTCTTCTGCTTTCTGGGATTAATGGAACCAATTCTGTATTGATATTAACTTTTTTTAATTTACATACTTAACGAAATTATATTACTTTTTTCTTGGTTTCTTAATTAAATCATTGTATTTTTGAATATCGTTCTTCTAACAACGAAATAATAAATCTTCAACATCTTCAAAATTAACCAAAAAACAACTTATAATATTTGTAAATGAACAATTTTAAGTTGTAGCGAAAAACAAATAATTATTTAACCGTTTCTTTACGCCCATTTAATTAAAACTGTATCTACAAAAAACAAAAATCTGAAGAACTTAAAAAAAGTTAATAAACTACAATTTTTCGAACACAAAATTACGTTCGCTCAAGCGTTCCAAATAAAAAAGAAATTAAATTACTGAAACGTAGAGTTTAAAACGAAAAATCGTAAGCGAAATGCACTAAATAAACTCGTAGTATTACGTAATAATAACGCTGGAAGAGGAACCCATATATTTAGGTCATAAGATTAGATTAAAAGCGGCAACTTTGGAAATGGGAAACACGGGAATAATATCGGCGAACGCCCGAATTCCGTTAGAAATGTGCATTATTGCGATTATGCAACTTCACATCGGATTTCTGGCTTTTTCGCAAAACGCCCCCCTTATTTCGTTTATTAAAATTTTAAAAGCGCTCGTTCCCGAACGCTAACCGAATTATCCTCTTTACACAACCCAATTACCTACAATTTTCCTCCGCTTTGAATCAATCCCAAATTTTAATACGTAAACGTGCTCAAACATTTACCCAAAACAAAAAAGTCAAACGTTCCGTCTTTGTGCTGTTCTTGTGCCGTAAATATTTAAACGCCAATTCGTTTCCCTTTGAACGCCTACAAAAAAAAAATTGTCGCGCGATGAAAACATTCGGGCGCGGATTGATTTTTCGCGGCGCGACTTTCGAATTTCCATTTAAAACGTTTTGCTCGTTTTTGTCATTATCTACGTTTTGCAGGGACGAGGCGCTAATAAATTCGAGGCGAAATTTCGCTGCCCTTTTCGAAGTGCAGCGCTCGACGAAAAAGGTCAAACACTTTACAATAAGTCGAAAAGTAATTAGCGGGTCGCGTGTTGAAAAAGGAAAAAGGCACGTCGAAAAGAGGCTTCAGATATTGCTAATCTATAATTTCGTGTCGATACGCAAGAACCAACCCTATTATTTTTTTGGTTCTTTGTCTTTAGTTTTCTTTGTAGAGTGCCGTGAATGTGTTTTCTAATCTTTGTCGTAACGTTAATTTTATTTTGACGTAGGATAAAACGCGCAGTGAATGACCGATTTGTTGCGTTGAAAACGTATTTTAATGTAATAAAATCTAACCTAATATTATAAATGCAAAAGTAACTCTGTCTGTCTGTCAGCCTGCCTGTCAGTCACTTTTTCACGCCTAAACCACTGAACCAATTTTGATGAATTTTGGTACAAAGATAAATAGGGTTTTGGAGAATGACATAGGCTACTATTTGTCGCGAAAGTAAAACTTGCAGGACTGAAATAGGGGATGAAAGTTTTGTATGGGGAATAGTTCCTCAAATAAGAGATATAAAACTTGTCATAATTATACTTTTGGTAAGAAATATAGAATTTTTTGCGTTTTTGACCAATCAAGTTAATTCGGGGATGATTTAATTTTTTTTTTGTACTTTCTATATCTATAGTCTATCTATACTAACCACTGAGAGATTAATAGATATCATCAGGTTTTTTTATTTACTTGATTAGTATTCTACCTAGACGAAGTCGCGGGCATCAGCTAGTAATAAATAAATTAATAAACTCAAAACAACCGTTAGAGTTGAACCGACATACTATTTTTGTTTATAAATTAATGAAAACATTATCGCAATTTGGTCATAAACTTTGTAAAATGAACTATAAAGAGTATAAAATAAAGAGTTTAGTAAATGACCTTTTTGTGCATACACTGACCGGTGTATAGCTTACTTAATGACTGTTTAATTATCATTGTATTGAAATCTTGCAAACTGTAATATAAATTTAATTATTTTACTTATCCACTTTATTATTACTTTTATTTAAATGAAAAACAACACATACAATAGTGTATAAATAAATATATCATAAATATAAATTACTTTTTTCATTTGTTATAAACATTATTTCTTATATCGGTCATTCACTGATATGGGTGACTCGCTGTTACGTTTTATCCTATTTATTTTAAAATTAATAATAAATTTGTGGCAAAAAGGTTTTTCTTTAGACCTGCCTCGCATGGAAAATTTTATTAAATATTAGTCATTATTTTTTTCTAAATTAACCCCCCGCATACTAGGTAATTCAACGTCACATGACATACTAGGTAAGGTTTGCCCTACCCTGAAGATAAAATGAAAGAAAATCCACAAAATTGTACTTTAATACAGTTAAATGATATAAAATAGGTTTATTTTAATAACCAATAATAAATAGGTTTAACTAAAAAACATTTACTTATGCACTAGAATAGACTTTTATTAATAAAAATACAAAAACCTAACTTTTTCTTCAACTTATAAACTATTAAGCCTTTTCTTGACTACTAAATTCCAATGACACGTGTCAATTACGATACCGAATATTAAGAAAACCTAACAATAATTTCATTCTTGCCTTTTTGAAATACAAATAAATTTTACGGCAATTTCTTAATGATTCGCAATAATTTAGACCAATACATTACACGAAAATTAATTGAATAATTTTTATTGTTCCCTCTCACTTGCATTGACAAGATTATCGTATTTTCTCGCTCCCTTCCACTCATTTCTATGGTAAATACATTTTTTGAATATAAAATCTACTAAATTAAATTAAAAATTTTTGATTTGGAAGAGCGCACGGTAAATTATACTAATATAATAAACACGAGGATGTGCGCATTCGAGCGAAAAGTGGCACATTTCCGAGCGAGGGAGGCAAATGAAGCGCGACGCGGAGCGGCGCGCTTCATTTTCCCGAGATCGGAATGTGCCACTTTGAGCTCAAATGCGCACACTCGGTTTTAAGCACGATTCACAATAATTAAGCTAAATAAGTTAGGCGAAAAATTAGTTGAATAGTTGTTCTCGGTCCCTCTCACTTCCACCGACGGGATTATCGTATGTTTTTACTCCCTTCCACTCATTGCTATGGTAAATACGTTTTTCGAACATAGAATCGATATTTACTATACGAAATTTAGATTTATGAATTGAAATAGCGAAAAATAAGTAGACAAATTCGCTAACTACGAAGATGTGCGCGTTTGAGCGAAAAGTGGCACATTTCCGAGCGAGGGAGGCAAATGAAGCGCGACGCGGAGCGGCGCGCTTTATTTTCCCGAGATCGGAATGTGCCACTTTGAGCTCGAATGCGCACACTCGGTTTTAAGCACGATTCACAATAATTTAGCTAAATAAGTTAGGCGAAAAGTTAGTTGAATAGTTGTTCTCGGTCCCTCTCACTTGCACCGACGGGATTATCGTATGTTTTTACTCCCTTCCACTCATTGCTATGGTAAATACGTTTTTCGAACATAGAATCGATATTTACTATACGAAATTTAGATTTATGATTTGAAATAGCGAAAAATAAGTAGACAAATTTAATAACTACGAAGATGTGCGCGTTTGAGCGAAAAGTGGCACATTTCCGAGCGAGGGAAGCAAATGAAGCGCGACGCGAAGCGGCGCGCTTCATTTTCCCGAGATCGGAATGTGCCACTTTTCGCTCAAACGCGCACACTCGGTTTTAAGCACGATTCACAATAATTAAGCTAAATAAGTTAGGCGAAAAATTAGTTGAATAGTTGTTCTCGGTCCCTCTCACTTGCACCGACGGGATTATCGTATGTTTTTACTCCCTTCCACTCATTGCTATGGTAAATACGTTTTTCGAACATAGAATCGATATTTACTATACGAAATTTAAATTTATGATTTGAAATAGCGAATAATAAGTAGACAAATTCAATAACTACGAAGATGTGCGCGTTTGAGCGAAAAGTGGCACATTTCCGAGCGAGGGAGGCAAATGAAGCGCGACGCGGAGCGGCGCGCTTCATTTTCCCGAGATCGGAATGTGCCACTTTTCGCTCAAACGCGCACACTCGGTTTTAAGCTCGATTACCAAACGTCAGTTTTAACAAAAAAAAATTGTTCACGTTAGTTAAACCCCACCTAGTACACGAAAGGTTATTGACGAGATTTTTAATAAATTAAGAAAATCGAAAATAAAACGTATATGGCTTAAAAAATTTATGAATAATCAAAGTGGGTGTAAAAATCTAATAATTATTTTTTATTCCAAGCATCGCACCTTTGCATTATTTGAATTTGGCGGGGATTTTTGAAAGAGCTTCAAATTGTAAATGGCCGCCAATTAATAATTATATAAATTGAGGTTATATCAATTTTAACGAAATATTATTTAATAAAAATCATTAGGTAAGCTTTCATTTGATTAATTCTTCTTTAAACAACAAAAACATAGCTTTAGGACAAAAAAAAATAAATCGTGATTGTAATAGAAACAAAAAATAAAAAGTACAAACCTAATAAAAAAAATTACTGAGCTTAATTTTGTATAAATCCTTTAGCCTTCAACTCTTGGCTCGTTTGAACAATTAGCGTAGGCATTTTTCGTCCGTAAAAGGAATCGATTTTGCGTTTATAAACAATTTGAACCTTTTTAGATTTTTTTTCTGCGAAGGCTAAAAACATGGCATTTGCGTTAGAAACAGACACTTGTGCGCTATAAATCGGAGAAATCTGAGTCTGGAGAGCCATAAAATGGTGTGTTGAGTACTCGCTTTATACGGTTTTACATCCATTACTTTCGCGCAAATCGAGAAGTGTTCCTATAAAAGTATAAAATATGTAACAATATTTATCGTGCACCTGCACGTTTCGATTTCCCGACCAAATATTTAAATTTCATTTTCAATTTATCCGAAACGTCTCAGAAATGCTTCAATTTCGCATTCAGCGTTGGGCGTCGCCGCTTCCTTATTGGCTTTATGCAAAAGGGCACGAGGAATTCAAAATTTAAAACTGCACGGCAATTTCTTTTTGCATTTTAAATTTAATAATTTTTAACTAAAATTTCTAGGCAACTACTTACAATACAAGATCTATCTTTTCAATTAGATTTTTTTAATAAAAATTACTAATTTGATGTAATCGAGCCCCAAAAATCCAAATTTCAAAACGGTTTAAAGATATTTCTTCAATTTTTAAAATAATGAATCGTTTTAACGCCATCTAATAGAATATTAAGGTACTGATCGAGTGGAACATTCATGCGTTGATATTAGCTGCTCAACAACAGAGGGCACTACATAACGTTGTTAACATGAAGTTATAAAACATTAATTTACTACGGTTGCAGCAAATTGAACCACATCAATAATTAAACCTGCCACATGTTATAGTAACTTTTGCTTTTTCCTGTAGTTGGCGCTACTACAATATTGTACTTCAAAAATTCCAAGATTAGAAATGTAAATAGCTTTTCTGAATGATAATTTTTAATAAAATGAACACATTTATGTAAAATTATTGCAAAATCTGAATTTTAACACAAGACAATTTTAATGGTAACATTTATTAATTAATTTAGTAATGTACTCGATTTAATGTTAGTTAAAATTTTCTTTTTTTTCTTCTTTCATTATAGGTTTTTTTTTGCCAATTCCTGACTTAACACTAGAACCGCGGCAATTTTGAACTTAATACAACCGCGGTCACCGGTCAATTAGACCTTTAAGAAAAATTGGTCTTTTAACAATTAAATATTTATTGCAACACATTTATTGTTTTTAAAAACAATAAATGCCATAACATTCACCGCATATAAAATCAAAATTGATTGAAATTTTAATTGTTTGATTTGAAGAAAAAAAAGATTAATGTAAAAATCTAATAAAAACGAAGATGGGCGCATTCGAGCGAAAAGTGGCACATTTCCGAGCGAGGGAGGCAAATGAAGCGCGACGCGGAGCGGCGCGCTTCATTTTCCCGAGATCGGAATGTGCCACTTTGAGCTCGAATGTGCACACTCCGTTTTAAGCACCATTCACAACAATTAATTTATTTAAAAAAAAAATTTAATTATCCAAACTAATATTATAAAAACGAAAGTAACTCTGTCTGTCTGTCTGTCTGTCTGTCTGTCTGTCTGTCTGTTACCTTTTTACGCCTAAACCACTCAACCAATTTTGGTAAATTTTGATATAGATATAGCTTGGACCTTGAACAAGAACATGGGCTACTGGTTTCGAACAACTATAATGAGCGATTCCTGTTATATTCAAAATGTTAAAAACAACCATTTTCAAGAAGCTATATATGATATATGATTTGTCCATTTGATCAAAAAGATCTACTTTTATCTCAAATGTCATTACAAAATGCCCAACAAACTAAAAGTAACAATTTTTTACCAAAATTTAACACACGATACACTGTTGCATTTTACATAAGAAAACAGATACCAACTTCCATTAAGACTTTACACAAATCCAAAAATTGCAAATTTCTTCTAAAACAAAATATCGATCTAAAACTCTCGAAGCAAAACTCGTTGTGAACAATCCTTTTCCCCACAAATCGAATCCCGTCCAAAATACTGTACGCAAACCGAAAGATCTTTAAAAAACAAACGCTGATGAGATTATTACAAAACTTTTCTATAAAAAAAAAACCCAATTTAAACTTTTCTTAATGGTAATTTGAAAGAATATCGTTTGGGGATCATCCAACTTGATTTAGAATTTAATTTTCGGGACGCGAGGGGGCAAAAATAAATCGAGAACTCTCAAATCGATTGCTTGGTAAATATCGCAGAGCGAGCCATTAAATTATTTCCTAAATCCAATCGAAGAAGTAATTTTTAAGGTTCTTCTGCGAATGTGTGTGTGTGTGTGTGTATTAAGAAAGTTTAATAAAAGCGTTTCAGGAAAAGTTCGGTTTACAACTTTGTTATCCCATTGAAGATTTCCCCTCTAACATCTTTTTCCAACGGAATTAACGTTTGTTCGACCGACTATTTCTTCGAGCAAAAAGTTTCAACTTTTTATCGCTTCTTCACTACTCTCGGTTCGAACGTGTAATGAGATTTTTTTTAATTTACGATTTTAAATGTTCCCCCTCCCCGCCCCCGACAAGCCCGAGTCGTAAAACGCGGAAGGGAGACGGAAACAGTCGGCGTCCTCTTCCACATGTAAAAAATACAAACGCATCAAAATAAATGGGCCGAAGAACCGTGACCCAAAGAAAAAGTGGAGTGCGAGATTTTATCTTTTTTTTTTAAGCAGACTCGCCCTTTTTATCGATGACGCGGTCCCAACAGCAAAAAACCCGAGGGTAGGAGATATTTTAATTTTAATGCGTCGAAGACGTCGAAAAATCTGCGGATTTCGCACGAGAAAGCTGTCCCGGGGGAGCTCGGCACACACACACACGCACAGAAGCACCTGCTTTAAGAGGGCATTCGTTGAAGAGCGGGTCGTAATTTCCGAGAAGCAATTTTCTTAATTTCTCACGGTGAGAGGGCCGCTCTAAACTCGTCGTAATTTTAGGAGCTTTATTTTCTACCCGTAAGCAATTACATTGTATTTAATCATTTTGATGGTCGGTGTGCGCTTTCAACGTTTATAAACCCTAAAACCTATTTGCTTTGGGACTCTGACGTCTCGTTATTTTAATACTTTGCTCTTTAATCACGTACTAAATACGCGAGAGCTACAGGAAGCTTTATTCGATGCAAAAAGATTTTTTTTAAAATTTACCTATTAGAAAGTAATGAATTTGATGAAATTTGCCAAAATTTTATATATAGATAAAAAATGTTTTTCTAAAAAAAAACGGAAGACCCAGTATCGGATCGCTTAAAATGCCTAGTCCCAATAGCGGAATATGGATGTGCCAATACCGGAACAGTCAAATAAATGGGGCATTTTTTAATTAATTTGGTTACTTTTTAATCTAAAAATAATGTTTATTTTAACCTTCTGCAAACTAGGTGACTAAAGGTCACATGCCATACTAGGTGGGGTTTGCCGTACCCCAAAAATTAAATGAAATAAAATCCACAAAATTGTACTTTATGACAGTTAAATGATAAGAAATATATTTTAATAACCAATAGGTTTAAGTAAAACACATATTTAATTATAAATTAGAATAGATTTTTATTAATAAAAACACAAAAACTTAACTTTTTCTTCAAGTTATAAACTATGGAGTCTTTTCTCGAGTACTAAATTCTATTGACACGTGTCAATTACGTTACGAATATTAAGAAAACCTAACAAAAATTTAATTCTTGCCTTCTTATTGAAATACAAATTAATTTCACGCAATTTCTTTTTGTTTCGCAATAATTTAGACCAATACATTGCACGAAAAATTAATTGAACTGGAATATGCCCATTCGGGTCCAAGCAGGATTCACAATATGCTGTTTTTTGATATCTAAATAAATATAAAAGTTTAATTCAAAATTAAAAATTGTATTTTAAATGCGGGGCTGCAACCCCCTATTCCCTAAATTAAAATACAACGCATACCACAACGACAATTCAGTGACAAAAAAATTTTAGAAACGTATGAAAACTGGTCGTAGCCCCTCAAACAAAAATTTGAATGCAGTATATTATTTAAAATCAACAATTTTTTCAACTTTTTTGGGTTTTTATGATTTTTATAATAGTATCTTAATTAAGTAGATTAAAAAATATTTTCCAATCGGAAAATTAATTTCCTCAATTCTTTATTGGATTTTGGACTTGAAAAAATATTAATTTAGATAATTTAAAGGATATGAGTAATGAGCAAATTCGGTTTTAAGTACTATACACAATAATTAATTTAATTTCCCCAAATACACAAAACTTAACTTTTCTTCAAGTTATAAACTATGGAGTCTTTTCTCGAGTACTAAATTCATATTGACACGTGTCAATTATTACGAATATTAAGAAAACCTAACAAAAATTTAATTCTTGCCTTCTTATTGAAATACAAATTAATTTCACGGCAATTTCTTTTTGTTTCGCAATAATTTAGCCAATAGATTAACAAAAATTAATTGAATAATATTAATCGTTCCTCTCACTATGCATTGAAAAATTATTTATTTCGTCCTTCCACTATTATTAAAGGAATATAAATGAATTTCATTTTAAAATGATTAAGATCAATTATCTCAATTAATAAATTGAGATTTCCATAGATGTATAAAGAAATTCAGGAGGAGATAATTTTGAACTTAATTTAGTTCAAAAATTTAACATTCACAATATTAATATTTCTAATCACTAACTCAATTTAAGTTTTCGCAATTATTAATAATATTACAAAAATATAATAATTATTTGAATGATATTTTCAGCTTTATGAAATTGAATCTTTCGTTACTTCATATTATTAAATAAACGTTTTATATAAAAAATTCAATATTTTAAGATAAATTAAAATTTGATTGAAGAAGACGAATTATTTAATGTTAGAAATTAATAACAGATGTAATTCATAATAATTTAAGCAATAATTATACGAAAAATTGAGAATAATTTTAATCGTTTCTCGACTCGTACTTAGACGATTGTGTATCTTTTCGCTCTTCCACTCATTGCTATGTAAACAGTTTTCAAACATAAAATCGATATTTACTAAATGAATTCAAATTTTGATTTGAAAGACAGAATAATTTAAATTAATAAACTATAAGATTCGCATTCGAGCGAAAAGTGGCACATTTCCGAGCGAAGATAATGAAGCGCGACGAGCGCGCGTTCATTTCAGATCGAATGTGCCACTTTGAGCGAATAAAATTAACACGATTTACAATAATTTAACCAATAATACACAAAAATTAGTTGAGTAATTTATCGTTCTCTCACTGATAAGATTTCGTATCTTTCGCCCTTCACTCATTGCTATGTAAATACTTTCGATCATAAAATCGATATTTAGTAAACTAAATTAAAATTTTATTTGAAATACAAAGGATAAAGTAAACAAATATATTAACAAAATGTGCGCATTCAGCGAAAATCACATTTCCGAGCGAAGAAATGAAGCCTTCATTTTCCGAGATCGGAATGTGCCACTTTGAGCTCGAATGTGCACACTCGGTTTTAAGCACGATTCACAATAATTAATTTACTTTCCTAGACGGCTAACTGTCGAATTTAAGTTAACTGTGCGCGCGCAACTTTCGTTGCTTGGCAATGAATGACTTTCAACGCTCTAAAAGAAGTATAACCTCAAAAATTAATCTTGCCAACCCAAGAGTTACGGTTTTTCTTTCAAAAGTGATTTAAAAATAATATTTTAACAATGCAATTGTTCTTCGATAAAATACGCAAAAATTGTTCACGTTAATTATACCCCACCTAGTATACGGAAGATTAAAATTATTGATTCAAAACACTTACACAAAATTGAATAATATTAATAATAAATAGTAGTAGTGATAATTATTTATAGAAGCATATAAGATATTACATAATACAGAAGATAGTTTTTATTATTAAGTAGTTGCAAAAAATCATGATTCCTTTATTTTAATCGTTTTATAGTTTTCTTTTTTGGAGTTCTCTTTCTTGCTTTTTTGTTCTTGAAATAGTTTGTTTCAATTTGTGGTCGTTTTTGACATTTTTCTTCATTTTCTTTTCAGTACAACTTTATGCATTCGTATTGGTTAAAACGGAAGGACGTTTGACCTTCGGTTTTTTTTTGCATGAAGAGAAGGATTTGGTCAAAACAATTTATTTTTGAATAATTCCGAAATTCCAATTGACTCTTGCAATTTTGGAAAGTGTGAGTTATTTGAAAAAAAATTTAAATGATTTAATATTCAACGAAAAAATCAATATTTTGAACTGATGATTTAAAACAAAACAAATAACTTGAGGTTATACTTGGTTAAACTATTTTAGAAAGAAATATTAAATAGAAAAATTTTATTATTATTATTTAAATGAATGTAAAGTATATTTCATGCATTTTTTATGACCATCAAAATTACTGCATTAAAATAATATCAAAAATAATTATTATTGACGTACTTGATCGAATCAGTCAATAAAACACGCCGCGAATGCCAATCAATAAAATTAACATAGCTGAGTGATCCGTTACTGGGTCCGAGTTTATTTTGATGCACCAATAGACGGATCAGTATAATATAATTAATATAATAATAAAATTTAGTTAATACTGTTTATATGTTTTCTTATCTTTTATGTATTTTTAGATATATTTATGAAAAAAAACTAATTAAAAAGTAGTTTTAAACATTTTTTGTAAGTTTAAGATCATTGACAAATTTTTTAGCAAAATCATTAAGAAACATGGTTAAATCGGGGATCTGAGACTATTGTCCTCATATAGTGTACATTTTTTTTTATATTTCGGATAGATTCTAAAGTCCAATTCATTTTCTATTTTATGAATAAAAATTAGGGTTGTAAATAAAAAAGTTTTATTTCATTCTATGGCATACACAATTAAATATAAGTAGTTATTATCAAATCGTTCCGGTATTGGGACATTTACCTTATAAGGTGGCAGTTTAAATTCAGAATCATATTATGATGTTATTCGTAAATTATTAATTAAATGAATTATTTATAACTGTTGAAAATATTTAATGAGATTTTTAGGTTAGAACTTATTTATTTGCAAACTCAAACCAATTGTAAAATTTTTTGCATGTGTTTACGATTATTTAAGTTTATTTTTAATCTTATTTATTTCTGTGCTTCGTTCAGTTCTTCTAACATTTCTTCTATCTCTATTTTACGTTTTGCTATCGGCATTATATCGTTGGCGGATCTCAAATGATTAAATTTCTCGCCATCTATTGTTTTTCCTCTATCTTCACAGTTCAATATTCTGAACATTATTAAACTTTATTTTAAATTGCAAAGGCTTAGGCGTCTTTTGAATTGGCCAAAAAACAAATAATTAAATTATTTTTACAATTTTCATTTTAATAAGTGCCGTAAAAGTTATATTTAGTGTAATAATTAATTTTTTGTACTAAATATGGATAGATTAAAAAATTATAATAATTGACTATAATTTTCCTTAACACGTTCTCAATTAGCACGGCCCGACGAAAATATATTATACCGCCATCTTAAAAAAATTTTTTTTTGGCTTCTAGGTACTGGTTTTTTAAATGGGTCAAATAATTTATACTATTTTGGACACCACTTTTCTTGTTGTTGTTGTTAAATTAACAATCATTTTATACATTTTGTGAAATTAATGTATTATAAACCAAGTCACCATAAAGTGACCTATATGTTAATTTTTTTATCTCCCGTTTTGGGACCTCTTTAAAATGCAAAGTTATGCGGTATGCGAATAGAGAGGCAAAACTGTGGTCCCTATGAGACTTGTGTTTGGTACCCCTGCTTTCTTTTTCCTCAACGCTCCTAAGCAAGTCCATCAGAGACTTAAAGAATGTACAAAGAGTCCTAATCAGTCTTTAAATAATACAAAAGAGGAAATTTTGCCGGCGGTTTCTGCACCCCCAAACCTTCCCTTAACGTGTTGTGTAAGTGAGAAAGGCGGGCCAGATCGATACGACTCGTCTATGCCCCAATTCCCAATACCATCTGATGAGTTCACTATCCCTAACCTTCCCCTAAATTGCTTAGAAGAAAGGGGGGCCCCGAATAATTTTCCGAACGTCGCTCAGACAAACAATTAACTTTGCGATCGAGTCGAACGCGTTCAGCGCCAAGCAGAAATTGTTTTTTAACCTTCCGCATACTAGGTGACTAAATGTCACATGCCATACTGGGTGGGGTTTGCCATACCCCGAAAATAAAATGACATGAAATCCACAAAATTGTACTTTATGACAGTTCAATGATAAGAAATATATTTTTATAACTAATAATGAATAGGTTTAAGTAAAACACGTATTTATTTATGCATTAGAATAGACGTTTATTAATAAAACAACAAAAACTTAATTTTTTTTCAATTTATAAACTATTGAGTCTTTTCTTGAGTAATAAATTCCAAAGGCACGTGTCAATTACGATACCGAATATTAAAAAATCCTAACAAGAATTTCATTCTTGCTTCCGTATTGCAATACAAATTAATTAATGCAATTTTTTAATGATTCGCAATAATTTTGACCGATCACTTACACCAAAAATTAATTGAATAATTTTAATCGTTCCCTCTCACTTGCATTGACAAAATTATCGTATCTTCTCGCTCCCTTTCACTCATTGCTATAGTAAATACGCTTTTCGAATATAAAATCGATTTTTACTAAATTAAATTAAAATTTTTTGATTTGAAGGAGTGTAGGATAAATTAGACAAATGTAATAAATACGAAGATGTGCGCATTCGAGCGAAAAGTGGCACATTTCCGAGCGAGGGAGGCAAATGAAGCGCGACGCGGAGCGGCGCGCTTCATTTTCCCGAGATCGGAATGTGCCACTTTGAGCTCGAATGTGCACACTCGGTTTTAAGTATGATTCACAATAAATTTATGCCAATAATTTAGACGAAAAATCAGTTGAATAATTTTAATCGGTATCTCTCACTTGCACCAACGAGATTATCGTATCTTTTCGCTCTCTTTCACTCATAGCTATGGTAAATTCGTTTTTTGGACATAGAATCGATATTTATTACATTAAATTTAGATTTACGATTTGAAAAAATGAAGAATAGGTAGCCAAATGTAATAAATACGAAGATGTGCGCATTCGAGCGAAAAGTGGCACATTTCCGAGCGAGGGAGCAAATGAAGCGCGACGCGGAGCGGCGCGCTTCATTTTCCCGAGATCGGAATGTGCCACTTTTCGCTCGAATGTGCACACTCGGTTTTAAGTATGATTCACAATAAATTTATGCCAATAACTTAGACGAAAAATCAGTTGAATAATTTTAATCGGTCTCTCTCACTTGCACCAACGAGATTATCGTATCTTTTCGCTCTCTTTCACTCATAGCTATGGTAAATTCGTTTTTTGGACATAGAATCGATATTTATTACATTAAATTTAGATTTACGATTTGAAAAAATGAAGAATAGGTAGCCAAATGTGATAAATACGAAGATGTGCGCATTCGAGCGAAAAGTGGCACATTTCCGAGCGAGGAGCAAATGAAGCGCGACGCGGGCGGCGCGCTTCATTCCGAGATCGGAATGTGCCACTTTTCGCTCGAATGTGCACACTCGGTTTTAAGTATGATTCACAATAAATTTATGCCAATAATTTAGACGAAAAATTAGTTGAATAATTTTAATCGCTCTCTCTCACTTGCACCGACGAGATTATCGTATCTTTTCGCTCTCTTTCACTCATAGCTATAGTAAATTCGTTTTTTGAACATAGAATCGATATTTATTACATTAAATTTGGATTTATGATTTGAAAGAACGAATAATAGGTAGCCAAATTAAATAAATACGAGGATGTGCGCATTCGAGCGAAAAGTGGCACATTTCCGAGCGAGGGAGGCAAATGAAGCGCGACGCGGAGCGGCGCGCTTCATTTTCCCGAGATCGGAATGTGCCACTTTGAGCTCGAATGTGCACACTCGGTTTTAAGCATGATTCACAATAATTTAGACGAAAAATTAGTTGAATAATTTTAATCGCTCTCTCTCACTTGCACCGACGTGATTATCGTATCTTTTCGCTCTCTTTCACTCATAGCTATGGTGAATTCGTTTTTTGAACATAAAATCGATATTTATTGCATTAAATTTAATTTATGATTTGAAAGAAGAAGAATAGGTACCAAATTAAATAAATACGAGATGTGCGCATTCGAGCGAAAAGTGGCACATTTCCGAGCGAGGGAGGCAAATGAAGCGCGACGCGGAGCGGCGCGCTTCATTTTCCCGAGATCGGAATGTGCCACTTTGAGCTCGAATGTGCACACTCGGTTTTAAGCATGATTCACAATCATTTATGACAATAATTTAGACGAAAAATTAGTTGAATAATTTTAATCGCTCTCTCTCACTTGCACCGACGTGATTATCGTATCTTTTCGCTCTCTTTCACTCATAGCTATGGTGAATTCGTTTTTTGAACATAAAATCGATATTTATTGCATTAAATTTATATTTATGATTTGTAAGAACGAAGAATAGGTATCCAAATTAAATAAATACGAGGATGTGCGCATTCGAGCGAAAAGTGGCACATTTCCGAGCGAGGGAGGCAAATGAAGCGCGACGCGGAGCGGCGCGCTTCATTTTCCCGAGATCGGAATGTGCCACTTTGAGCTCGAATGTGCACACTCGGTTTTAAGCATGATTCACAATAATTTAGACAATAAATTAGATGAAAAATTAGTTGAATAATTTTAATCGCTCTCTCTCACTTGCACCGACGTGATTATCGTATCTTTTCGCTCTCTTTCACTCATAGCTATGGTGAATTCGTTTTTTGAACATAAAATCGATATTTATTGCATTAAATTTATATTTATGATTTGTAAGAACGAAGAATAGGTATCCAAATTAAATAAATACGAGGATGTGCGCATTCGAGCGAAAAGTGGCACATTTCCGAGCGAGGGAGGCAAATGAAGCGCGACGCGGAGCGGCGCGCTTCATTTTCCCGAGATCGGAATGTGCCACTTTGAGCTCGAATGTGCACACTCGGTTTTAAGCATGATTCACAATAATTTAGACGAAAAATTAGTTGAATAATTTTAATCGCTCTCTCTCACTTGCACCGACGAGATTATCGTATCTTTTCGCTCTCTTTCACTCATAGCTATGGTAAATTCGTTTTTTGAACATAGAATCGATATTTATTACATTAAATTTAGATTTATGATTTGAAAGAACGAAGAATAGGTAGCCAAATTAAATAAATACGAGGATGTGCGCATTCGAGCGAAAAGTGGCACATTTCCGAGCGAGGGAGGCAAATGAAGCGCGACGCGGAGCGGCGCGCTTCATTTTCCGAGATCGGAATGTGCCACTTTGAGCTCGAATGTGCACACTCGGTTTTAAGCATGATTCACAATATTTAGCCAATAATTAGACGAAAAATCAGTTGAATAATTTTAATCGGTCTCTCTCACTTGCACCGACGAGATTATCGTATCTTTTCGCTCTCTTTCACTCATAGCTATGGTAAATTCGTTTTTGGAAATAGAATCGATATTTATTACATTAAATTTAGATTTACGATTTAAAAAAATGAAGAATAGGTAGCCAAATGTAATAAATACGAAGATGTGCGCATTCGAGCGAAAAGTGGCACATTTCCGAGCGGGGGAAAGCAAATGAAGCGCGACGCGGGCGGCGCGCTTCATTTCCGAGATCGGAATGTGCCACTGCTCGAATGGCACTCGGTTTTAAGTATGATTCACAATAAATTTATGCCAATAACTTAGACGAAAAATCAGTTGAATAATTTTAATCGGTCTCTCTCACTTGCACCAACGAGATTATCGTATCTTTTCGCTCTCTTTCACTCATAGCTATGGTAAATTCGTTTTTTGGAAATAGAATCGATATTTATTACATTAAATTTAGATTTACGATTTGAAAAAATGAAGAATATGTAGCCAAATGTAATAAATACGAAGATGTGCGCATTCGAGCGAAAAGTGGCACATTTCCGAGCGAGGGAAGCAAATGAAGCGCGACGCGGAGCGGCGCGCTTCTTTTTCCGAGATCGGAATGTGCCACTTTCCTCGAATGTGCACACTCGGTTTTAAGTATGATTCACAATAAATTTATGCCAATAACTTAGACGAAAAATCAGTTGAATAATTTTAATCGGTCTCTCTCACTTGCACCAACGAGATTATCGTATCTTTTCGCTCTCTTCACTCATAGCTATGGTAAATTCGTTTTTTGGACATAGAATCGATATTTATTACATTAAATTTAGATTTACGATTTGAAAAAATGAAGAATAGGTAGCCAAATGTAATAAATACGAAGATGTGCGCATTCGAGCGAAAAGTGGCACATTTCCGAGCGAGGGAGGCAAATGAAGCGCGACGCGGAGCGGCGCGCTTCATTTTCCCGAGATCGGAATGTGCCACTTTGAGCTCGAATGTGCACACTCGGTTTTAGGTATGATTCACAATAAATTTATGCCAATAACTTAGACGAAAAATCAGTTGAATAATTTTAATCGGTCTCTCTCACTTGCACCAACGAGATTATCGTATCTTTTCGCTCTCCTTCACTCATAGCTATGGTAAATTTGTTTTTTGGACATAGAATCGATATTTATTACATTAAATTTAGATTTACGATTTGAAAAATTGAAGAATAGGTATCCAAATGTAATAAATACGAAGATGTGCGCATTCGAGCGAAAAGTGGCACATTTCCGAGCGAGGGAGGCAAATGAAGCGCGACGCGGAGCGGCGCGCTTCATTTTCCCGAGATCGGAATGTGCCACTTTGAGCTCGAATGTGCACACTCGGTTTTAAGCACGATTACCAAACGTCCCGTTTTAACGAAAAAAATTGGTCCTGTTAGTTATACCACACCTCGTACACACCGAAGGTGAATAAAAATATTTCGCATATGCGTTTTTAAAGACGAAGAGTTGATGGCATTAGCATTTAATGAATCCACGTGCGTGCCTTGGGTTGGATGAACAATAAATTTATTCGAATTTACTCGACGCAATCTCGCTACAGTGAAGGGCAATCAGGCATAGATTAAATTTAACATCCTATTAGGTCTTAGAAACTAATTTAGTCAAAGATAAATAACCTTACTTTCCTAATTGGCTTAAATGTCTTCCTGGGTTTTTTTTCGTTATCAAAGTTTAGTAGGTCGCTCTTCCAGAACGGCCTATACCGAAGTTTGTAAAATAATTGTACAACTCTTCGTCAAAAAAAAATTAATTCCTGTTATTTGTGAAGGTTACTTTGAAAACTTTACAGATTTGTAATTCTGAGACTTTTTTAACATAGCATAGAATAAAAAAATTATAGATGTCAATTTGAAAATTTTGGATAATTTCTAAGAGAAGATATTGAATATTTATATGGAACAAAAATCTCAAAAAATTAATAACTGTAAGATAATTCCAATTACTTAACAATTTGTAATGCAGAGATTTTTTGCATAAGATAGAATTAAAAAATTACAGGTATCTATTTGAAAATTTTGAAAAAATTACATAAAAAGGTATTGAATGATTTATTTCTACAAAAATGTTAAAAAAATGCATAATTGCATTATTTGAAAAGATAACTCTAAAAGGTTTACAAATTTATAACTTTGGAAGGAGTAAAAAAAATAATATACCTATGTCAATTTGAAAATTTAAAAAAAATATATATAATAGAAGATATTGAATATTTGTTTTAACAAATTTTAAAAAATTAATAACTCCATGAATTGCAAAGATAACTTTAAAAGCTTAACAAATTTGTAATACTGAGCTTTTTGGCAGAAGATAGAATTTAAAAAATGATAAGTACTTTTTTGAAAATTTTGAAAAAATTACCAAGGAAAAATTGAATGATATTTATATCCACAAAAATTATAACTCCATTATTTGGAAAAATAAATTTAAAAGCAATACAGATTTGTAATTGTGGGACCTTTTTACATTGGATAGAATTAAAAAACTAGGACATATAAATTTAAAAATTTTGACAAAATTACGAAAGACGGTATTGAACGATATTTAATTCTAACAAAAATGTTAAAAGATGAATGACTGAGTTATTTGCAAAATTAACTTAAAAAACGCGAAAGATTTATAATTCTAAGATTTCTCAGCGTAAAATAAAATTGAAACATTATAGGAATCTATTTGAAATTTTTGATAAATTACGGGAGAAAATATTGACTAATATTTATATATAAAAAATTCATAATTTTGTGATTTGGAAATATAACTTTAAAGACTTTACAGATTAGTAATTTTACGTCTTTTTTGCATAGGATAGAATCAAAAAAATAGTACATATCAATTTTTAAATTTTCAAAAAATTATAAAAAATATGAAATGATATTTATTACTAACAAAAATCGAAGAAAAATAATAACTTCCATTTGTAAATTTTCACAAAATTATAAAACAAATATTTAATGATATTTAATTTTGACACAATTATTTGCAAAAATTACTTCAAAAACTTGAGATTTGTAATCCGAAGACTTTTTGGCATAAGATATATGTAATTGAAAAACTACAAGTAGCTGCACTGTAAAAAATCAAGAGTGAATTTTCACTCCCATCACTCGGAGTTTCGGAGTGAAAACAAAAATCACTCCTCCCTCGGAGTTAACTTGGAGTTTTTTTTAGCGGATTAATTGCGGAGTGATTTCTCATCAATTTAGGAGTGAATATAGATTTTCGAAGTGAATATCGATTTAACTTACAGAAATTATTATAATTCATTAAACACAATAGATTAAATTTAACATATAACCTAAATCTTCTTCTAAATCTTTACAATATAATTATAAAATTATTTGCATGACTGTAGATAAGGTTAACGAAAGTAATAAATAAAGAATATGTAAATAAGTCAATAAATTATATATTCAGAACAATATAATAATATAACAATTTAATCAAAAATTACCTGATAGATGGCGTCCAAAGATATTTTTACAAAATAATTTAAAAAATGAAAGCACCATTAGTACTTCGAACGCCATTTTCTGTTTTTATTTATATTATTATAAATCTAAATAATAATATTATTATTAATAATAATAACAACAATTTTAGTAATAATCAAATGTATTATGCACGGTCCTTATATCTAAAATTTATTCAGAGTGAATTTTTTTAATTGTTCATATAAAATAATGTTTGGAGTGAATTTCACTCCGAGCGGGATTAAACTAATTAAAAGTCATCCACTCCGCAAATTTTTTACTGTGTGTTTGGAAATTTTGAAAAAATTGCAATAGAAGATATTGAATGATATATAACTCTCATAAAAATCTTTAAAAAAATGATAACTGTGTTAATTGGAAAAATATATTAGCTTTTTGCATTAAGGTAAAATTAAAATATCTATTTAAAATTTTGAAAAAATTACAAAAGAAAATTTCAATTAAATTTTAAATTTCTAAAAATTTACTTTTGAAAAATTCGTAACTGCATTATTTGTTAAAATAAGGAAAAATACTTTACAGTTTCGTCAATTTAAAACTTTTGGCATAAGACCAAAAAAAAATGTTACCCTTCAATTAAAAATTTTTGAGAAAATGAAGAAAGAAATTTTTGAACGCCATTAATTTCAGACAGGTCTGTAAAAACTTGACATATTTGTAGTTCAAATATTTTTTGGCATAATATAAAACCAAAAAAAAACACAATAGTTTTCAATTTGACAATTTTCAATACGCCCTCACTCCATTCTCAAAATTAAATTTCCACTTTTTGATACTTTTTACATAAAATAAAACTGATTTCTAAAGTGCATAAACTAAGCAGCTGCTTCTAAGATATTATTTTCCTTTACATTTTATTTTCCGAAGTCGCTTAGAAAAGTGCAAGCGTGCGCCACTGAATGGATAAACTGAACAATTTATGAATCACCATTTTTCTGGTTTTATAGTCCGAAACTTTAAGCTCCGTTAAGTTCGATTTATTTCTCACTTTTCTAGATTGTTAAATCTCGACTTCTGTCCGAGCCGAGCGCACTTTTTACTTTTTTTTTTATTTTTTAATTTTTTAACTTTCCTTTCATTTCGCCTCCGATAAATGAAAACTTCGCATTTTCTCGTTCAGTCTACAATGATTTCTCATTTCCTTCCAAGTTTTCAATTACGACGAACACACAAATAAAGCCCCCTTTTTTATTTTTTTCCTAATAAGCCGTTCCGAAAAGTGTAACAATGCGCGCGTCCTACATTTTCGACTGTTGCAAATTAAAATGCGGCGAGGGGGACGGGGTCGCTTTAAAGCATTATTACGACACGTGTTAAACGAGGAAGGTGTGCGTTATTAAGGGGGTGGCGGAATCCTAACTCAAACGAAATTTAACAGACCCCGGAGACGCGAAGGTAATTGCTCCAACAGCACCCGAAGACGTGCTGGAATTTTCCTCTTTTGCGCTATTTAGCATCGCAAATTTTAAGGCGCGCGCCGCGGAAAATTCGCGTCGGAGGCTCCCCTTTTTTTATTCTAACATCGAAATAAATCAAAAGCGAGCCGGCCCCGACGATCTTATCCTAAGATTTATTTACTTCTTCTGGAATTAATTTTGCGTTTTTCCAGATTTGTAAATTAATCAAAAAAATTAAAGCGAAAAATTGTAGGTTATGTTTTTTTTAAAGATATCTGCTCAAATAATAGAGATGAGAATTTTTTAAGGAGAAATTTTGTTAAAAATTCTATTTTTGCTGATTTTTTTTTGATAATTTGAGAGAAAAAGATATATTGGAGCAGTGGCGTAACACAAATGAGGACGAGAAGGGTGCAGCACGCAGCCCCCTATCTGTAATTAACTACAAACTAGTAAAATTTTATTTGTAAAATTACGAAAAGGTGCTCGAAGAACAAATTGTGAGTGCACCACTGTAGATTTATAGTTTTTAATAAAAAAAATTTTAAATGTAATTTAATTATTGTGAATCGTGCTTAAAATCGAGTGTGCACATTCGAGCTCAAAGTGGCACATTCCGATCTCGGGAAAATGAAGCGCGCCGCTCCGCGTCGCGCTTCATTTGCCTCCCTCGCTCGGAAATGTGCCACTTTTCGCTCGAATGCGCACATCCTCGTGTTTATTACATTTGTCTAATTAATTATTCGCTTCTTCAAATCAAAAATTTTAATTTAATTTAGTAAATATCGATTTTTTGTTTAAAAAAACTGATTTACCATAGCAATGGGTAGAAGAGAGCGAAAAGATACGAGAATCTTGTCAGTGCGAGTGCGAGAAAACGATCAAAATAAATCAACAATTTTTCGTATAATTTATTGCCTTAAATTATTATGAATTATCATTGGATTTAATTTTTTTTTAAATTAAGAAAATTACGTCTTTCTTCCAATTTAACTTTGATAAATCTTACAAAATCTTACAAAAAATTAACTTGTAATATGTAACATAAAATGTTCCTTAATTTTTAATAAGTGGAAGTGAGTAAAAAGATATCATCATCATATACAAAGGAAAAACAATACTTCAAAAATGTATATTTACTTATATTATCATTTTTAATATTGCAATGAGTGGAAGAGAGTGAAGAGATACGACAGTCTCATTAAAAAAGTGAGAGAGAATGATTAACATGATTTAATAAGTATTTGTGAAATTTTTTCTTAACAATTAATTTCTTAAAGATTTGATTTCCCATGGAAAGGCGGCCGGCAATTTTTCTTTAACATTTTCTGGAAAACAAATTAATTATTGTGTATAGTACTTAAAACCGAGTTTGCTCATACTCATATCCTTTAAATTATCTAAATTAATATTTTTTTCAAATCCAAAAATCCAATAAAGCAGGAGGAAAATTAATTTTCCGATTGGAAAATAATTTTTTTAATCACTTAATTAAGATACTATTATAAAAATTATAAAAAACATGTTGCAAAAATTGTTGATTTTAAAAATAAAACGCATCCAGAATTTTTGTTTGAGGGGCTACGACCAGTTTTCATACGTTTCTAAATTTTTTTGTCACTGAATTGTCGTGGTTGCGTTGTATTTAATTTAGTGAAGTAGGGAGGTTGCAGCCCTGCATATTAGAAATACAATTTTGAATTTTGAATTAAACTTTTTTATTTATTTAGATATCAAAAAACAGCATCGTGCATCGTGCTTGGACCCGAATGGGCGTATTCCAGTTCAAAGTAGCCTTCTTCCGGTGTCTGAAAACTTAACTGTTTGTGTTTCTATAACAACCCGGACTCAAGCAGCCATTTTGCATATAAATGCATGGCAACGTTATACGATTATTTACCTCAAAATTAATTTAATTTTAAGGTCAGTAGTGTACCTAAAATTTTTCTTTGAGAGGGGCTGCGATTCTTTTTCTTACGTTTCCCAAAAAAAAATTTTTAATAGGCGAATTTATTAACCGGTCATTCACTGGTCTATACCTCGGTCATTTACTGAACTTTCTTTCCATTTTATACTCTTTATAGTTTATGACCAAATTGCCATAATATTTTTATCGGTTCATAAACAAAAATAATATTTCTTTCTAACTGTAAGGGTTGTTTTAATTTTATTAATTTGTTTACTATTTTTTTTATATCAAAATGGGCATTTTACACTAGTACATCTGCTATTATTTTTTATAAATATTCATAAATTTTTCTCACTTTCTTTATTAAGAAACTGTTCTTTCGGTTAAAATGTGTTTAATTATTGGGGGGAGGGGGAAGCTGGCTAAAACTCGGTAGCTCGCCCTGCGGCTAGCTCGCCAAAAAACCAGCTCCCAGGTAAGAAAAAAACATCTGACCTAAATTAAATTCTATATAAAAGTTTTCTTTTCGAACCTTTTCCCGACGTAAAAGAAAAATATATAATACAATCGTTTTTAGAAGCGAAGCACGAACCGCGAGCGTAGGAATCGCGCACGTTAATTCTGCGAGAACCCTAAAAAAGTGGTAAAGGTGCGTAATTCGCAAGGACGACACGCCATTCGAAATTCGGATTACGAAACGTAGGCGGCTCGTAAAGAGCGGAACATGTTCGCCGTCTGCACATACATACCGAAGGAGAGGCTGATATTCAGGATAATAAGGCATTGTTTCTTGTAAATAGGTCGGGAAGGTTAACATTGTGGAACTGACACGATTCCCAACGGCAACCCCCCTCGCCCCGCTGCGAGATTATTCGGTGAAAACATATCCTGAAATGCGCTCTGTTAGCTGGTCAACCGCGTCGAAGGGGGTTACATCTGTTTCTCTTTAAGTTTTACACAAATAAATTTATTGATTCGTTTAATATTACATTGAACATAAATGTTTGATGTGCTCTTGTCCGTTGTTCTTTAATTTTTTTTGCGACAAGAGCGCTCTTCGACTTTTCGCCCGATTTAAATTGCGTATTTTATCGAAGAACAAATGCAGTGTTAAAATATTATTTTTAAATCACTTTTGAAAGAAAAATCGTAACTCTTGGGTTGGCAAGATCAATTTTTGAGGTTATACTTCTTTTAGAGCGTTGAAAGTCATTTATTGCCAAGCGACGGAAGTTGCGCGCGCACAGTTAACTTAAATTCGAGAGTTAGGTGTAAACAGTACCGTTGTTGGCCAGTCAACAATGATTGGCCATATTTAAAAAATTATTTAATAATAAATCTATATTTCCTAAAATATATTTTCTAATAAATGGTTCGTTTTTTTTTTGCTAATTTACTATATCTTATTTTAATTAGAAAATATTGGCCGATCACTGTAAATTCACTAGTCAATTACTATATTTATATGGCCAATAACTATGTTGTTTAATAAAAGGGCCAATCACTGTACTGTTTACCCCTAGCCGTCTAGGAAAGTAAATTAATTATTGTGAATCGTGCTTAAAACCGAGTGTGCACATTCGAGCTCAAAGTGGCACATTCCGATCTCGGGAAAATGAAGCGCGCCGCTCCGCGTCGCGCTTCATTTGCGTCCCTCGCTCGGAAATGTGCCACTTTTCGCTCGAATGCGCACATTCTTGCGTTTAATATATTTGTCTACTTTATCCTTCGCTCTTTCAAATTATAATTTTAAATTTAGTTTACTAAAAATATCGATTTTATGATCGCAATATGTATTTACCATAGCAATGAGTGAAAGGGAGCGAAAAGATACGAGAATCTTGTAAGTGCGAGTGAGAGGAAGCGATCAAATTTATTCAACTAATTTTTAGTGCACTTTATTGGCTTAAATTATTGTAAATCGTGCTTAAAACCGAGTGTGCACATTCGAGCTCAAAGTGGCACATTCCGATCTCGGGAAAATGAAGCGCGCCGCTCCGCGTCGCGCTTCATTTGCGTCCCTCGCTCGGAAATGTGCCACTTTTCGCTCGAATGCGCACATCTTCGTATTCATCAGATTTATTTTTTTTTAATTTAGAAAAAAAACTCAAATGAAAATCATCGTATCAGAATTAGTTTCTGAAAGCTCAAATAAAAAAAAAATATCTAGCTTAAATAATTGGTGACAATTAAAAGAACTTGTTAAAATTGCGATAAAAACTCATTCAGCCGTTCAAGCGCAACTCATTTTTCAAGTCAAAAAAATTATACACAATTAATCAGTTTTTTGCCCTCTACAATTTGAGCCCGGTCAGTAATTTTACCGTTCGGTAGGCCAAAAATTGACCTAAAAGGCGCTGGCTTTCTTTCGTATAATTTATTGGCTTAAATTATTATGAATTATCATTGGATTTAATTTTTTCTTAATTAAAAAATTACGTCTTTCTTCCAATTTAACTTTGATAAATCTTACAAAAAATTAACTTGTAATATGTAACATAAAATGTTCTTTAATTTATAATAAGTGGAAGTGAGTAGAAAGATATCAACATCATATACAAAGAAAAAAAACATTTCAAAAATGTATATTTACTTAAATTATCATTTTTAATATTACAATGAGTGGAAAAGAGTGAGAAGATACGAAAATTTTATAAGGGAAAGTGAGAGAGAATGATTAACATTTTTTAATAAGTATTTGTGATATTTTTACCTAACAATTAATTTGTTAAAGAATTGGTTTTTCTTTAATATTTTTTAGAAAGCAAATTAAGTATTGTGAATGCTACTCAAAGCCGAGTGTGCTCATACTTATATTCCTGAAATTATCTGCATTAATATATATTTTTTCAAATCAAAAATTCAATATAACCGGAGCAAAATTAATTTTTCAATTGGAAAAATAATTTTCCTAAATACCAAATTAATTAGTTATTATTAAAATTATAAAAAAAAATTTGCAAAAATAGTTAATTTTAAAAATAAAAACGCTGTATGGCAAACATAATCAAATTATTTGAAAAAAAAATCTAGGCAGTGGCGCACCAAGAATTTTTGTTTTAGAGGGGCTGCGATTACTTTTCGTATGTTTCCAAAAAAAAATAGAACAGGCGAATTTCTTAAGCGGCCACGCACTGGTCTATACCTCGTTCATTTACTGAACTTGTCTTTTTATACGCTTTATAGTTTATGACCAAATTGCGATAATATTTTTATCGGTTCATAAACAGAAATATTATCTTATTCTAACGGGCATTAGACTGGGTAAAAAAAATTGATTATTTTGATTTTGAACGCGACACCGAAAATATTATTTAAAATGGTAAAAAAAAGTTAACGTCAAAATTTGAGCCTTTATTTTTAATATTAAGAGTTTACTCCTTAAAACTAAAACGTTGTTAATGTGTTTTTTTTTAATTAAAAAAAATCTACATGTGATAATAGCGCCTTAAATAAGAGCTATTATTGGCTTAAGTAAATAATTAACTATGGATACTGCGCTTATTAACCAATCAAATTATAATTTTATACAAACACTTCTAACTTTTATTTAATTTAAATAAAAATCCATTAAATAAAAAGTGGATATTTTGGTTATTTCGTTTATCTTGTTTTCTTTGTCTTTTTGTACCCGTAATCGGGTTTGGGCGACTTTCCCGCTTTGTTGTGATTGTTGTAGCGTTTCAAAGATTCAAGGGACCCACAGTTTTACGTGGCTTCCGAACCACGTTCTAAAGAACGCATTAAAAAATAGTAAGGACAGTTTTACTTTTTCAGTTGATTTAAATAACACTATTCTTTAATTTGTTCGTAATAAACTTGCAAAAAATTTACATTTTCAGCCAGTAATAAAATTGTATCTTCCTTAATTTTGAGCCCATCAACAAAAACGACCCGGATTTAGCATCTTGAGACTTCATTACATTAGATCCATACACAATCTGCATAGGGCGCAATGTTAATTTCTTGTTTAATTTAAGGGTGGTTTTTAGTTTATTTTGAACGCACAAAATTCAACCGTCGCACGATTATTTGTCAACGGATTTTCAAAATCTTTACAGATTTGGAATCCTGGAACATTTCACCTTTACCTATACCTTAAAAAAACATTCTATTTGAAATTTTTAACAAAAATAAAGATCAAGATCCAAGCTTGTGATTTTGTACAATTTATCTATTATTTCTTGTCATTCTCGCAACTTAAGACTTACTGAAAATGTAAATAAACAATTTAAACATTAATTTAAATTTAAAACAATTCATTTCAATTCTCTTTATTAAATTAATTTAAATACTTATAGAAATATATTCCGATAAACGCACAAATCCCCTCATCCATTTCAATTTGGGCCGACGTCGCCCACGCAGCAAAAAAAATAGAAAATTCCAGTTTAAAGCCGACGGACCTAAAATAAAGAAAAACGCACACCTAAGGGCCCTAGAAAATTCATTTAAACGCGCATAAAACTAAGCCTGATTTATTCGGACGTAAACATTTTTTCCCAAAAATAAAATCCGAGTGCGTGAAAAAAAAACGGGCGCGCGCGAGGGCAATAAAAAAAAATAAAAAACGAATCACGTAGCCGACTTTGCGAATTTATTAGCTACAATTTTTTTCATAAACTTTTCCGTCACACACACACTTTTTGGGGAAACAGAAGGAAAACCCTTTTTAAGGGCGACTAATTTTTTTCTGGGTCAAACTTTATATCAACTTCTCTATTCTGCCATTTGATATTTTTAATAATAACAAAAAAAAAGAAGAAAAGGAAACCGAAGCTTTCCCTTTTATGAATACGGTTATTTATTAAACAAATCGAAGAAGGAAAAACGCTTTAAGAACACAATAGACACCTGAATTATTCCAAAAAAAATAAGGAAAGGTCAAATCAATACTGTATAAGTAAATAGTTGATAATTCATTGCGATGAAATAAAGCAATTAAGTTTAGAAATTAGAAGCCAATAATGAACTTCCATTTATGACACGCTTAATAGATTATTAAACAATTTTTCCGACTTTCCCACACACGGCACTCATTTTCCTGAATAACGAAATAGCTTATCGCAAAATCCCCACGCTTTGTTTATAATTTCTTCGATAATTAAAAGCACGTGAAACTTTCTAAAGTAAACTTGCACCCCCAGAAATAAAAAAGGGCGAAACGACTAATACCAAAATAATTGCGATAGAGCTCAAAATCGAATTACAAAATACAAATATTATTAAAAATTAATCGAACTAATCGATCATATCAATGCTGAGTATTATTTCCAGAGTAATAGGGTCGCTTTTTTAAAGGCTCGTACATTTTTAATGGTCGAAAGCAAACCTCTTTGTGTCGCACGTTCCGAGTTGTTTTTACGCTTTTTTCTTCAATTCGAAAAAAGGGATTTATTATATTTACACGATTTCGATTCACAGCACATCGAAATCACGTGAGGAGTTCGTAAACAGTTAGGCACTTCACGAATCGCGGTCAGATGGCGACTGAGTGGGCGCCTTTTGAGCTGCAACAGTCGAAACTTATGGGTAGTGCATGCAACCTGCGCACAGAAACTTTTTAAGTGATCTACCTGTATGTTAATTGGGGCTCGCATCGTATATAATTACGCGTACAGGGTGATCGCGAAGTGATCGTATTAATTATCGAGCCGTTAATTATTGCAATTTGCGATTTTGTTCAAAATTGAATATCTTACGAAGATGATTTAATAAAAATTACTTTTGTTAAAGATCCGAATTGCAAATCACATAAATGGATTATTTTTATTTAAATAATTTTATGTTCTTAAAATCTGGTTTGATTTCTGAGAACACACATAAATTTTGTTTTAGTAAGAATATTTTTATTAGGAGCACAGCCGTTATGTAAAAAGGTCTTAGAAACTCAAATTTTAAAAAGGAGTTAAATGATTCTTCTGATTTTGAGCGATAAGTGTTTTTATCTCTGAATACAATTCAAATTTAAATAAAGCATTTTTTTAATTTTTTTTCTAACTAGAATTTTTTTTATAAATTACTGCGTTTAGGTAAAAAGCTCTAGGAACTCAAAATTTACAATCTTAAAGCGTTAGTTCTTTGGTTTTCATGGTTATAAATTTTTTTAATCATTTTGTCGTAGATTTATAGTCCATTTCTTAGAGCACAAATGTTAAATTCTGTTCGGGTTAGAATATTAAAAATAAAACACTACCTTTATGTAAAAAATCTTAGAAACACAAATTTTAAATAAAAGTTTTTTTTGGTGTTTTTACCTTCTAAATCAATTCAATTTTTAAAGATGTATTATTAATTTTTCTCCTTTCAGAATTATGTAAATCAAAATTAGTGCCCTTGCGTAAGAACTGTTTAAAAACTTAATAACTATAACCTTACAACGTTATTTCTTCGAGTTTTACAATAACAATTTTTTTTAATAATTTAATTTTAGAATTCGATTGGATTTTTATGTAAAATTTTTATGTAAAAAGATCTTAAAAACTCAAATTTTAAAAAGGAGTTAAATGATTCTTCTGATTTTGAGAGATAAGTGTTTTTATCTCGGAACGCAATTTAAATTTTAATAAAGCATTTTTTAATTTTTTTTCCTACCTAAAATATTTTTTTATAATTTACTGCGTTTAGGTAAAAGCCCTAAAAACTCAAAATTTACAATCTTAAAGCGTTAGTTCTTTGATTTTCATGGATATAATTTTTTTTAATCATTTTGTCGTTGATTTAGATTTAATTTCTTAGTGCACAAATGTTAAATTTCGCTCGGCTTAGAATATTTAAAAAAAACACTACCTTTATGTGAAAAAATTTTAGAAACAAATTTTAAATAAAAGTTAAACGGTCCTTTTAATTTTTACAGTTTTTTTGGTGTTTTTATCTTTGAAATCAATTCAATTTTTAAAGATGCATTATTAATGTTTTTCCTAACAGAATTTTGTAAATCAAAATTAGTGCCCTTGCCTAAGAAACTTTTAAAAACTCAATAATTATAATCCTACAACGTTATATCTTCGAGTTTTAGAGTAACAATTTTTTTTTTAAATTTTATTGTAGAATTCGATTAGATTTATAAGATTTTTCTGACGATTTTTAAAGGTACAAATTTTTGAAATAATTTTATTCTACCATTTAATTCGATTTCGAAAAATGATTAATTGAATTCTATGAATATCTCAATAAAAATGAATTTTTTTAATAAAACGTCTTTTAAATTATAAATTTTAAAACTACACCGGCATATGAAGAAAAAATTACTCATAGAAGACTTTAAAACCATATAAATTTTTTAGGTGCACACTCGGCTTTAAGCACCATGCGAAAAAATTAATTAAATTCCTTATTTAATTTTATTTATATTATTTATAATTCGTTGTTAAGTTACATGGTTTTTTTAGTAGGCATGCTTCAATTTTGTATCGCGTACATCAAAGTCTTTCACGTTATTTAACGACTTATTTACAATTAGTAAAATGTTGTGAGTAATAGACTATAACAGGGACAGAATGTGGCACTTTCTTCCCGCTAAATAAGGTCCGAAAGTGAACTTTTGCTCCCGATGTGATAAAAAATCAATATTTACTACATTAAATTAAAATTTTTGATTTGAAGGAGCGCACGGTAAATTATACTAATACAATAAAACGAGGATGTGCGCATTCGAGCGAAAAGTGGCACATTTCCGAGCGAGGGAGGCAAATGAAGCGCGACGCGGGCGGCGCGCTTCATTTTCCCGAGATCGGAATGTGCCACTTTGAGCTCGAATGTGCACACTCCGTTTTAAGCGCGATTTTCAATAATTTAGGCAAATAAATTAGACAAAGTATCAGTTGAATACTTTTAATCGGTCCCTCTCACTTGCACCGACGAGATTATCGTATCTTTTCGCTCTCTTCCACTCATAGCTATGGCAAATTCGTTTTTTTAACATAGAATCGAAATTTATTACAGTAAATTTATATTTATGATTTGGAAAGACGAAGAATAGGTAGCCAAATGAAATAAATACGATGATGTGCGCATTCGAGCGAAAAGTGGCACATTTCCGAGCGAGGGAGGCAAATGAAGCGCGACGCGGAGCGGCGCGCTTCATTTTCCCGAGATCGGAATGTGCCACTTTGAGCTCGAATGTGCACACTCGGTTTTAAGCGCGATTTTTAATAATTTAGGCAAATAAATTAGACAAAGTATCAGTTGAATACTTTTAATCGGTCCCTCTCACTTGCACCGACGAGATTATCGTATCTTTTCGCTCTCTTCCACTCATAGCTATGGCAAATTCGTTTTTTTACCATAGAATCGAAATTTATTACAGTAAATTTATATTTATGATTTGGATAGACGAAGAATAGGTAGCCAAATGAAATAAATACGATGATGTGCGCATTCGAGCGAAAAGTGGCACATTTCCGAGCGAGGGAGACAAATGAAGCGCGACGCGGAGCGGCGCGCTTCATTTTCCCGAGATCGGAATGTGCCACTTTGAGCTCGAATGTGCACACTCGGTTTTAAGCACGATTACCATACATCCCGTTTTAGCAAAAAAAATTGTTCATGTTAGTTATTTTACTTTGTAATTTTACAATAAAAATAAAAAATCGCAGTGGCGTACCTACTTCTGACTTCTACTAATTTCCATATTTTCAAAAAAATTTGGTTTTAAAATTAAATTAAAATTTGCAAAGCAAATTATCACACTCTTTTTTCTAAAATAATTTTGGGTCACGTTTATTTTTAAAACTAATAATTTTTGAAAAACGTTTCACATAATTTTGAAAACATTAAATTAATTATTTAAGAAAACCCTTCCCAGAATAAAATCCTTTTACGTGCCAGCTCTAAGTCATTTTGGCTATAGAATAAACTCGATTATTAATTAAGCTCCGAATTCTCGATTTTTCAAAGGCAAATGTAAATTTTGACTAACATCGAGTCGAGTACATTATTAAATTAATTTATCAAGAAACTTGTTTGATACGTCAAATAATTTCTTAGCGTTTAACCTGATTGATTAATCTTTCGCCCTTATATTTTATCCCTGACAGCTTTGACTTTATATCAGTTAGGTAAACGAGAAGGTCCCGGATTAATTTTGTGGGACTTCGGAGACGCGTTCCTTATAGAGTAACTTATTTGAAATTGCCCATTCTCATTTCGAAAGACCCCTTTGTTCGTAAAACTCAAATTTCACATTAATTCATAGGGTTGAACTGGCTTTGAACTTTAAATCTTGAATGTTGGTATCGATAAAAACATATAAGCACAGCCGACTTCCGTAACAAGCTGTCTAAGTCTAAGTTGCGTTTTGTTAAGGGCAGTGCTCCCTACTCAGCTGATTGTCGGTGTAACTTAATTTAATCTCTAACGCGCGGCAAAGATAAATTTTTAAATATATAAACATTGTAAATAAATAGAATTGTAAATCAATTAGTTTACTGCAATAAAACTGTAAGTAAATTAAACAATTATTAAATAAATGTAATTGTAGGGGAATTCAAATTTTAACAAGAAACGGAAGTTTCTTAGCACACAGCTAATTTGACAAGTTATGCGTCTAAGAAAGTAAATTAATTGTTGTGAATCGTGCTTACAACCGAGTGTGCGCACATTCGAGCTCAAAGTGGCACATTCCGATCTCGGGAAAATGAAGCGCGCCGCTCCGCGTCGCGCTTCATTTGCCTCCCTCGCTCGGAAATGTGCCACTTTTCGCTCGAATGCGCACATCATCGTATTTATTGAATTTTTAGTTATATTTAGTTTAGTTACGCTATTTTGGGCCACAAATATTCAAAATATAAAGTATTAAAAAAATCATTATTTAGAAAACAATTTTACTTTATTATCTTTAATAGTAAGGGGACCTGTTATATCTTAGCCCTTTTTTCATTTGTAAATTTTTTTAATGTGTAACAATTTGTTGATAAAATGAATTGCATCGTAGTGGGGCACTAATAAGTTATTCATCATAATATATTTAAAAGCATTCCTAACCGTTTACTCAAATTGCTCTTAGATTTCAAAATTAGTGGATCTATAGCCTAGGTACAACTGAGGTGATGTACCTTGGCTCTACTCATATTAAGCAAAATAAAACCCATTGTTCTATGAAACCTATATATTTATTTTTAAATTATAAGAACTACTAATGTTCTTCTTTGAGATGACACTAAAATTGTTTCAAAAATTAACAAAACTTTTCTCGTATAGGAACAGTTGGGGTACAATGGAACGAAAGAGTTATTTCAATTTTTAGAAAAATCGGTGTTTTATATTTTTATAATTTTTGCTTAAAACAATTAAGAACAGACCTAAAACTGTTGATTGAACACAAAAAATAGATAAAAATTAATCTTAAACCTAAAATATTTACGTGTTTGTAAACAACTTTTTTGTTCCGGGGTCTGGGGTAAGATGGAACATGGCCAATAAATGGCATAAGATCATAAAGTATATTAAAATAATTTATTAACCAATGAAATACTTCATTAACACTCTTGCTTGCTAAGCATGAACTTGGCAACAACAATTTTATATCTATAATTGACATTATTGCCATGTCAGGTTTTAGAGGAAAGTAAAAGCTTCTCACATATTACGTCTCACTATGCAGATCCCTATCACTTTTTCTCATATGCTCTCTAACCAATAACGTCTTTACAATCTGCAACAAAAAACCAATAAAGTAAATGGGGTTCTATGTTGCAGTGTTCTATTGTGTCGCGTTCCAAGGTGCCCCATAACGTTTCAAAACTATCAAACGCGAATTTTAAAAACTTGATAATAATTTCCATTTTATATTCAACCGTAATAAATTGTCAATATGATTAAAATTTATGTAAAAAAATATCACATACCTTACTAGTATACTTTTCCAGTAACAACAATAGTTTTTGGGTATGAAAATGTAACTTTTTACTAATAAAAACAATTTTTTTTTCTCAGAAATTTGTTGTTGTTGCAGAGCGGAATAATTTTACTGCATTCCCGTATGGATAGTTAGGCACTGTAATCGCTCAAAACAAAAACCCGCGAATTCGTTTGGTATTTGAATATTAATCGTCGTTGTTCCATTGCACCCCGTGTTCCATTGTACCCCAGCTGTCCCTACTAAAATTTCACATACTTTATGGTTAACTTTGCAAACATTTAACTTTTTCGTTAGACTTGCGAGGCATATCATCTGAGGCAAAATAAAAAAAAATACGAATTTATAACAAAGGTATATCTAAATTTTTATTTATTGCACTTTATCTTATGGCCAAGGTACAATTTATTGAAAGTGGCCGAGGTACAACACACCGACCCTTAATATTTAAACTCAAAAATAAAATTTATGAGTATGCTATGCCAAAATCAGACCACTATTACGCAAACATTAATAAATAATCTTTCTATTACGATGAGTCATTTGTTATTGGGTAATAAAAATCAATAAGATATTTCATTAAAAAGAATATAAAAAGACTTACTTTTTTTGGATTAAAAATTTCAATCGATCTCATACATTAACAAAGTACATTGGCCATTTGCTGCTAACTTTACGTTAATGTCTGTCAATGTGGCATTTGAAATATCGCAAATATTAAAATAAAGTTGCCCTAAGTACAAAGGGACCAAGGTACAACAGGTTCCTCTACACCAATGCAAGGCACACAATAACACGTTGTTATTTTTAATTTAAACCCACCAAAAAAGTATAACTTCTAACGCGCGTACATAAAGTACAGGCACCGGTTTGTTTTTTTTTTTTTGATTTGTTTAAGATAAAAGAAAGATGGCTTCTTAATGCGGTTGAACAAGGGATGAGTTTTATTGTTGTTGGTTAATTAACACGTCGAGAAGAGTTAATCGAAAAAGTCTAATTATAAGTGTGGTGAAAAGCGGAGTCCTTTGGGACTTTTCAAATTTATGATAAAGTGAGTTTTATTCGTTATTATAATCTCTTAAATTGCTATGCGCTTTTTTGAGTTTTTATTTTGTTGGATCTTGAGGCGATGACACATTTCGCTTCAAATCCATTAGTTGTCATAGTTTTCCAAAAAAGAAAACATCTTGCTTTTCTTACACATGGTTTAAAATATTTTAATCAACAAACATATTTAATACCGCTGCTTAATTATCATTTCTCGTAACTACATTAAATCGCATTAAACAATTAGAATTCGGTCTAACAAAATTAAAAACGCCGCATTAGAAATTAATGCAAGATACACTAACACTTAATCTTATTACGAATGTTCTTGTTTTTGCTGGCGAAAGCTACGAAGAGCATTATTATTAAATTACTCGATGATTTTCAATTTTAATCCTATCAAAGCCGAGGCTATTTCGCTAATAATTAAATCCTTCGGAATATCCCACTTATTCTAATAAAGGAAGCGTTGCATACACAAGAGTTATTACGATACACCGGCGAATTTTATAATTAGAATTTATTTCCAGGAAATTGCATGTTTTCCGCTCGCTCAGTTTCCCATCTAATTTGAATAATTTTATTTTGAGAGATCGCGAGGATAAATATTTATAAACCGCTATGGGGAAGTGCTTTGCCCAAAAAAAAAACTCTCCAAATCCAATTAAAATTTTAATTTTGACAGAAGTTGTTCCCAAATCGACTTCGAGTTGTTTCTCTTTTTTCAATCTAAAATTAGCTTCTTCTCGAACAATTTTCCGTCACAACGGAACGAAAGGTTCCTACGAAAGGGGCCCGCAATATTGCCATACCCTCGAAGGTATTGCCTCCTCGCTAAAGCGAAATGAATGCACAAAATGAAACTCGAGAGATATATTTGTGCTTTGAAGAGTTGGGCCCAAATATCCAAAAGCAAATCCGCTTATCTTTGCGCGCCATTTGCTTCTTCTCCGCTACCTTGATACCATCTTAGGTCCTTTTTTTTTCTGCTGTAAATTTCCGGAGGTTTTGTGACTGGAATACGATTACGGTTTATAATAATGAAATTACTTGTTTTAAAGTGAAAATACAGAGCTATTGTTTATTTATTTTTTTGAAGTTGTACTTCTTTTGGCACGTTGAGATTAAAATTTTAGTAGGCAACGGAAGTTGCGCGCGCAAAGCTGTCGGATATTTGACAGTTGAAGTTAGCCGTCTAACTAAGTAAGATAATTATTGTGAATCACGCTTAAAACCGAGTGTGCACATTCGAGCGAAAAATGGCACCGTTCCGAGATCGGAATGTGCCACTTTGAACCCGAATGTGCGTACTCAGTTTTAAGCACCATTCACAGTAATTAATTTACTTTTTATATAATTTTAAATAATAATTACGAAACTGTATTAATACCAGAAACTCGAAATGTCTCATTTAGGGCTTTTAAGCTGTCATTTAAAAAATTAAACACTACAGCTTTTTCCGAATAGAAAATCTGAATTTTTGATTTGAAAGAGACGTGAATGATGTAGACAAATGACATGAATACAAGGATGGGCACGTTCGAGCGAAAAGTGGCACATTTCCGAGCGAGGGAGGCAAATAAGCGCGACGCGGAGCGGCGCGCTTCATTTTCCCGAGATCGGAATGTGCCACTTTGAGCTCGAATGTAACTCGTTTAAGCACGGTTCACAATAATTTAAATCAATAAATTGGATGAAAGTTAGTTGAATAATTTTAATCGTTCCTCTCACTCGCACTTATAAGATTATCGTATCTTTTCGCTCCTTTCACTCATTGCTATGGTTAATTCATTTTTTAAACATAAAATCGATATTAACGAAAGTATTAACTGAAGAATGAAGTAAACAAATACATTAAATGCAAGGATGTGCGCATTCGAGCGAAAAGTGGCACATTTCCGAGCGAGGGAGGCAAATGAAGCGCGACGCGGAGCGGCGCGCTTCATTTTCCCGAGATCGGAATGTGCCACTTTGAGCTCGAATGTGCACACTCGGTTTTAAGCGCGGTTCACAATAATTTAAATCAATAAATTGGATGAATAGTTAGTTGAATAATTTTAATCGTTCCCTCTCACTCGCACTTATAAGATTATCGTATCTTTTCGCTCCCTTCCACTCATTGCTATGGTTAATTCATTTTTTAAACATAAAATCGATATTAACCAAGGTATTAACTGAAGGATAAAGTAAACAAATACATTAAATGCCAGGATGTGCGCATTCGAGCGAAAAGTGGCACATTTCCGAGCGAGGGAAGCAAATGAAGCGCGACGCGGAGCGGCGCGCTTCATTTTCCCGAGATCGGAATGTGCCACTTTGAGCTCGAATGTGCACACTCGGTTTTAAGCACGGTTCACAATAATTTAAATCAATAAATTGGATGAAGAGTTAGTTGAATAATTTTAATCGTTCCTTCTCACTCGCACTTATAAGATTATCGTATCTTTTCGCTCCCTTCCACTCATTGCTATGGTTATTTCATTTTTTAAACATAAAATCGATATTAACCAAAGTGTTAACTGAAGGATAAAGTAAACAAATACATTAAATGCCAGGATGTACGCATTCGAGCGAAAAGTGGCTATCTTTATGTGAAAAAATTTGAGAAACACAAATTTTAAATAAAAGTTAAACGGTCCTTTTAATTTTTACAGTTTTTTTGGTGTTTTTATCTTTGAAATCAATTCAATTTTTAAAGATGCATTATTAATGTTTTTCCTAACAGAATTTTGCAAATCAAAATTAGTGCCCTTGCCTAAGAAATCTTTAAAAACTCAATAATTATAATCTTACAACGTTATTTCTTCGAGTTTTAGAGTAACAATTTTTTTAAAAAATTTTATTGTAGAATTCGATTAGATTTATAAGATTTTTCTGACGATTTTTAAAGGTACAAATTTTTGAAATAATTTTATTCTACAATTTAATTCGATTTCGAAAGATGATTAATTGAATTCTATGAATATCTCAATAAAAATGAATTTCTTTAATAAAACGTCTTTTAAATTATAAATTTTAAAACTACACCGGCATATGAAGAAAAAATTACTCATAGCAGACTTTAAAATCATATAAATTTTTTTGGTGCACACTCGGCTTTAAGCACCATGCGAAAAAATTAATAAATTCTTATTTAATTTAATTTATATTATTTATAATTCGTTGTTAAGTTACATGGTTTTTTTAGTAGGCATGCTTTAATTTTGTATCGCGTACATCAAAGTCTTTCACGTTATTTAACAACGACTTATTTACAATTAGTAAAATATTGTGAGTAATAGACTATAAAAGGGACAGAATGTGGCACTTTCTTCCCGCTAAATAAGGTCCGAAAGTGAACTTTTGATCCCGATGTGATAAAAAATCAATATTTACTACATTAAATTAAAATTTTTGATTTGAAGGAGCGCACGGTAAATTATACTAATACAATAAACACGAGGATGTGCGCATTCGAGCGAAAAGTGGCACATTTCCGAGCGAGGGAGGCAAATGAAGCGCGACGCGGAGCGGCGCGCTTCATTTTCCCGAGATCGGAATGTGCCACTTTGAGCTCGAATGCGCGCACTCGGTTTTAAGCGTGATTCACAAAAATGAATTTACTTTCTTAAACGACCTACTTTTTAACACTTTAATTAAAAATCACTCATTTTTTACTTTTGATCATTTTTAGAGAAAAAAAAAGGCCTTCGCGCTCGTAAAAATTTAATTGCATAAGAAATTGTAACGTTTTGTTGCGCTGGTGTACTAAAAACGAGAAGTCCCATAAACGAGCTTTGGGGACGTAAAAACTTTATGCTGGTTGTGTTTGTTTCAGCTTTTAAGCGTTTCGCTGCGAAAACCGCATAAGTTGTCCTAAGATTAATACGAAGATTACAATAACTATTTTTTACTAAGAAAAGTCCTCGTGTCGCAGTTTCTGTTAGGGGTTTTTTTCTTCTTCTTCCCGAAATGAACAGCCAACAAGCTGCCAGTTTACGATAAGCTTTGCTAAGCTCGTTACTTTTTTTTCTCCTTCTGCTAAGTCATAGAAAATGTTTTCGTTTTTCCATTGAGACGAGGTCGTAAACGTTTTTTACTACGCAAAATGCGGATGTCCGCGAGTTGTGCTTTTAATTATAATAATTTGGTTTTGCCCCGTAAAGTTTTCATTTAGCATTAAATTGATTTTTCCAACACGCGCTTTTGTTTCTAAATATTTAAGCACGATTTACTATAATTACTATATCTTTAAAAAATATTCAATGAAAAATTAAAGGACCGCCTGTAAACCAGGAACAATCCCAAATAACCGATTTAGTGCTTTTAGGTTGGCTATACATGACGTTGCTATGCGTTTATATTCCAAATTAAATAAACAGCATTAATAATTTTTTTTTTAATAATTAAAAAATTGTGAGTAGAACACTTATTAATTTAGCCAAATCGAGTTTGGAAGTGAAAGTGATTTTTGATAATTTATACAAACAAATCGATTAAGATTATTATCGGCGATGATAAATATTTAAAAGTAGTGCGATTTAAAGTTATGGTTAAATTTGACCATTTAAAGAGTTTTGTAAAAATCGAAGTAAGGGAGCGTTCAAGTATTACGTAACGCAATATGAGGGGGGGGGGCGACCATCGCGTTATGCGTCATGTTTTTTTTATTTAAATAAAAAGCTAAGGAATTAAAATTTCCCAATTTGGCAAATTTGGTTGAAGTGAAATCAGTTTCTACCAAGCACCAATAATTTTTGACGAGCAACTAAAGATGTGTGCGGGCAAGAGTTGTCATGGTCGAACATAATACTTTTACGATTAGTCAATTCTGGCCGTTTATTATTAATTACTTTTTCCAATTTCATCAGTTGGTGGCATTCTTGGTTTCATTCTTTGAAACTATCTCAAAATACACAACTCCTTTGTAAAAAAATTACCAAAAAGCAGTTTGTAAATATGAAAAAACAAATACCTATGATTTAGTGGAGAAACTTCATAATGAACAGTTTGACAGCCATAAATTTGCAGGAGACCTCCTAAAATCGATCTGCCATGTAAAACAGGCCCTAAATTATTAATTAAACCAAACTTACAATTTGATGCCGTTTAATACCAAAATGTATGTACGATTCCTACCTATCTCTATCGATATTCCGATAAGTACATTTGAACTAGTTTACGAAGTTTCGCTGGCAAACTAATACACCCACGCACACACACACAGAAACTTTGAGCCGTTTCCACCTCTTCGGATATTAAAGTGCTCCGCTGGCCTCGTTTAGACGTTAATTCCTGCCGAAAGCTCATCAAACATTTTTTTTGCGTCACAAAAAGTACTCAAATGACGCAGTCCGGATCAAATCTCGAAAAGTTCCTCCCCAAGTGAGACGCTTGGACCGAGAAGAAATATTTATGGTCCTGTTTACTCCGCGATTTTAAAATAATTTATGCGTCTTTGATGGTTGGCATTGCGTCGAAGAGAAAAAAAATTAATCGAACGACGAGCGTGCATCGGCGTAGCCAGGATTTTTGTAGTTTTATTATTATTAAAATCTCGAACAAGTTTAAATGTTAAAAAAAGAGAAGGGTTGGGAGATTTAAAAAGATGTAAAAAGTAAAAAAAATTTTTGAAGTTATACTTCTTTTGGTCTTTGAGAGTAAAATTTGAGTAGGCGATGGAAGTTGCGCGCGCACAGCTAATTTGTCAAATTAGCCGTGTAAGAAGGTAAATTAATTGTTGTGAATCATGCTTACAACCGAGTGCGCGCATTCGAGCTCAAAGTGGCACATTCCGATCTCGGGAAAATGAAGCGCGCCGCTCCGCGTCGCGCTTCATTTGCCTCCCTCGCTCGGAAATGTGCCACTTTTCGCTCGAATGCGCACTTTCTTGCGCTTAATATATTTGTCTACTTTATCCTTCAGTTAATAATACTTTGGTTAATATCGATTTTATGTTTAAAAAATGAATTAACCATAGCAATGAGTGGAAGGGAGCGAAAAGATACGATAATCTTATAAGTGCGAGTGAGAGGGAACGATTAAAATTATTCAACTAACTTTTCATCCAATTTATTGATTTAATTTATTGTGAACCGTGCTTAAAACCGAGTGTGCACATTCGAGCTCAAAGTGGCACATTCCGATCTCGGGAAAATGAAGCGCGCCGCTCCGCGTCGCGCTTCATTTGCCTCCCTCGCTCGGAAATGTGCCACTTTTCGCTCGAATGCGCACATTCTTGCGCTTAATATATTTGTCTACTTTATCCTTCAGTTAATACTTTGGTTAATATCGATTTTATGTTTAAAAAATGAATTAACCATAGCAATGAGTGGAAGGGAGCGAAAGATACGATAATCTTATAAGTGCGAGTGAGAGGGAACGATTAAAATTATTCAACTAACTTTTCATCCAATTTATTGATTTAAATTATGGTGAACCGTGCTTAAAACCGAGTGTGCACATTCGAGCTCAAAGTGGCACATTCCGATCTCGGGAAAATGAAGCGCGCCGCTCCGCGTCGCGCTTCATTTGCCTCCTCGCTCGGAAATGTGCCACTTTTCGCTCGAATGCGCACATTCTTATGTTTAATATATTTGTCTACTTTATCCTTCAGTTAATACTTTGGTTAATATCGATTTTATGTTTAAAAAATGAATTAACCATAGCAATGAGTGGAAGGGAGCGAAAAGATACGATAATCTTATAAGTGCGAGTGAGAGGGAACGATTAAAATTATTCAACTAACTTTTCATCCAATTTATTGATTTAAATTATTGTGAACCGTGCTTAAAACCGAGTGTGCACATTCGAGCTCAAAGTGGCACATTCCGATCTCGGGAAAATGAAGCGCGCCGCTCCGCGTCGCGCTTCATTTGCCTCCCTCGCTCGGAAATGTGCCACTTTTCGCTCGAATGCGCACATTCTTATGTTTAATATATTTGTCTACTTTATCCTTCAGTTAATACTTTGGTTAATATCGATTTTATGTTTAAAAAATGAATTAACCATAGCAATGAGTGGAAGGGAGCGAAAAGATACGATAATCTTATAAGTGCGAGTGAGAGGGAACGATTAAAATTATTCAACTAACTTTTCATCCAATTTATTGATTTAAATTATTGTGAACCGTGCTTAAAACCGAGTGTGCACATTCGAGCTCAAAGTGGCACATTCCGATCTCGGAAAATGAAGCGCGCCGCTCCGCGTCGCGCTTCATTTGCCTCCCTCGCTCGGAAATGTGCCACTTTTCGCTCGAATGCGCACATTCTTATGTTTAATATATTTGTCTACTTTATCCTTCAGTTAATACTTTGGTTAATATCGATTTTATGTTTAAAAAATGAATTAACCATAGCAATGAGTGGAAGGGAGCGAAAAGATACGATAATCTTATAAGTGCGAGTGAGAGGGAACGATTAAAATTATTCAACTAACTTTTCATCCAATTTATTGATTTAAATTATTGTGAACCGTGCTTAAAACCGAGTGTGCACATTCGAGCTCAAAGTGGCACATTCCGATCTCGGAAAATGAAGCGCGCCGCTCCGCGTCGCGCTTCATTTGCCTCCCTCGCTCGGAAATGTGCCACTTTTCGCTCGAATGCGCACATTCTTATGTTTAATATATTTGTCTACTTTATCCTTCAGTTAATACTTTGGTTAATATCGATTTTATGTTTAAAAATGAATTAACCATAGCAATGAGTGGAAGGAGCGAAAGATACGATAATCTTATAAGTGCGAGTGAGAGGAACGATTAAAATTATTCAACTAACTTTTCATCCAATTTATTGATTTAAATTATTGTGAACCGTGCTTAAAACCGAGTGTGCACATTCGAGCTCAAAGTGGCACATTCCGATCTCGGGAAAATGAAGCGCGCCGCCCGCGGCGCGCGTCATTTGCCTCCCTCGCTCGGAAATGTGCCACTTTTCGCTCGAATGCGCACATTCTTATGTTTAATATATTTGTCTACTTTATCCTTCAGTTAATACTTTAGTTAATATCGATTTTATGTTTAAAAAATGAATTAACCATAGCAATGAGTGGAAGGGAGCGAAAAGATACGATAATCTTATAAGTGCGAGTGAGAGGGAACGATTAAAATTATTCAACTAACTTTTCATCCAATTTATTGATTTAAATTATTGTGAACCGTGCTTAAAACCGAGTGTCACATTCGAGCTCAAAGTGGCACATTCCGATCTCGGGAAATGAAGCGCGCCGCTCCGCGTCGCGCTTCATTTGCCTCCCTCGCTCGGAAATGTGCCACTTTTCGCTCGAATGCGCACATTCTTATGTTTAATATATTTGTCTACTTTATCCTTCAGTTAATACTTTGGTTAATATCGATTTTATGTTTAAAAAATGAATTAACCATAGCAATGAGTGGAAGGGAGCGAAAAGATACGATAATCTTATAAGTGCGAGTGAGAGGGAACAATTAAAATTATTCAACTAACTTTTCAAACAATTTATTGATTTAAATTATTGTGAACCGTGCTTAAAACCGAGTGTGCACATTCGAGCTCAAAGTGGCACATTCCGATCTCGGGAAAATGAAGCGCGCCGCTCCGCGTCGCGCTTCATTTGCCTCCCTCGCTCGGAAATGTGCCACTTTTCGCTCGAATGCGCACATTCTTATGTTTAATATATTTGTCTACTTTATCCTTCAGTTAATACTTTAGTTAATATCGATTTTATGTTTAAAAATGAATTAACCATAGCAATGAGTGGAAGGAGCGAAAGATACGATAATCTTATAAGTGCGAGTGAGAGGGAACGATTAAAATTATTCAACTAACTTTTCATCCAATTTATTGATTTAAATTATTGTGAACCGTGCTTAAAACCGAGTGTGCACATTCGAGCTCAAAGTGGCACATTCCGATCTCGGGAAAATGAAGCGCGCCGCTCCGCGTCGCGCTTCATTTGCCTCCCTCGCTCGGAAATGTGCCACTTTTCGCTCGAATGCGCACATCTTCGTATTTATTGAATTTTTTTACATTAATTTTTTGGCCAGGATAAGTACTAGTTTTGGCCACAAGTATGCAAAATATGAATTATTAAAAAAATCAATATTTAGAAAACAATTTTACTATATTATCTTTAATAGTAAGGTAACCGACTCAAATAAAGCCTACCTTAAGTTTATAAAAGCATAATTAATAGGTTTTTGAAAAAAATGGGTCAATACTTTGTGATCAAAATGTTTATTTATATTAAACTTGAAAATAAAGTAACAATCTTTCTTTTGTAACAAAAGAAAGAACCTTGAGTAAATATAAAAAATATGTCGGTTATGACTTATTGGGGAACCTATTTCCCAATACGGCCCAAAGATTTCTTTATATATAAATCAACTTAATATCAACTTTAATATTATTATTATCATTATTATATTTATATTAAATTATTATTAGTGTTATTAAACTTAAAATAATAAAATATTTGGTTATAATTTGATATTTTTAATAAAAATTGACTTGTAAATTTTTAACAACTTTTACTTAGGTTTTTTTTAAATTTTTATCTTTAAACAGTCTCCTGAACAATAAATTTCTTTGTCTGCGTCAGTAAGAACATTATTATTTACAAATAAACTTAAAACTAAATATGTTACAAATAAGGCCCACAAGGTTTTTTAGAGGGCCTTATTAGGACATAGAAACATTTGTCACATAACATATACTAATAGGATGGCTTTGAAATAGATATATGTAGGAAGGTTAGTAAACATATAATAAACCATAAACAAAAGAAAAACTAGACGACGCATGCATACATTTAAAAATACTCATCATTTTTGCTGCAGACATTTTTAAATTTTTTTGACTAATAATTTTTTAGATTTTTTGATAATACGTTTTTCTTCATTCAATCTTTAATTTTTCCCTTCAGTTGTCTCTCTATTTTTTTCATTTTCTTTTTCAATTTCGTACACTTACTATAGTAATAATGTTTGTAACATTCTTTATATATTAAAAAAAGTACTAAGTGTCCACAAACGGTATAGGGTCCAAAACCGGTGCGTCTACCCTATATTGAATGTGAAAAATAATTTAATACAAAATATTAATTTATATTTACGAGGTCTGTTCAGAGTATAATCGATTATTTTGAATTACGCGCCAACGGAGGTATTTTGCGATATGCTGTTGGCAGCATTGCCTTGTGCATGACCTCCTTCGTAACCACATGTTTTTGGCCTGTTGATATCTCATTTTCAGAATATTGGAGGCATCAAAGCAAAGTCACAGATCTTAAAACAGCCGTTTCCAACATGTATGTACCCGCACCTTCCTAAAAAATATTTAATCATATAATGCCTTCCCGCCCAAATTTTATAAAATAATACAAATACAATTTTTTTTTATAAAATTTTTAGCTGTTGTACCAGTTTGAAAACGCTGTCTTAAAGCCATCTCAAGTAAAGTTATTCAGGGACTGCTTTGCAAAATAGAAACACCGCTGGAAAAAGTTTGTCGGCTGTTGTAGCAAAAAACATTCTTAAATTTATTGTCTCCCAGCGTTAATAAATTAAAATAATTTTATTTTAAATTTAATATATAATGCTTCGTTTATCAGCTATTATTTTTAAAATTTTGTTTTTTTTATAAATAATCAAGTCAGTTAAAGGTTTTTACATAATTAATTTTTTTTGACGTATAACTTTTATTTTAAATAATCATTTGCTTTATTAAATAAGCCGGGGTGGGACGCACATCCTCATCTGCTCCGCCGCAGCTGCGGCCCGGGGGTTCACCCGCCCCAGTCTGCCCCCCTAGCTACGCCCATGCAAACATGCAGAATTTTTATCTCGTTTGTTGATTAAAATGGGACCCATAAAACTTATGCCATAAAAACCATATTGCAAGATTTTAAACGATCTCTCTCTTTATCTAAAAGTTCCTCGATACATTAACGAACGTTGCTTTTATTGTTATTTTTCCGAAGCTCTTCTTTTCGGCCTTAATTAAATCGGATTGTTTTGATTCGATTAAAAACGATCGCAGTTTTGTCGTTTCGCAAATAACAAGATCGACAGAACGAAACAATTCGAGGCAAACAATCGATTAAGGTCACGACTCGCATTTTTAAAAGGGAAAAAATTTGGGGGAGAATGCGAAGTCGATGATTGCCATCGAATTTCCATACACTGACGCACTGTTAACGTGTTCCTTTCGCGAAAATCTTTCGACGCATCGAAGTAAGCGCGATATTAAACTTTTCGGATGTAAGCTCTTCGGGATTTGAATAAAAAGGTCGCCGAATTTTCGCCCCCCGACAAATATTTTTATGACGTTTCGAAGGTGGAGGACTTTGAACGGGGGCGGGTTCGCTTTCGGGCAAAATCGCAACCGACGCTCTTCTAATGGCCTTTTGTTATTTTGATGGACTTAGGACCTAAGCCTCAACTAATGAGATTAGCAAATTAAATAAAACGTAAGACGATTAAAGAAATTTTTCCTTAAAATTTAATTTAAATTGGATTAGAATGTTTTTATTTTTGAAAGGGATTAGGAATTAATTTCCTCTACGAGAGTTGTTTTCGTTTCTTTTTGGCTTCGTTTTGCTTTGGTGCTTTTAAATTATTGTTTTTAAACGAATTAAAAGTAATTTCTGTTTTTAAGGGAATGGGGGGACATCTCTAATAAGTTGTCGACCCACTTTTGGGCGAAATCGACAAACAGATTAATTTCCTTAAATTAAAACGAACGGCGGCAAACTTTAGCGAATTGCAATATTTATGAGAGCTTTTAATTTGATGCACGTTTAGGGAATAATTTGGCGAGTAATACTTTTTAAAGATTGCTTTAATTAATTCGGAGTTTGCCTTTTGCTGGCGCTTGATTTCGTTTTTTTTTTGCACTTTGAGTTCATGATTTTGTGCGGACCGCGTTAATTTAAAAAAAAAAAAAACTGGGAGCGAAATATAATGTAAAATATTGGCAAATAATAAGCAGCGAGCTTTCGACTTGTTTTTTCGAACGTTACGAGTAATTTAAAAATTTACGAGCTTTAGAATTAAATAATTTAGGATTTTTACAAGAGCCCCCATTACATTAAAAAAAATTATTGGTTTTATAAAATAGATATAGAAGAATACAAAAAAAATTATATTGTGACTTAGTAATTTTTGCTTAGTTTTTTAACAATAAAGATTAAATGCAAAACATATTTAATAAATAAGAAAAAAAGATAAACAATTTTTAATGCATTAAAAAAAGATATATAGACATTAGTGTATGAAGACATCTAAAATTAATAGGTCAACGGACTTTCCATCCCGTTTTTTTTCTTCATTACAATTAATTTAAAAATTTTCAAGCAACAAAATTAAATAATTCGGGATTTTAGCAAGGGGCTCCCAATACATTAAAAATAATTATTGATTTTTGTAAAATAGATATAGAATCATACAAAAAAAATTATATTATGACTTATTAATTTTTACTTAATTTTTTAACAGTAAAGATTAAATGCAAAACATATTTAATAAATAAGAAAAAAAGATATACAATTTTTAATGCATTACAAAGAGATAGATAGACATTAGTGTATGAAAACATCTAAAATTAATAGGTCAACGGACTTTCGATCCCGTTTTTTTTCTTCATTACAATTAATTTAAAAATTTTCATGCAACAAAATTAAACAATTCGGGATTTTTACAAGGGGCCCCCAATACATTAAAAAAATATATTGATTTTATAAAATAGATATAGAAGCATACAAAAAAAATATATTATGACTTATTAATTTTTGCTTAATTTTTTAACAGTAAAGATTAAATTAAGTGTAGAAAATCTTTGATTTTATAAAAATCATATAAAAAAATTATATTATGATTTATTAATTTATGTCTTACTTTTTAAATGAAATAATTAAATACAAAACATTTTTAATAAATAATGAACAGAGGTATACAATTTTTAATGAATTCTAAAGAAAATTGAAAGACATTAATGCATGAAGACATTTATACCAAATAGATAACGAGCTTTTGATCGCGTATTTTCGTACATTACAATTAAATATCTGGGGAAACGAGCTTGCTCGGAGTCTTTGGGTTTCGCCATGTGGATGTGATGACTTTTGGTCGCCTAGATACTGAAATATATAGATGTGAATGTAGTGCCATCTGTGGTTGTGTAGCCATACATAAATATTTCACCCTACTGGTACTTCAATATTCTATTAGATTAAATTTTATTTTTGCTTTAAAACTACGTACTATGTAAGTTTCAGAATTTCTTAAGAATTTTTTCTCACTCATATATGAAATTTCTAAGCGCTTGAAGCTTATATAAATTATATAACTTAATTAAAAATCTAAATTTTTTTAAAACTAGATTTCTGTACAAACATTACCGTAAACAATCACTTGGCAACGTTATGTGTGAGCCATTTTGTATTCGGTAACTAAGTTACCACCAAGTAGAGTACTCATGGTAACAGATAAACAAATTTCAAAAAGTGTGCAAATCAATTCTTTTTGCAAAATTAAATAAAAATTTATTAAAAAAAAAGTTTTAGATAGTCGCCCAAACATTTAAACTCTAATTAAGATTATGATCAAAAAATCGTCTCCAATTATCACACAATAATCCTCAAAAATTAAATAAAACAAAAACGAAGCGGCCTAAACCAAAAATAAAAAGCTTTAATCAAACTCTCTCCCCAAAAAAAAAGAGAAACGAAATAATTCACCGGCAAAATTTAAAATTGGCTCATTTAAAACGAAGCACGTCCCATACATCTCTCTTACGTCTCGAAAATCCATCGCGCAATAATTCGAAACCGAAAGACACATCGCAACGGATCGACCGGATCAATTTAAATTTAAGAGCCTCGTGACAACCGACGTAGGTGTGCGTTATTAAATTAAAAAATTGCAAGAAGCACCACTGTGAATCATCCAAATTAGAAAGACGTGTTTAAGTACTCCTTTTTATTTAATTTAGTTTGTGCATTATCCTCTTGTAAAAAGCATAACATCCAAGAATAAAACAGGTGAGCATTTTTTTCTCGATTTTTTGCTCGGCGGTCGTCGAGTTATGGAAGTTATACTTCTTTTGGCGCGTCGAGAGTAAAATTTTAGCAGGCGGTGAAAGTTGTGCGCGCACAGCTAACAAAAATTCGACAGTACGAAGTTAGCCATATTTGTTATTGTGAATCACGCTTAAAACCGAGTGTGCACATTCGAGCTCAAAGTGGCACATTCCGATCTCGGGAAAATGAAGCGCGCCGCTCCGCGTCGCGCTTCATTTGCCTCCCTCGCTCGGAAATGTGCCACTTTTCGCTCGAATGCGCACATCTTCGTTTTTATTACATTTATCTAATTTATCCTTCGCTCCTTCACGTCAAAAATTTTAGTTTAGTGTAGTAAATATCGATTTTATGTTCGAAAAATATATTTACTGTAGCAATGAGTGGAAGGGAGCGAAAAGATACGATAATCTCGTGGGTGCAAGTGAGAAAGACTGATTAAAATTATTCAACTGATTTTTCGTTTAAATTGCTGACATAAATTATTGTGAATTATGCTTAAAACCGAGTGTGCACATTCGAGCTCAAAGTGGCACATTCCGATCTCGGGGAAATGAAGCGCGCCGCTCCGCGTCGCGCTTCATTTGCCTCCCTCGCTCGGAAATGTGCCACTTTTCGCTCGAATGCGCACATCTTCGTTTTTATTACATTTGTCTACCTATTCTTTGTTCTTTCAAATCATAAAGCTCAATTTAATGTTATAAATATCGATTCTATGTTCAAAAAAAGAAATTACCATAGCAATGAGTGGAAGAGAGCAAAAAGATACGATAATCTTGTGGGTGCAAGTGAGAGGGACCGATTAAAATTATTCAACTGATTTTTCGTCTAAATTGCTGGCATAAATTATTGTGAATTATGCTTAAAACCGAGTGTGCACATTCGAGCTCAAAGTGGCACATTCCGATCTCGGGAAAATGAAGCGCGCCGCTCCGCGTCGCGCTTCATTTGCCTCCCTCGCTCGGAAATGTGCCACTTTTCGCTCGAATGCGCACATCCTCGTATTTTTTGAATTTGTTTACATTGATTTTTGGATTTAAGGAGGTTGAGGTGAGATAGTTCTAACCAAAAATTTGGAATGTTATCATTCAGAAATGCTTTCTATTAAATGATTAAAAATCATTATAAGACTAACTATATTTATTATTATAATTATGGAAAATTTTTAATCTTATAAATATTGTTTACTTAATTTCGTTTAAAATAATTTTAGATGAATAGATTAACTTTTGGATGTTTTGTATACCTACACTTATATAAAAAAAAAATTAGAAAATTAAAATTAATTATGTTTTCTAAATTTTGAAAAATTATCAAAGCAAATGATATAACAAAAATAAAGGAATTTAAAAAAATATATATTGTTTATCATATTTATTAAATAATTGCAAATGAATAGATTAACTTTTATGTTTTGGACAACCTTATCGAAAAAAATGTAAAAAATAGAAATAAATTGTATTTTATTAATTTTGAAAAATTATCAATGCAAATGTTATAACAAAAATGCACGAATACAAAAAAATATTTTAATAGTTAAAAATAAAATAATTAATTCAAAATGAAAACTAAAAATCTCAAAATTCTAGTATTTCGAAACGGCAACACTTTAACGTCATATACTGTTGGCTCTACTGACACGCTAATATATCATATTACAAAATAGTGAAAAGAAATATAAAAGTGAACGTTATTACTTTTTTCTTCATGTTTATAAGTACTTTCTCTCAGTAAACCCCAAATGTATTCCCCATTTTACTTTCTCATCTCGATACCAACATAAAGAAAATAAATATAAAAATAAAAATAAACATTTATTTATTTAATAAACATGATTTTTGGACTTAAGAATTTCGCGGTATTTTAATAAATACCAGAATTATAAAATACTTTTCTTTTTATATACGCTAACTCAAAAAAAGGTATTTATTATTATAACTACCACAAAAGCAAACTTTTAAGAATATGGGTGTTTTTCTTTTATTTTGTAGCATAATGAATAGAAAAAGACAAAGATAAAAATTTTTTTGTGGAGTTGTGTTATTATTATAGTACATATTACTTATTATTCCATATTAATCTATATTTGTTCTAAAGGCAATTATTAAAATCTCAATATGAATATGTTTGACTTATATTGAATTTAACTTTTATTTATTTATATTGTTACTTTTATAAATGCAATTTACAACATAAATACTTTGTTAATGAAATAATTCAAACAAACTCTTTAAATTCTTTATTCCATTTTATCAATAAAAACTGATACCCATTGCAAATATATTATTACTTAAACTTAATATTATTTACTTTTACCATATGTATTAATTACATAACCTTAAACCATATAATTTAATATATTTGAATTTTCTGTCATTAATGCTAAATACAACGTTGCCGTTATTTCAGACATTAAACGTAAATCATTCACTAGTACCCCTAATAATTGGTATTTTTCATAAGGTTAAAGTTTCCTAATTAACTTTAATTTTTTTTTTAAATATTCACGTAATTTCAATGTTCAATATAGTTTTAAATTTCGTATTGACTGCATTTTTTTTCATTTTTAATAGCTGAATTCGATCGAATTTTCGCCAACCTGGTCATAATAAAATTTAAAACAAACTAATTTTTACAAATTTAAATAAAAAAAGTACTAACTGCAATTCAGTACGCTACAAACTAAAATGAAATAATTTTTAGTACATTCATTAAAATGCCAAATTCTAACACTTTTTGCTAAAATTTTATTTCGCCATGTAAATTAACCGTATATTCTTTATATTGACTAAGTTAACCCATATCAGCTTACATTTAATTCGCTCCGCCAAAAAAGTATAACTTCCAACGCGCCTAAATAAGTACGCGCACCAGTTCTTTTTTAATTGTGTCTCTTCACAAAACAATTAAATTGAACCAAAATTAAACTGATTTTTTAAGATAAAAAAAAATGGCCAAACTTTTGGGATGGATCTCTTTCGCGATCGTTCTCGCAAAATTAATAAGAGGAGAGACGGAAGCGCCCTCCTGCGGCTATCCGTTCTACAAGAAGCTCTCCTGCAACCACGTGACTTCTTTGGACGACTTCCAAAGTCGAGTGAATCAATCGGTGATGTCCGCCTCCTTCCCCCTCGAAGAGCTCCAAGAGATCGAACTGACGAACACCACGATCGATTTCCTCAACCCGGACGCGTTCGCCGAACTTAATCTCACCTCCTTCAAAATAACCCAAAGCAACATCACCTCCCTACCGGATAATCTCTTCCGAGCCTTAGACAATTTAAAAACCATCAAAATCGAATATACGAACATCACGGACATAAACGGAGAGACGTTCAACGAAATCTCCTCCTTGGAGAACCTCAAATTGAGTTCGAACGACATCCACGAAATAGAAGGCGCCCCCTTCAGGTCCCTCTTCAAGCTGAAACATCTCTGCTTGTCGTCCAACAGCATCGAGAAATTGAGCGTTTCGATCTTCCGAAATTTGACCAGCCTCGAATGCCTGAAATTGGACCAAAACGAGATCAGACTGCTCAATCAGGGTCTCTTCAAGAACTTAAACACTTTGCTCAGCCTCAACGTCAGCCACAACCGCATCGAAAAACTCACGCCCGGCATCTTCGACGATTTGGTGTCCTTGAAAAAATATACCTTGGAAACAACAAGATCAACAACATCGAAACGGCAATCTTCGAGAAGCTCAACGAGCTGATCATTTTGAACCTGAGCCAAAACGAAATCACCAAGATCCCGACCAAAGCCCTTTCGACCCTTCGCAATCTCAAAGAGCTCTACTTGAGCGACAACAAGATAACAGAATTGAAGATCGACAACTTCCAGGGCCTCGACTCTTTGGAGATCGTCGAGATCCAAAGCAACAGGATCAAAAGTCTTCCCAACGGACTCTTCAGGGCTCCCAAGCAACTCAAAGAGATCAATTTGAGCTTCAACGAGATCGAAGAGGTCACGCCTTCCACCTTCGAAGGGGTGGTGGAATTGAACTATTTAAATCTGGACGGAAACGACTTGGTGCGGCTTTCGGGCGACGCTTTCAACTTCTTCAGTTGCGCCTACCTGTACTTGAGGAACAACAACGTCAGTTGGATCGCAGAAGGAAGATTTGCCAATGCCAAGGTGGGTTTTTTGTTTCTGAGCGGAAATTCGTTGCCGATTTTGCAGAAGGGCTCGTTCAGGGGGCTGAGCGATTTGCTGGAGTTGTATTTGGACAACGCCGGGATCAGGAGCATTCAGAAAGGGGCTTTCGACGGGCTGACCTCGTTGTCTTCTTTGGCGTTGGGCGGGAACTCCTTGGGGATGATTGCGGATGGAACTTTTGCGTCTTTGACAAGTTGACCAAGCTGGATTTGTCCTTCAATGAGATCGAGGAGATGGGCGAAGGTACCCTGAAGGGCCTGGACGAGCTGACCATTTTGGATTTGGGCTACAACGGAATCGGCAATTTGAGCGGCGGCTTTTTGAACGAGGTGCCCTTGCTGAGGAACTTGTCGTTGAGAGGAAATAAGATAGAGGAGTTGGAGGTGGATTTGTTTTCGAGATTGAATCGGTTGACCTATTTGGACTTGAGCTACAACAATCTAACTTCTATCAACAACAGTTTTTCGGGGCTCGTCTCTTTGCAGTATTTGTATTTGAATAACAACGGGCTGACGAGCATCGTGGGGCTGTCGAGCGACGTTTTGGAAGATTTGATTCTTTTGGACTTGGAGGACAACAATTTCACGCGTTTGGAGGCGAAGGCTTTCGAGAACGCGCCCAGCCTGAAGGTGATCGAGCTGGAAGGGAATCAGTTGGTGGTGAGCGCGCCCAAAGAGAGACAGATCGATCCGAATGCGCTCTTGCAAAATATTTTGGTGTAGTCTTGTTGAATTAGTTTTTAGCACTGTACGTATTAATCTGTGCAAATATAAGGGTTTCGAGTTTTGTTTGTTGATTTTTAATTGGGCGATAGGTCTGGCGACTGAAAATTGAAAGGGTTGATTTGTTTTAAGGTTCGCGTGGTCGTGGTGAATTTTTTAAAAATTTTGATGCATGTTATTAATTGGCGTTGTACCTGATGAATAAAATAAATTGTAACTTTGATATTTTTCTTGAAAGTCAGATACAGATTTTTAATTTAAAGCCCATTAGACATGTCTGATTTTTAACCAATTAAATAGCTGTAACTTTCGGAAAATTGCAGAAAAATGTGTTCATTTTACATTTTTTAATTCTTTTAGGTCATGTCATTATCTGTTAAAGAATTTTGAATTTTTTTGAAATTTTGAAATTTAATTTTTTGAAGTTATACTTCTTTTAGGATATTGAGAGTAAAATCGTAGGTGTCAACAAAAGTTGCGCGCGCACATATAACAAAAAATTCGACATTTGAAGTTAGTCGTCTGAGAAAGTAAATTAATTATTGTGAATCATGCTTAAAACCGAGTGTGCACATTCGAGCTCAAAGTGGCACATTCCGATCTCGGGAAAATGAAGCGCGCCGCTCCGCGTCGCGCTTCATTTGTCTCCCTCGCTCGGAAATGTGCCACTTTTCGCTCAAATGCGCACATTCTTGTGTTTAATATATTTGTCTACTTTATCTTTCGCTCTTTCAAATTATAATTTTAAATTTATTGATTTTATGATCGCAATATGTATTTACCATAGCAATGAGTAAAAGGGAGCGAAAAGATACGAGAATCTTGTAAGTGCGAGTGAGAGGAAGCGATCAAATTTAATCAACTAATTTTTAGTGTACTTTATTGGCTTAAATTATTGTCAATCGTGTTTAAAACCGAGTGTGCACATTCGAGCTCAAAGTGGCACATTCCGATCTCGGGAAAATGAAGCGCGCCGCTCCGCGTCGCGCTTCATTTGCCTCCCTCGCTCGGAAATGTGCCACTTTTCGCTCGAATGCGCACATCTTCGTATTTATTGAATTTGTCTACTCTATTCCTCGCTCTTTCAAGTCAAAATTTGAAATTCATTTAGTAAATATCGATTTTATGTTTGAAAAACGTGTTTACTATAGCAATGAGTGGAAGAGAGCGAAAAGATACGACAATCTCATAAGTACGAGCGAGAGGGAACGATTAAAATTATTCTACTAATTTTTCGTCTAATTTATTGGCTTAAATTATTGTGAATCATGCTTAAAACCGAGTGTGCGCATTCGAGCTCAAAGTGGCACATTCCGATCTCGGGAAAATGAAGCGCGCCGCTCCGCGTCGCGCTTCATTTGCGTCCCTCGCTCGGAAATGTGCCACTTTTCGCTCAAATGCGCACATCTTCGTATTTATTGAATTTGTCTACTATATTCCTCGCTCTTTCAAGTCAAAATTTGAAATTAATTTAGTAAATATCGATTATATGTTTGAAAAACGTGTTTACTATAGCAATGAGTGGAAGAGAGCGAAAAGATACAACAATCTCTAAGTACGAGCGAGAGGGAACGATTAAAATTATTCTACTAATTTTTCGTCTAATTTATTGGCTTAAATTATTGTGAATCGTGCTTAAAACCGAGTGTGCGCATTCGAGCTCAAAGTGGCACATTCCGATCTCGGGAAAATGAAGCGCGCCGCTCCGCGTCGCGCTTCATTTGCTTCCCTCGCTCGGAAATGTGCCACTTTTCGCTCGAATGCGCACATTTTCGTATTTATTGAATTTGTCTACTTTATTCCTCGCTCTTTCAAGTCAAAATTTGAAATTAATGTAGTAAATATCGATTTTATGTTTGAAAAACGTATTTACTATAGCAATGAGTGGAAGAGAGCGAAAAGATACGACAATCTCATAAGTACGAGCGAGAGGGAACGATTAAAATTATTCTACTAATTTTTCGTCTAATTTATTGACTTAAATTATTGTGAATCATGCTTAAAACCGAGTGTGCGCATTCGAGCTCAAGTGGCACATTCCGATCTGGAATGAAGCGCGCGCCCGCGTCGCGCTTCATTTGCGTCCCTCGCTCGGAAATGTGCCACTTTTCGCTTGAAAGCGCACATCTTCGTATTTATTGAATTTATTTATATTAATTTTTACACGTGTGTATATTTAATTTAATTACGCTAAAGAAGTATAACTTCCAAAGCATGTACAAGCACCGGTTTTTTTTATTGTAAATTATTTCTTTAATTGGAATTTTATTCTTTAATTTTTTATTATTTAAAAAAAATAAAAGTAGAAACTGATAATATTTTATTTATGGACTATTGACTATGTTGATGAAAAATTATGTCAGCTAATTTAATCGTTAATATCTACAGTTCGCGCGCTTTTTTCAAAAATTTATAGACGTTCTGATGTTTACTGTGATTTATTATGGAACCTATTATTATTGAAATAATTAATATAATTATACATTTTATTCATCTGAGAATTCATAATTTATTGATCTAATAAGTGGTTTACATATATTAGACAATTGAGATACAAAATAAGTTGCTGATGAAGTCATAATAAATGACGAAACGTTCGATTTTCTTAATGTGAAGTCATTTTCATTATTTCCTACTTCCTCCGACTCGATTTGTTCATAATTATTCATAATTATTGATCTAATAATTTTTACACAATTTGTCATTGTTTAATGTATTGTGTTAAAAAAATTATAGTTTATAGGAGAAGTAAGTTTTAAATTTCTAAATAATCGATATTTTTAACAGAAATAAAATCAATTATAATATCATAGTAATAAAAAATTGTGGTTAAAAAAGCTTTACTTTTTGTAATAATTCGATAATTCTCAAATAATATTAATTATTTCAACAATCAAAAAAAAAATAAATAAATAATAGAAATTAAGATTAAGAAAATAATTAAGAATGAAAAAGATTGAATCTCTTACTAAATTAAAAAAAATTTAAAATCTTGCAATATAAATTACATAAACTAAAAAAATCTATAAATGTATAATTATTTTTTTGTAGAACTCTGTAAAGTTGTTGTTTCTTAAAATTAATTTAATTTGAAAATAGTTTCGTATAGGCACATTGTTTCAGAAATAAATTCTATACATGTTTTATATTAAAAAATTTGAGTTGGTTGACAACTTTTTAATCCACACTAATATTATTATAAATAGGTAAAATGTGTTTGTTTGTTTGTGAGGGACAATGGCCGAAACTGCTGAACCGATTTTAAAAATTCTTTCGCTAATAAAAAGCTTCACCATGCCTGAGTAATATAGGCTATATTTAATTTTCATAAAAATAAGTTTTTATTTCGAAATTTTAATAACCGTACGAAACCGGGGCGAGCCAGCAAGTATTTGGATAAATAACAAAGGAACTTAGAAAAGAACCAAAAAACATCCAAGCATTTTTTAAATGCTTCGCTTTCAATTACTTAAATTATAATATAACCATAATAACATTTTCAACAAACGGCCCTTTACATCGTTGCTAAGGATCCGTCTAATTTCCTTTTCAAAAATCTTTACGACAATCCTTTTTATTAGTTGAGGTAAATTAATTCTGTAATAACGTTCTTAAGGCAGTTTTTTACTTTTTTTATGGCGGTAAAGTCAAATAAAAATTTGGTCCATTATTTCTTTGCACACCGGCAGCAATTTTGTTGTTTCAAATAAGGAACCGATTTAATTTTGTCACAAATGAAAACCTTTTTTTTTTTGGTTTCAACGATAAATAATTGTCAGAAAATACTTTTTTAAAATAATAAAGTTATCAACAAAATAACCAAAATTTTATAAGGCATTTACAAAACATTTATAAGGCATTATTTAATTGTTTTTATATGTCGAGATAAATAAATCCTAGAAAAACATCCGTAAGGTTCTTTTTTGAGACTTTTCTTTGCTTTCTTTAACATAAATTGTTTAATACGAACCAAACACAATATCGACTTAAAACAAATTTAAAAGGACACTCACCTGAATCCAAAAAAAAAATTAAATCAATTGAAAATTTCCAGCAACTCCACAAACAATAAAAATCCAAATTTGTTTTTCCTCTCTTCGAGAGTTTGTTGACATTTCCGAAAGACAAGCGCAAGATTAATTAAATCAACTTCAATAAAAAAACAATTACTTTTAATTTTCTAGAATAAACAAAATTTCGACGTAAACAACTTTATTTATTGTTGTCTTGCAGATTTGATAATAAACGTCGCTTCAATTTTATCCCATTTTTTTTATTTATTTCTTCGGCAATTCCACTCATAGCGATATCTGCCGGTAACAACTTTTGTTGTTCCTCGCCGAAAACCGAAAAGTTGAAAAATGCCTTTTAAAGTTTCGAGCGAAAGGTTTTTCGGCGTTTTATTAAAAGTGCAAAGCGAGGAGATTTGTTCGGTTTTCCAGGTTCTTATTTGGCAGAGAATCCGCACAGATTTGTGCCAAAATCGTAAAGACTTTCAATAACAATTCGAGGAATAATACGAGCATTCAAATTGCGAACCTTGAATGGCTTTTAGGATTTAGACAACATGCACACTGGCAGGGATTTGTAAAACACATTCGTTCAAAACAAATAACTCTGAACGTTCGCCGGATGCATACATAATTTTTATTCGCTACCGAAGAGACATTAAATGTCGAATTTAAAGAAAGGAAAACAACATCGATATTAACATTAGAACCGCGGACGCGGTCATTTTGACCGTTTCGCACTTTTCTCGTCTTGTTACTTTTTATTTGTAGAATTTATTTCTGCCATATTACATGACTTTTTAATTTTAATTGATAATTGCTGTCCAATAATTGTTTTTCTTTTTAAATTGTATTTTTTCCTTTAATAGGAGACACATACTTTTTTATTTGCAGTTATTCATTTGATCGGTTCTATCGATAATTATTATTTATAGCAACAGAGAAAATATTATGTAAAAGCAGCTTCTTGAAAATGGTTGTTTTTAACATTTTGAATATAAGAAGAAAGATAACAGACAGACAGACAGACACAGACAGACAGACAGACAGACAGACAGACAGACAGACAGACAGACAGACAGAGTTACTTTCGCTTTCATAATATTAGTTTGGATAATTAAATTTTTTTTAGAAAATAAATTAAGTATTGTGAATTGTGCTTAAAGTGGAGTGTGCACATTCGAGCTCAAAGTGGCACATTCCGATCTCGGGAAAATGAAGCGCGCCGCTCCGCGTCGCGCTTCATTTGCATCCCTCGCTCGGAAATGTGCCACTTTTCGCTCGACTGCGCACATCCTCGTATTTATTGATTTGCCTTAATTAATCTTTTTATTTTCAAATTAAAAAATTAAAAGTAAACATGAATTTTATGTTCAAGAAACGTATTTACCATAGTAATGAGTGGAAGTGGGCGAAAAGATACGAGAATTAATAGGTGCGAGTGAGAGAAAACGATTAAACTATTTATTTAATTTTTTGAATAATTTATTAGCCGAAATTTTGTGAATGGTGCTTAAAACGGAGTGTGCACATTCGAGCTCAAAGTGGCACATTCCGATCTCGGGAAAATGAAGCGCGCCGCTCCGCGTCGCGCTTCATTTGCATCCCTCGCTCGGAAATGTGCCACTTTTCGCTCGAATGCGCACATCTTCGTTTTTATTAGATTTTTACATGAATATTTTTTTTCTTCAAATCAAACAATTAATATTTCAATCAATTTTGATTTTATATTTGGTGAAAGTTATGGCATTTATTGTTTATAAAAACTGATCAAAGGCATTAAATGTGTTGCAATAAATATTTAATTAGGTATTTGAAAAAAAAAATTATTGATTTTTTTTATGTATTTTAAAACTTTATTATTAATAATATGGATATTTAATGCAAAATACTTAAAAAAAAATTTTTTTAATTAATTATAAGCATTTAAAAATTGATAAAATTTAAAAAAAATCACGTGACTATAAACGCGCCAAAATTGGCCACCATCTTTGTGACGTCATAATGTTATAGCTGTTTAATAACAGGACAGCGTTTACGGCTATTACACGTGAGTTGACAATAATATTGAAAATTTACTGCTAAAAAACGATTTGTTAGTTAATTCCGATTAGCTATGTGTGATAAAGGATTTATAAAGGCAAAGTCTGATAATATTCCTGATGTTGATATATTTTTGACTGAATTCTACTTATTTGATTTGTATACTTGGATAAATAATAATTACTAACAATAGTGTTATAAAATACTTACATCGAAATGATCTTCACAACAAAAAAAATTCGATTTTGTTTTGGGATTATAACGATGCACTGCTTGAAACCATTTATTTCGACGTTTTTCATCTTGGGGAACATTTAAAAACATTTTGTCAGGAGTTGTTTTTGTAGTATTCGTAGGGCAGCTTTGAACACCGTTAATTAAAAATTGAATAAAACATTTTTCCAACCGCGAAATTTAAATTTAAGGTGGCAGCACGGCTGCCAACTAGTATCCATCAACAGTTGTTTTATTTGTTATGTTAAACCTAACTTACAATTAATAATCGAATTTACGCTACAATTCTAAAATATTTATTTTTTGGATGTAAGCATCTTACAGGTAAAATAACAAAAAAATTATTAATACATGAAGGGTCATCTAATCTTTATATCTTTCACCATCTAATTACAATACAAAATTTCATTGTTATTGATTATTAATTAGTTTAAATAAATTAATTATCTCAAATATGCTATTGGGGCACCTTTGAACAAGAAACGAGGGGCACGTTTGAATACTTATAAACCGAATTAATTTTAATTCTTATAAATTTTTCTAACTTTTAAATTGTTTCTAAAAAAAATATGCGATCTTTATTACGTGGTTATTAAGTAATTTTTTAATTTCAATGTCAATCATGGTTAGAAATTATAAAAAAAAGCGGACAAGTAGGGCCAATGAATTGTTTTTTAATAATGCAGCCCCAGATTTTGTCTCCTGGAATAGTACGTTTAGTGTAGGTCTGTTTATAGGGTGTTGATTACTTCTTGGTTTGACTGTACCTAAGAAAAAACTAAGTCTAACGTTCATCGTTATAAAATAAGTCTCGTGAGCTAGATTTATTTAATTATATTTGAGTAAAGTTATTAATGTTAAAGATTTAATAATTATATAGTAACTTTGTTAATTTATCATTATTTCAAAGATTTTATAAATTTTAATTAAACTAATAAATGGAAGATTTAACTTTGAAAAATAAGAGCAATAATATAATTTATGAGTGAAATAATAATAATTTATGTAGTGGTTTTATATATTGTTCAAACCTGCCCCAGGCCTGTTCAAAGGTGCCCCCTAAGGGGGGGGCACATTTGAACAAACTGACCTATTTTTAAATTAATAATATAGCTTTTATTAAGGCCTTTTTTAATTAATCAGGGTGTATTATGAAGTAGAGTGATCAATTTATTGATTAAGACATAAAACATATTTTTTCGTTTATTACATTAAGAGTAATGAATAAATTAGTAAAAAGTGTTCAAAGGTGCCCCCCTCTCCCCTACATAATGGTACAAAACAAGAACGATAACTTTTGGGGTTCGACATTTTCAATATAAACTTGAGTATTTAACCATGAGAACAGAATTAAATAGATATTATTTCTGTATAAGCTGCAATGCATGAAAACTAACATTATGACGTCACACACGCTCGTGTTTGTTCGGGAGCTGTCGGCGTGTTTTTGGTACTGGATTCAAAATTAATTTTTGTTTTGATATAACTTTTGAAATTTTGCGAAAAGAAAAAAAATAAAAATAGTTTTGTTATAAAACTTATATATGATCTTTCCATTTATCACAAAAAAAAAAAAAATTCAAAGACCTAATTGTTAAAAGACCAATTTTTTTTAAAGGTCTAATTGACCGTTAACCGCGGTTGTAGTAAGTTCAAAATTGCCGCGGTTCTAGTGTTAAGCTAGTTCACTCCTGAATTCGTTTTTTTTACGAATTTACTAAAATTGAAATATGATATTGAGCTAAGGCTTTTAGTTCATAAAAAAAAATCAAATTTTTTGACCGATTGTGAAGTGGGAAGGAGTAAAACGTTCCAGTAAATGAACATTTTGTTGTATCTAAAACTATTTTGATATAAAATAATATTAAATAAATTAATAAACTCAAAACAACCGTTACAGTTGAAATGAGATACTATTTTTGTTTGTGAATTAATGCAAACATTAGTGCAATACAGTCATACACTTTGTAAAATTAACTCTAAAGAATAAAAAATAAAGAGTCCAGTAAATGACCTTTTCGTCTAAATAATGACCGGGTATGGCCCTGTACATGGCTTAATAATTGATTCACCAATTAAAATAGAATATTTTATAAAGTTTGATAAATTTATTTTAAACGCTAGGTAATATGTAATTAAAAAATATTTGTATAAAAAAATTAAATCTTTAACATTTTATTTAATGTTTTTTTAACTAATTTTTTTTAATAATGTGTCGTGATAAAGACTAGCATCATAATTTGTTACATATAAAAATTCTGCGTTTTTTTAATTGTCACTCAATCGGAATTTTTGATTCGTTTTTTTTTCAGTTTCTTATGGTATTCTTCCTTTTAATTTTAATTCTTTTTAGCTTTTAATTTTTTTTGTTTTATTTTTTTTTGCAATACCTATATAAATAATGTTAACAAACAAATGAGAAATATTAATAATTCTAAATAGTCGGTCATTTATTATCTGAGTATTACAATAATACGTACCAGTGAATGACCAACATAAAATTAATTATTTTACAAAACGAAAATTATTTGAACTGAATTTAAATAATTATTTATTAAATTCAATCATTATAAGTCAAGATAAAAAAAACGAATACGATCATCAAAACACATAGTTTATAGAATCGTCATATTTCATAAATTTTAGTTAGATTTCAGCAAGCACAGCGTGCTTGGATTTTTAAAAATCCGTTTTTTTTCTAAAATCTTTGGCGCCTACTAAAAAAATTAAACACGGCCTCCAAAAATTGCGCCAAGATATGCAATTTAATTCCAGCTAAGAATTTTGTTAAACAACCCATTAACCTGACAATGAATATTCATAAAACACAAGAGAAATTAAACCGAGCAAAAACTTGTTAATGCGATTAAACGTCTCGTAATACTTTCATAAACTTGGATAATATTTTTCGAGAAGTTCTTATAAGCTATTACGCAGGAAAAACTTACGTTAGAAGCAAACAAGCAAACTTATCTTATTTAAAGTAAATAAAGACACTTCTTCGTATCGTTTTTATTTACATTTTTCAATACAAAATTATAACTAAGCATGTTGACCCAATAAATTAATAAATCAGTATACGTATATTATATACAATTGTTGATATTTAATTATTTGTTTAACCCCTTGACATACAAAAAAAACCGAATTTGATGAGTCCGAAAAAAACTATTAATTTGGCTCAACTTAACTGTTATGAGCATACACAAATAGCATAAAATAAATAATTAATAGTTTTAGAATATTTTGAAATATGTAGAGCAGTGTTTCCCAATCTTTTTTTAACATTCCCCACCTAAGTCATTCTAAAATTTTGATTCATATAATATATAAAATATAAATATTTTTTTATATTTAAAAATTGAATTATTCCAAAAATGAAGCCTAATTACAACTTGTTCAAGACACAAGAGTTAGGTTTTAGCAAGAAATCACTAGGAAATTATTAAGAAAAAAAAACAATAAGTAAATTTTAAAAACATAAACTAAAAAATATTTATATATCGATAGCTCGAATTTTTGATAACGCGAATTATTTTCAGTTTCTTTTCAACTTCGACCTATCGAGGTTTCACTGTATTTAATTTTATAAATTTAATATTTCTAAACAATTAAGATAATTTATTTATTGAGTTTTCTCCAATATTAATTTTATTTGCGTAAATTAATGATCTTCAAAGTTTTTTGAAAAACCACAAATCCTTTATTTACTCTATTTGAGTTTTCTGAAAATACATAATAATTTTTTCATCAAAATTTCCTTTTAAATTTACCGAATAAAGTTTTGTTTTATTCAATTTGTGTTATACAAAAAAAATTGATAATTAAAAATTTCTAAAGTTCTTAAATATATTTTAAAAATTTTCCAACTTATTAATTTATTTAATTTGAGTTGTCTAAAAGCTTAAAATAATTTATTCTTCGAGTTTACTTTAATAATTTTGCTAAATGTTTAAAACTGAATTTCATTCTATGTAAAAAGAACCGGTGCATGTACTTATGTACGCACGTTAGAAGTAATACTTCATGGCGCGACTATATTAAATATAACAACGCGCTATGTTGCGCTTGTGTATACCTAGACCAGTGGTTATCAAACTATATGTTACTGCGCATATGTCGTTTTATTTGAATACATTGCTATTTCCTTTTTAAATCCAAAAAGTAATTTAAACAAATTGAATAAATACGAAGATGTGCGCGTTCGAGCGAAAAGTGGCACATTTTCGAGCGAGGGAAGCAAATGAAGCGCGACGCGGGCGGCGCGCTTCATTTTCCGAGATCGGAAATGTGCCACTTGAGCTCGAATGCGCACACTCGGTTTTAAGCACGATTCACAATGATTTATGCCAATAAATTAAGCAATAAATTTTAATCAGTCTTTCCCACTCGCACCGACAAAATTATCGTATCTTTTCGCTCCCTTCCACTCATTGATATGGGGTAAATACGTTTTTCGAACATAAAATCGATATTTACTAATTTTCTGATTTGAAATAGCAAAGAATAAGTTAAAAATCATGCAATGAATACGGGGATGTGCGCATTCGAGCGAAAAGTGGCACATTTTCGAGCGAGGGAAGCAAATGAAGCGCGACGCGGAGCGGCGCGCTTCATTTTCCCGAGATCGGAAATGTGCCACTTTGAGCTCGAATGCGCACACTCGGTTTTAAGCACGTTTCACAATGATTTATGCCAATAAATTAAGCAATAAATTTTAATCAGTCTTTCCCACTCGCACCGACAAAATTATCGTATCTTTTCGCTCCCTTCCACTCATTGATATGGGGTAAATACGTTTTTCGAACATAAAATCGATATTTACTAATTTTCTGATTTGAAATAGCAAAGAATAAGTTAAAATCATGCAATGAATACGGGGATGTGCGCATTCGAGCGAAAAGTGGCACATTTTCGAGCGAGGGAAGCAAATGAAGCGCGACGCGGGCGGCGCGCTTCATTTTCCCGAGATCGGAAATGTGCCACTTTGAGCTCGAATGCGCACACTCGGTTTTAAGCACGATTCACAATGATTTATGCCAATAAATTAAGCAATAAATTTTAATCAGTCTTTCCCACTCGCACCGACAAAATTATCGTATCTTTTCGCTCCCTTCCACTCATTGATATGGGGTAAATACGTTTTCGAACATAAAATCGATATTTACTAATTTTCTGATTTGAAATAGCAAAGAATAAGTTAAAATCATGCAATGAATACGGGATGTGCGCATTCGAGCGAAAAGTGGCACATTTTCGAGCGGGGGAAGCAAATGAAGCGCGACGCGGGCGGCGCTTCATTTTCCGAGATCGGAAATGTGCCACTTTGAGCTCGAATGCGCACACTCGGTTTTAAGCACGATTCACAATGATTTATGCCAATAAATTAAGCAATAAATTTTATTCAGTCTTTCCCACTCGCACCGACAAAATTATCGTATCTTTTCGCTCCCTTCCACTCATTGATATGGGGTAAATACGTTTTTCGAACATAAAATCGATATTTACTAATTTTCTGATTTGAAATAGCAAAGAATAAGTTAAAAATCATGCAATGAATACGGGGATGTGCGCATTCGAGCGAAAAGTGGCACATTTTCGAGCGAGGAAGCAAATGAAGCGCGACGCGGGCGGCGCGCTTCATTTTCCCGAGATCGGAAATGTGCCACTTTGAGCTCGAATGCGCACACTCGGTTTTAAGCACGTTTCACAATGATTTATGCCAATAAATTAAGCAATAAATTTTAATCAGTCTTTCCCACTCGCACCGACAAAATTATCGTATCTTTTCGCTCCCTTCCACTCATTGATATGGGGTAAATACGTTTTTCGAACATAAAATCGATATTTACTAATTTTCTGATTTGAAATAGCAAAGAATAAGTTAAAAATCATGCAATGAATACGGGGATGTGCGCATTCGAGCGAAAAGTGGCACATTTTCGAGCGAGGGAAGCAAATGAAGCGCGACGCGGAGCGGCGCGCTTCATTTTCCCGAGATCGGAAATGTGCCACTTTGAGCTCGAATGCGCACACTCGGTTTTAAGCACGATTCACAGTGATTTATGCCAATAAATTAAGCAATAAATTTTAATCAGTCTTTCCCACTCGCACCGACAAAATTATCGTATCTTTTCGCTCCCTTCCACTCATTGATATGGGGTAAATACGTTGTTCGAACATAAAATCGATATTTACTAATTTTCTGATTTGAAATAGCAAAGAATAAGTTAAAAATCATCCAATGAATACGGGGATGTGCGCATTCGAGCGAAAAGTGGCACATTTTCGAGCGAGGGAAGCAAATGAAGCGCGACGCGGAGCGGCGCGCTTTATTTTCCCGAGATCGGAAATGTGCCACTTTGAGCTCGAATGCGCACACTCGGCTTTAAGCACACTTTACAAGAATTAATTTACTCTCTGACAATTCGCAATTAAATATTACAGAATTATATTAATAACAAAATTCCCAAATCGCCAATTTTGTGGCTTTTAACAAAATGATTGTTGAAAACAAACCTTTTTCGAAACATAAAATTGAATACAGTTCTTGACGTCTTCGAGACGTCAAAATCTACAATGACACCCTAAACGATTGACGTCTCCTAGACGTCATTGTATGACAAGGGGTTAAATAAAAAATATTTGAGCGACCGAGTTCTGTTCGGCGGTTTTCGATTTTGCCGTGAGAATGTGATGGCTTTCGGTTGCCTAGGTACTTAAATATATTGATATAAATGCGCAGTGCCATCTGTTGTTAGGTACAAACGCATGAATATTTCAGTCTACTGGTAGTTCAATATTCTGTGAGATGGCGCTAGAAAATAATATTTTTCTTGCGTGAAAACTTATTTTTTTAGCGATAATACTGATATAGACAAACTTAGGGAAGAAAATATTATCTAAATGCAAAATTTCATCCAAATCGTTAGAGCCGTTTCCCTGAAATCAATTTATATATATGTTCTTACAAATATAAATATTTGTTATACCTATACCACCTCTAAATTATTAAAATAAAAGTCCCTAACATAAAAAATCTACAAATCTACTCGTGTTGCTTGGAAACAAATAACAAAATGAATTATTTTAATTAAATCTCTATACAGGGTAATATAACATTTAATATCTCCATCGCTGTCTTACGTTAAAGCGTTTTTAAATTTCAAAAAAGCAACCCTCTGCAGTATTTTTATTTAAAATTAAACTCAAATTACAAGCAACCCTTCGAGATAAAAGCACTTCGACAAGCTTTTAGATAAAGCTCTAACTCTCTATTTAATGTAAAGCAGCATATGCTTAAAATTCGGTTCGATAAAGTGCACTTAAGCGTAATTAAGTTTGAGTCATAATTTGGGAAAAATTCGGTCATCGCGACGGCGGACACTATCATTATTCTGCAATCGATAAGACGTCGCTCGTTTAATACCCAGAAGGGGAACGCTCGAGGAATCTCAAGAGGCTTAGTCCTTTCATCGACTTACATAAAAATGAAGTAATTATTCCGGTGCACGTAGATTTTCTAGCGTTTAATTGCTTTTTGCCTCTTTACAAAAAAATCGGTCGCTTTTCTTCAAATGGAAACGCTTAAACGCACAACTGCTTACTGTTGTAGTTTTAGAAATTTTAATTACCGCATTTTCCAACGTTAAAACGTACCTTAAACGAAGCCTTTTATTTAGAAAAGAAAAAAACAAGCAAAAATTCAAATTGAGCTGTTGTTACAAACGAGTGGAAAAATTTGCAAAATTTTGCGAACCTTTGGATGAAAAGACACCCCAATTTTAAACAAATTTTTCTATTTAAAGCGGTGCATCTTGTAGGCGAAAAATACATGGTCGAAATTTTGAAAACGTCTCCTAAAATTTTCCAACATTGTAAAAATCTTAAAATTTAAACATTTCATAAAACACAAAGGATACCGTCGCAAAATATTAACGCAATTTTAAAATACACAATTATTTTATTCGTGTTTCTACTAAAGTTTCCAAATCATTATATTTTTGTAAATTATTTATAACTCCAACAACAATAAAATAAAGATTTTTTGATAAATTGTAATGTTTGAATTTTGAAAAAGAGAAAATCATTAAACTCCAACTCCAAAAAGAGAAATAAAATGTAAATAAGGAAAATCGAACAAACGAGCACCATCTACAAAGGCGGACGGAAACCGTTAGTCGGGCCGCGAACCCGAAAATCGAACAAAGAGGAAATTGCGGAAATTCCAACTGCTTTCGTTGGTGGCATTCCGAAGAAACGTATGTAGAACTCTTTCGGAAAGCTTACCGAAACTCGCATGCCCGCTATTGGAAAATTATTTTTGAGATTATGTTCGAAAAAAGATAGATCGAAGCCGTTTCCAAGAGGAAGGAAAACGTGGAAACTAATTAAAACTTGAAAAAGGTTTTTCTTTTTGCGTTTGCCGAGATATCGCTGTCTTTTCCAATGCGAAGTAGACTAATTATTAATTAAATGGGTTTGGTTTTTTACTATTTGTTGCGTGCATCGGAGAGCTTTGGAATCGACTTCATAAATTCATATTTTAAAAAATATTAAAAGTAAATAGTAAGGCCAAGAATTTTTTAATTTAAATTAAAAACAAAAATTACTACAAAAAAAACTTTTGAGGCCGATTAAAAACCGATTCAACCGTGCGTGTGTGTTTACTTAGTTTATTATTAATAATATAATTTTTGACTTTAACGTTATTAAGAATTAAAGCAAATCTATTGCTCTTTCAATTACGCGCGTTATTTTTTGCTTAATTATTATGTTTTTAAATATAAAAATGGTTGTGAACATTCAAAATTTAAAGCACAATAAAAGGTTTTACTTTTAAGGCCTTTTCGTTTTGGATTTTTTTAAAAAAATATAAAAAGAATACTAATTTATTTTGTTAACGTTATTAATTTTAATATACGATACACTGTTAAAAATTTCTTTTGTAATTTAACAAAACATGCGTAGGAAGTTTCTTTGCAGAGCAATTTTGCAATAATAAATCTAGAATTGTAATTTTTGAAACACTTTTACTCTATTTGTTTAGAAAAATCGGAAAAATTGCATGATAATTTTGCTACACACTTATCCCCAATTTAGTTAGGGAATATTACAAAATATTTTTTGCAATGTTACTAACATTTATCGAAAATTTGTTCATTATTAAATTTTTTAGTAATTTTTGTTATTTATCATGTAAGAGTTCTCAGATTGACCGTCAGAAATCAAACAAAAAACAGTTGCAATGAAAAGGGATTACAAAGAAAAGTAGATAAACGTAGCGATGAATTTATAGCGCAAACGCGATAACCGTTCTTGTATTGAGTTGTAGTGGATGTAAGTGGCGACTTATATCCAGCGGTCATCTAGCGGTAGCGGGCTTAAGTAACGCTCAAGGGCGCGGCGCATAGTTTTTGTTTATTGCAAAAGTGGTCACGTTACAATTTTTATTAATTTAAATTATTAAAATTTTATAAAAATTGCAATGTAGAAAAATAAATTCTCAAAAAACGATTTAAAAAATATATGATTTGCAAATTTTAGGCTAGGGGTAAACAGTACAGTTGTTGGCCAGTCGACAATGATTGGCCATATTTAAAAAATTATTTAATAATAAATCTATATTTCCTAATATATAATTTCTAATAAATGGTTCGTTTTTTGTTAATTTACTATATCTTATTTAATTAGAAAATATTGGCCGATCACTATAAATTCAGCGGTCATCTAGCGGTAGCGGGCTTAAGTAACGCTGAAGGCGCGGGCATAGTTTTTGTTTATTGCAAAAGTGGTCACGTTACAATTTTTATTAATTTAAATTATTAAAATTTTATTAAAATTACAATGTAGAAAAATAAATTCAATCATTTAAAAACGAAAAATTTAGGTAGGTAAGTAGCTAGCGAGGCCATATTTATTATTAAATGCATATACTATATTTCCTAATAATTTCAAAAATTTCATTTGATTATTACAATTAATTTTATGTTGCAATCTTTGTAATAAATAAATCACAAACATTTGTAGTTAACTTCATATATTAATGTTAATGCAACTATGGGTTTACCATACGCAATAAAATGAATAAATCCAAATTGTACTTTATGACAGTTCAATGTAAAATATATTTTAATAATTAATAATGAATAGGTTTAATAAAATACATTGTATTTCTCGTCCTTCCACTCATTGCTATGGTAAATACGTTTTTCGAATATAAAATTGATATTATACTAAATTAAATTAAAATTTTGATTTGAGGGAGCTTATGTAAATTATATTAATGTAATAAATACGAGGATGTGCGCATTCGAGCGAAAAGTGGCACATTTCCGAGCGAGGGAAGCAAATGAAGCATGTCTCATTTAGAGCTTTTAAGCGGTTATTATAGAAAAATAAACGCTGCAGTTTTTTTCGAATAAAAATCTAATTTTGATTTAAAAGTGAATAATGTGCAATTACAAAGTTCATAAATAACTTTAAAATTATATAATTTAAACCGAGATTGTCTTATGATGGAATTGAAATCAAATGCACATTTACAAAAACTGTAGTTTGACGCCATCTATGATGAAATAATTAACTTAAAAAAAATGCAATTTTTTTTTATTATATGCGAAATGTTCAACTGTTAATTATGATAAAAAATGAGCAAAAACCGATAACATTTGGCAATTTCAAAATAATGTCATTTATAATTAAAAATGTACAGATTTGTTATTATTTTGTCAAAAACATTTGATAATTAGGTTATTAGCGAATTATCAACATGTTTTCATTAATTATTTTGGAATGGATTGTCGTAATCAAAATATAAAAATTGTTCTAGAAGCTGCAAAGTGTCCCCTTAAAAGTCAATCAAATATTTAAATAAAAATTTTCTTTCATAATTATTATTTTAATTTATAAAATAAATATAAAAAATAACATGTTCTTATTTTTTATTCGAGACAAAATCGAGTTGACAATTATCATATTCGGCAATTTTGGTGTTTCTAACGATTCTAAGCCGAAAAAAAGATTTCTCTTAAAAAGTCCATTTATTGAACTAAATTTATTCAATTAAATAGAGTAGATTAATCGAATAAAACGAAGATGTGCGCATTCGAGCGAAAAGTGGCACATTTCCGAGCGAGGGAAGCAAATGAAGCGCGACGCGGAGCGGCGCGCTTCATTTTCCCGAGATCGGAATGTGCCACTTTGAGCTCGAATGTGCACACTCGGTTTTAAGCACCATTCACAGTAATTAATTTACTATCTAAATAATTTTAATTAAAAATTACAAAACTGTATTAATACCAGACAGTCAAAATGTCTTATTTAGAGCTTTTACGCAGTTATTTTGGAAAAATATACGCTGCAGCTTTTTCCGAATAAAAATTTAAATTTTTGATTTGAAAGAGAGGTGAATAATGTAGACAAATACCATGAATACGATGATGTGCGCATTCGAGCGAAAAGTGGCACATTTCCGAGCGAGGGAGGCAAATGAAGCGCGACGCGGAGCGGCGCGCTTCATTTTCCCGAGATCGGAATGTGCCACTTTGAGCTCGAATGTGCACACTCGGTTTTGAGCATGATTCACAATCATTTATGACAATAACTTAGATAAAAAATCAGTTAAATAATTTTAATCGGTCTCTCTCACTTTGACCGACAAGATTATCGTATCTTTTCGCTCTCTTCCACTCATTGCTATGGTAAATTCGTTTTTTGAACATAGAATTGATATTTATTACATTAAATTTAATTTTATGATTTGAAAGAACGAAGAATAGGTAGCCAAATTCAATAAATACGATGATGTGCGCATTCGAGCGAAAAGTGGCACATTTCCGAGCGAGGGAAGCAAATGAAGCGCGACGCGGAGCGGCGCGCTTCATTTTCCCGAGATCGGAATGTGCCACTTTGAGCTCGAATGCGCACACTCGGTTTTAAGCACGGTTACCAAGCGTCCCGTTTTAACAAGAAAAAAATTGGTCACATTAGTTATACCCCACCTCTTACATGGAAGGTTAAACGCTATCGCCTTTTTTGTAAAACTACTGAACTTCATTGTGAATTTACCACTTGCATCTTATTTTAAAACACGATTAATAAAATTACAACTCATTTCTGTAATTTTACCATAAAGTTGTATAACATTGCTAGAAATGTGTTTTAATATTGCATTGCAACACTATACATTTGTTTTGTAACATATTGTAATTTTACAAATATTTTTAACAGTGTAGATTTGCAAAATTTTAAAAAATTAAATTTTTTATGTATTCATTAATCTTTCAATGCGCAATGCAAAACTGTAATGTTTTTTAAAGATTTCTATTTCCGTAAATTTTAAACATTTTTATCAATTTTTTTAAATCTAGATTTAGTGTGAAATCGCTTAGTAAATTCTTAGAACTCGTCAAGATTTATTGTAAAATCAAAAAATACACCCATCATAAAATTTAACCTTAAACGTGAAAGCTGAAATATCCGACAATGTTGCTGTTGCAATACATTTTCAGGACAATGCTCTGCAAAGGAAGCACTACAATAAAATGCAAATTTATAACACGAGCATAAAGACGATGTTTGCAAAGACGATAGTCTCATGAAGACTCATGTTCTTCCAAGGATCAGACTTAATACCATTTGTTTGTCTAAGCAAGTTTCTTCGGTTTCCTTCCTTCCAAAAAAAAAAAAATAGTTGACCTACGAACATTTCCACCTCAAAACTTATAGACTCCTTTAATATTTTTAATCCATCAAGATTATTATTCGGGTCTACTTTTAATCTCGTCCAAAAAAGAGGATTAAAAAACTAAATAAAACGTGAAAGGGTAATTATGCGAGAGATTGATTAAAAAACTTGTTGTTTACACAATTTTCGACAAAAATATAAAAGCGAATTTAATAAACCGTTTCGGAAGTTTCCGACAGCAAAAAAAAAACAGGAAGGGTTCGATATTAGTCTAACGAAGTGCTCGTCGACTTTTATTTGCAAAATTAATTAAATTCGACGATTAAATCGCTAATTTTGTTTAATTTTATTAAATTCGTACGTGAAGGCGCTTCAAAATTTTTTAAATAGGCTACAGTGTTTGGTTATCTTTTTTTTTACAAGTGAATAACATTTTTTCGGCACTTTTAATCTTTGTGGATTTACAGTTTCCTGTAAATAAAATAATTAAATAAATTAAAACAAATGTTTTTCAAGTATGTCGTGCGAATGTCACAGCTTTCGGTTTCCTACGTACTGTTATAAATAGATACGAATATAATGCCATCTGTTGTTGTGTAGCATTGCATAAATATTTCAGCCTATTGGTGAATTGTGGCAACTTTGATGTTTTTTGTAAAAAAAAATTGTCCTTTAGCTTAAAAATACCATCTTGAACGTATAAATATCTTTAATAGGAAAATTTTTGCAGCTATAAGTAGAAAAAATATAAAAAAACTCTATCTTAATACTTAAATTCGTGCAAAAATTAAATAACAGTAAATTTCCTTTTTTGAAACCCTAAAAAATTTCAGCAAAATCTAAAACACTGCAGCAACAATTGTTTTTGGCAATTTCGTGTGAAATAAACAAAAAAGAAAATTGAAATAAAAAAAAATCGTTAAATTCAGAAAACGCAGCAATAATTTCTAAAAAACACTAATAAATGGAGCTATCTTTCCTCAAAGCGAATTACATAGAAATAATTATACAAAGGATAAGGGAGAACATAACCTCCCTAAGTGGAGATGAGAAGCAGAGTCATTGAGAAGTTTTCTTATCTAACACTAATCCCGGAATTATCGAAAGCTTATCTTGCATCCGGATTGTAGTTTCGTGAACTGAAAGCAGCTCAGAACTACATCCGTTATTCCAAAGCACAATCGCTTACCTTCAGACCGACTGCGACATTAAATTTAAAATTCAACAAATCCTTTTCAGAAAAGCAACTTTTTTAATTTATTTCTACAAAGTAAGAGACCCAATGCCCGATCGCTATTATGTCGTGCTGAACGAAATAAAGCTATAAAAATATTTTCATCTACTATAATACCTTTTTCTTTACGGATTAAGGTCTTTCTGATATAAAATGTCAAGTAATAAATCAACTGTAGATAGTAAAATCAATAATTCAAAATAATTACTTGGTTACGCCAACACTGGCTTGCAGGGGATGATCACTTCTGGCCCCCACCATGCCCAATTTTGCCGGAGTCGGTTTAACTGTGAATGACAACTTGTCAAAATGAATTTCTCTAAAATGGATTAGGTTAATTTGGTTACCCTTGAAATAATAATGACAAATAGAAATTTCTGACTTGCTTGCAGTTATTTCGAAGATTATGAGGCTCTTTCAGAGACGATCGACCGTCGAGCCTCCTACCGAGACTATCGAGTCTCACGCCGAGACTAACTGGTCGGCGTGTTCAGGGTCACGGTATTCACGCGCTTGCTCTAGATAGCGCTGGAATATTCTAGTGAGTTACGGGGGCCGTTCAAAAATTGTTAAATACTTTTTATCAAATATTATAATATTTGATTATAAAATTAATTTAATTTACGAAATATTTTAGTATTTTTTTTTATATAGCAGTCTTCACATAATTATTTTTTTTTATACGAAAATTACCGTAAGGGATCGCGGTCACCTTACGTATTAAATTAAGTCAAATCGTTCCTTTTTAACCCTCCGCATACTAGATGACTAAATGTCACATGCCATACTTGGTGGGGTTTGCCATACCCCGAAAATAAAATGAAATAAAATCCACAAAATTGCACTTTATGACAGTTAAATGATAAGAAATATATTTTAATAACCAACAATTAATAGGTTTAAGTAAAAAACATATTTATTTATGCATTAGAATAAAGTTTTATTAATAAAAATACAAAAACTTAACTTTTTTTTAACTTATAAACTATTGAGTTTTTTCTTAAGTACTAAATTCCAATGACACGTGTCACTTACGATACCGAATATTAAAAAAACCTAACAAAAATTTCATTTTTGCCTCCTTATTTAAATACAAATTAAATGCACGGCAATTTCTTAATGATTCGCAATAATTTAGACCAATCAATTAGACAAATAATTAATAGAATAATTTTTATCGTTCCCTCTCACTTGCATCGACAAGATTATCGTATCTTCTCGCTCCCTTCTACTCATTGCTATGGTAAATACATTTTTCGAGTATAAAATCGATATTTACTAAATTAAATTAAAATTTTTGATTTGAAAAAGCGCACGGTAAATTATACTAATATAATAAGCACGAAGATGTGCGCATTCGAGCGAAAAGTGGCACATTTCCGAGCGAGGGAGGCAAATGAAGCGCGACGCGGAGCGGCGCGCTTCATTTTCCCGAGATCGGAATGTGCCACTTTGAGCTCGAATGTGCACACTCGTTTTAAGCGTGATTCACAATAATTTATGCCAATAAATTAGACGAAAAATCAGTTAAATAATTTTAATCGGTCTCTCTCACTTGCATCGACTAGATTATCGTATCTTTTCTCTCTCTTCCACTCATAGCTATGGTAAATTTGTTTTTTGAACATGGAATAGATATTTATTACATTAAATTTAGATTTATGATTTGAAAAAATCGAAGAATAGGTAGCCAAATTAAATAAATACGAGGATGTGCGCATTCGAGCGAAAAGTGGCACATTTCCGAGCGAGGGAGGCAAATGAAGCGCGACGCGGAGCGGCGCGCTTCATTTTCCCGAGATCGGAATGTGCCACTTTGAGCTCGAATGTGCACACTCGGTTTTAAGCGTGATTCACAATAATTTATGCCAATAAATTAGACGAAAAATCAGTTAAATAATTTTAATCGGTCTCTCTCACTTGCATCGACTAGATTATCGCATCTTTTCGCTCTCTTCCACTCATAGCTATGGTAAATTCGTTTTTTGAACGTGGAATAGATATTTACTACATTAAATTTAGATTTATGATTTGAAAAAATCGAAGAATAGGTAGTCAAATTAAATAAATACGAGGATGTGCGCATTCGAGCGAAAAGTGGCACATTTCCGAGCGAGGGAGGCAAATGAAGCGCGACGCGGAGCGGCGCGCTTCATTTTCCCGAGATCGAAATGTGCCACTTTGAGCTCGAATGTGCACACTCGGTTTTAAGCTAAATTACCAAACGTGCCCTTTTAACAAAAAACAAAATTGTTCACAGTAGTTATACCCCACCAAGTACACGGAAGGTTAAAAATCAAACCACAGTTTTTTGGGTACAAACTTTTCACTTTTACATATTTTTGCGCTTTTAAGAATCACAACTTTCCATCGAGTTATCCAAATAACCGGCGAACATTTTCTAAATTAAATTGCCAAGCACATTTCGAATCCAACTTGCCACTAAAATTCTAATTAAAACTCTCAAAAACAAAGTGGACGAAAATAATTTAAATAAACAAACCAAAAATTTACAGAGCGATTTTAACATTTCAAAAATTAATTTTAGATCCGTCTTGATTAATTTAGAAATAAATGGTTAGCGATAGAAATTCGTGTTATTACAGTCGAAGAAAATTGTGGAAAATTGATTCGGCGGCCGGAGCGAGATTTAACCTCGGCTCTCTTCTTACCGGTTGCCATGGGCGACCGTATGGAACTTAACAAAATTTTGCAGAACGTAATCGCGTTACGAAGTTTCGATATCTGCAGTTTTCCCTTCGAGGTATATACACGGCCACTGTTTATCTTCGATTTTCCGTTTCGTTGCGAAAAATTAATTTTTTCAACGGTTCGGAAAAAACGTCCGGAAGGGAAACGTATTATAATCTAATGTTTGAGTAAAAATAACCTTAAAAATCTAGTTTTTCTACGGCAGGCGCAACGTTTTTTTTATTAATCTAGAAAGCACGAGAAATTCGTGTCCAACGCGGCAGATTTTCGATGAGTTTAGTGAGAGATGTAAAAATGTAGTTGGAATGAATTATTTTACGTTAACTTTGTAGGGAACTTATTCAATTCTAAATCGCTTGATACGGGAAAAATTAGTAATGTTGTAGGAGATCAATTAAAATCATTTCCATTTTGGTTAAAACATTTTTGAAATTTATGGGGCCAAAAAAAAAAAGAAATAATATAGTGTTTTTTAATAAACATTAATTTTATTTATACTAAAACTGAGGTTAGTTAAGTTTACAAGATGCATATAGGAAAATTTAGTTTTTTCCCGAAACACATTAAGTGAAGGCCAAAAAAATTAAAAAAATCAGCAATTCTTCCACAGAATAATATTTTTTAAAAAAGTGACGTTTATTTCCACTGTTGCAAAAAGTTAAATTCAGATTGAAAACAAGTTTGATGCAAACTAAATCGCCTATTTGTTGCCTACGACCCCAAAATATTTATTCAAGACCAAACAAATAGCCAGAAACGTTTGAAGGGAGCAAAATGCGAGGAGAACTTTAACAAATACATTTCGGAGGGACAACATGGACAAGTTTAAATTCGGTAAATATAGAGCTTAGATTACAACAGCGACGCCCCACTTGTATTGCAATTGTCAACAAACCCTCAAAGAGCTTAGTTGTCAGAATAATTGTTAACGTTCCTAATCAAACAATGGAATTAGATAATAATTGTGCACAGAAGTAAATTGGCGAGACGGGCGGAAGGGCGCTGGCAAGTTCGAAAGACGAAGAGCCTCTTAAAGTCGCTTCGAAATCGCAATTGAAATGGTTCGGCACCTGCAGTCGTCTCTTTTTAGTTATGTATTGTTTTTTTGAAGTGATACTTCTTATGGCGCGTTGAGAGTGAAATTTCAGTGAACTGCGGAAGTTGCGCGCGCACCGCTAACGTAATTTCGGCGGTATGACACTCCATACTTAATTAAATATTGTGAATCGTGCTTAAAACCGAGTGTGCACATTCGAGCTCAAGGTGGCACATTTCGCTCGAATGTGCACATCTTCGTGTTTATTACATTTGCCTAATTTATTCTTTGCTTCTTCAAATCAAAAATTTGAAATTAGTTCAGTAAATATCGATTTTATGTTCAAAAACCGTATTTATCATAGCAATGAGTGGGAGGGAGCGAAAAGATACGATAATTTTGTCAGTGCGACTGAGAAGAAACGATAAAAATTATTTAACTAATTTTCGTTTCATTTTTTGGCCAAACTAATTGTGAATCGTGGTTATAACCGAGTGTATGCATTCGAGCTCAAAGTGGCACATTTCAGATCTCGGGAAAATGAAGCGCGCCGCTCCGCGTCGCGCTTCATTTGCTTCCCTCGCTCGGAAATGTGCCACTTTTCGCTCGAATGCGCACATCTTCGTATTTATTGAATTTATTTTAATTAATTTTTACATGTGAGTATATTTCATTTAGTTACGCTAAAGAAGTATAACGTCTAAAACGCGTACACAATTACAAGCATCGGTTTTTTTTTTATTGTTAATTATTTATTTAATTTTTTATTATTTAAAAGTAGAAATTGATAATATTTTATTTATATACTATTGACTATGTTGATTGAAAATTATACCAATTAATTTAATCGTTATATAATGTACAGTTCGCGCGCTTTTTTTCAAAAATTTATAGACGTTTTGATATCTACTGTGATTTCTTATGAAACCTCTTATTATTGCAAGAATTAATATAAATATAAATTATATTTATCTGAAAATTCAAAATGTATTGATCTAATAAGGGTTTATATGTATAAGTTGCTGATGAAGGCATAATAAATGACGAAACTTTCGATTTATTTAATCTAAACTGATTTTCATTACTCCTAACTGAATACGATTCTATTTGTTCATAATTAAAGATACAACAAATGAAACAGTTTATTGATCTAATAACTCTTTACATGGTTTATCATTGATATATTGTGTTAAAAAAAAATTATTGTTTATAAAAGAAGTAAGTTTTAAATTTCAAAATAATCGATATTTTTACCAGAAATAAAATTAATTGTAATACCATAGTGGAAACAATTTGGTGTTAAAGAAAACTTTAATTCGATAATAAAGTCGGAAAAAACGTGCTTTTTGATAGCTTTCGTGGCGTGAGCTATTTAAATCGTTTAAGTTATATGGAACCGTATCAAAATCCCTATATTACATTCTGAGATTAGCTTATACAGACAGACAGGACGACAGATAAACGCGGCGGGGCACTTCAATTTGCAACAAGTTGTCAGAAATAAATTCTATACATCTTTTATATTAAGAAATTTGAGTTGGTTGAAATTTTTTTCATCTAAACTAATATTATAATAAAGTAAAATGTGTTTGCTTGTTTGTAAGGCATAATGTCTAAAACTGCTTTATCGATTTTAAAAATTTTTTCACTAATAAAAAGCCACAGTATCCTCGAGTAATATAGGCTATATCTTAATTTCAAAAAAATAAGCTTTTATGTCGAAACTCTCAATACCCGTAAGAAACCGGGGCGGGCCAGCAAGAATTTGTATAAATAACGAAGGAACTTACAAAAGAACCAAAAAATCCAATAATTTAAATTTAAACGCTCCGCTTTCAATTGGTTAAATCATAATATTACCATAATAACAATTTCAGAAAACTGACCTTTACAGTGTTGCTAATAATCCGTCTAATTTGCTTCCCTCGCTCGGAAATGTGCCGCTTCTTGCTCGAATGTGCACATCCTCGCGTTTATTACATTTGTCTAATTTATGCTTTGCTTCTTCAAATCAAAAATTTGAATTTAGTTTGAATAGCCTATTTACCATAGCAATGAGTGAGAGGGAGCGAAAAGATACGACAATCTTCTCAGTGCGAGTGAGAAGAAACGATCAAAATCATTCAACTAATTTATTCTTTAATTTATCTACCTACAGAATGTTTTAAGTACCATTCACAGTAATTAATTTACTTTTTAAATAATTTTAACTAAAATTTACAAAACTGTAATAATACCAGAAACTCAAAATGTCTCATTTAAGGCTTTTAAGCAGTCAAAAAAAGCCGACTACTGGCGAAATAACCCTACATATATAAATTCATCTCAATGCGCCTTAAAGACGAACGCATCGCAAAATACCGTCCCGCCCAAAATAAAAGTTTGAGGCGCTCCGATCGAAAGCAAACCACAAAATATCGCTCCCATAAATATAAAAGGCGAAATAAAAAATCCCGGAAAGCTTAGACCCTCGTCGAAAAATTTGTCGCTTCATGTAATTCCGATCTCAAGGGCTTCAAGTTCCTGACAAAAAAACCAATAACTTCTTGTCGGTAATCGTTCCACCAAATACATCGACTTTTCGATGAACCACTTAAAGGCGACTCTCAAACAAGGATCAATCTAATTTGCAATCATTTTTGCAAAAGAAATTCGATTACCTTTGCACAAAGAAGCAATACAAATAAAGAACAAAGAAGCACAGTTGCGACGTTTAGCTTTTTCCCAAAAAGAAATGAGACTGAAGTACGAAATAAATGTCAAGTTTATGCTTATCTCGTGTATCCAAAGAATTTTACTGTTTTTCTTTTGCCTACGGAAAGGCTTGCAAACGTGTGTTTCTTTGAATGATCTATTTAAATGCGGCTTTGATGTATTTTCCTTTAATATTCTTTGAAAGTTTGTTTTCGGGAGCGGTTTGTACTATTTCAAAAGCACCGCCTGTTTGGGCATGGATATAAATTCCAATTTAAAATTTCCTTTTAACGCTCCATAAAGTTTTTCTAATAAATAAAAAGAAATCTTCGTCGTATTTACGTATAGGAATGTGTGTTTTATGTGCAACCATGATTTTGAGAATTTGGCACGCTCCCTTTGAGAGTTGAAAAAGTTTGGCAAGTAAATTTTTTACAAATGAAATTTTTTAAAAGTTATTGGTCGTTATTCAAGTTGCAAAATCGACTAAACTCAATTTTCGCATAAATGTAATTATTTAAAGGAAAAAATTAAAGGGTCAAGAAAAATTTTTAAATTTTTTGTTGATTTTTGACAGGCTGTATTTCAGTGAAAAATGGTCGTATCTAAAATTTAAAAAAAGCTTTTTAATGTTCCAAGTTTCTAGTTTTGAGATCTTTTAGTCGAAAATTTTTAGGAGCCACTTTTATCACGCAATCTTAGGCAATGCAGCCTGTTAAAAATCACCAAAATATTTAGGAAATTTTCTTGACCCTTTAATTTTTTTCTTTAGTGTAGAATCGCGATATCTCAAGAATGGTGATTCTTAGAAAAAAAAAGTATAAATACTATTTTTGTAGATAATTTTAAGATCTATAATTTTTGTTAGCTATTTTTTTAATAAAACTTACCGTTTTTGAAATAAATCCAAAAAAATCTTAAATTTAGACATATGACCCCGAATAACTTTTTTAGCACACATGGTATCGATGGGGCTTTAGACACTTTATTTCGAATGATGTACCCAAGGTCTCAACCAAAATTTAGGTCTGTCGGAATTGTTGTTATTTGACCACTATTTTATGTCTAATTTGACCGGACTAAAAAAACAAATATTATATCAAAATAGCATAAAATTGAAGTAAATATAACGATTTGAATTTAAAGAGAAAAAATCAACGTAGCCAAATTTGGTAAATACGAAGATGGGCGCATTCGAGCGAAAAGTGGCACATTTCCGAGCGAGGGAGACAAATGAAGCGCGACGCGGAGCGGCGCGCTTCATTTTCCCGAGATCGGAATGTGTCACTTTGAGCTCGAATGTGCACACTCGGTTTTAAGCACTATTCACAGTAATTAATTTACTTTCTAAATACTTTTAATTAAAAATTACAAAACTGTATTAATACCAGTAAGTCGAAATGTCTCATTTAGAGCTTTTAAGCGGTTATTTTGGAAAAATAAATTCTGCAGCTTTTACTGAATAAAAAATCTGAATTTTTGATATAAAAGACGGGTGAATAATGTAGACAAATACCATGAATACGAAGATTTCATAAAAAAAAATAACTTTAAAGAATTAGAAAATAATTTTTAATACCGAGATTGTTTTATGTTGGAATTGAAATCAAATGCACATTCACAAAAACTGTAGTTTGACGCCATCTATGATGAAATAATTAACTTAAAAAAAAACAATTTTTTTTTATTATATGCGAAATGTTCCAACTGTTAATTATGATAAAAGATGAGCAAAAACCAATAACACTTGGCAATTTCAAAATAATGTCATTTATAATCAAAAATATTTAAAAATGTACAGATTTGTTATTATTTTTTCAAAAACTTTGGATAATTAGGTTACTAGCGAATTATCAACATGTTTTCAATAATTACATTGGAATGGATTGTTGTAATCAAAACATAAAAATTGTTCTAGAAACTGCAAAGTGTCCCCTTTAAACTCGATAAAATATTTAAATAATTTTTTTTTCATAATTCTTATTGTAATTTATGAAATAAATATAAAAAATAACATGCTTTTATTTTTTATTCGAGTCAAAATCGAGTTGACAATTATCATATTCGGCAATTTTGGTGTTTCTAAAGATTCTAAGCCGAAAAAAAGATTTCTCTTAAAAAGTCCATTTATTGAACTAAATTTATTCAATTAAATAGAGTACATTAATCGAATAAAACGAAGATGTGCGCATTCGAGCGAAAAGTGGCACATTTCCGAGCGAGGGAAGCAAATGAAGCGCGACGCGGAGCGGCGCGCTTCATTTTCCCGAGATTGAAATGTGCCACTTTGAGCTCGAATGTGCACACTCGGTTTTAAGCACCATTCACAGTAATTAATTTACTATCTAAATAATTTTAATTAAAAATTACATAAATGTATTAATACCAGACAGTCAAAATGTCTTATTTAGAGCTTTTACGCAGTTATTTTGGAAAAATATACGCTGCAGCTTTTTTCGAATAAAAAATTAAAATTTTTGATTTGAAAGAAAGGTGAATAATGTAGACAAATACCATGAATACGAAGATGTGCGCATTCGAGCGAAAAGTGGCACATTTCCGAGCGAGGGAGGCAAATGAAGCGCGACGCGGAGCGGCGCGCTTTATTTTCCCGAGGTCGGAATGTGCCACTTTGAGCTCGAATGTGCACACTCGGTTTTAAGCACCATTCACAGTAATTAATTTACTATCTAAATAATTTTAATTAAAAATTACAAAACTGTATTAATACCAGACAGTCAAAATGTCTTTTTTAGAGCTTTTACGCAGTTATTTTGGAAAAATATACGCTGCAGCTTTTTTCGAATAAAAAATTAAAATTTTTGATTTGAAAGAAAGGTGAATAATGTAGACAAATACCATGAATACGAAGATGTGCGCATTCGAGCGAAAAGTGGCACATTTCGGAGCGAGGGAAGCAAATGAAGCGCGACGCGGAGCGGCGCGCTTTATTTTCCCGAGATCGGAATGTGCCACTTTGAGCTCGAATGTGCACACTCGGTTTTAAGCACGATTCACAAAAATTAATTCGCTCTTTTAGACGACGTACGCGCGCAACTTCCGTTGCCTGCTAAAATTTTACTCTGAAGTATAACTTCAAAAATATCTCCACAAATTTTTATGTAAAAAGGTAAAGAACAAATAAACTCTTCCAAAAATAACATAAATATCATTTACAATTCGATTATTTGTAAATGTGTTTCAAAATGTCATGAACTTAGAGCCCGCCTTTTGGAAAAAATCGTTTTCGACCTCCAATATTTTTTTTTTTTATTAAACTGAGAAAGAAAACCACGACAGATTTATTACTCGTTTCTTTGCTTCTTCTTTGCGAAAAAAAATATTAAATAATTAAGCGAACATTTTTAGCGTAATATTAATAAAACAAATAGGAGCTTTGTATTTAAAAAGAGGCCGAGTTTTATACATTTTAATAATCCACCATATTTTCCAAAAGACAATTTTAATTAAGTCGGGTTTACAGCACACAAAAGCCTTACCGTCGCCGGCAAGCACGACTTTGAATGGATCAAAAACTAATTAAAACATAATTAAAATCGTTTCCTCCGCGCCAAAAAGGAAAATTGCCATATCGACGGAAGGCAAAAGAAAAAAAAGCGCTCGATATGAGGAAATCCCTTAAAATGGGATAAAAGAGCGGACTTTAGAGGAATCCTCTCTCCTAAGCTTTCGTTGCGAAAATAAGGTATAAGCAAAACAACATTTTGCTTCGTCCTTTCTGATCTCGCCTGATCCTTAATTCGGTTATTTACTATTTCCAACAAAATAAATTTTAAAATACGAACGAAACTCGAAAGTGTATCTTTTGTGCGCTGGCCGAAGGCATTTTCTTAGTTAAAATTTCTAAGAAAAATTCGCAGGGCTCAAGACTTTCGCTCGTAAATTTGCGGAGAAAAATTGCGTGGTTGCTACTTCATACATTTTTTCGTACAATTTATTCGTGGGATAACCATAATTATTTAGGTTTAACGAAACATAAATTTCTTCTGAAAAAAAATAACTCATTTTTCATACGAACAATCATTACTTTATAAAAAAAAAACTATAAATTCTAGCAGCATAAAAATTTTAATAAGTTAGTAGTATAGGGTAGTGCAAAAGTGCGCAGTGTATAAGAGTACGCAGAGCCATTAACCAATTACAGAGCAGTGCTTTACGGCTGGCGTCAGTTGTCAAGTCGACCATAACAATTGCACTGTTTTGGTATTAATTTAAGAAGAATTAATTAGAGAAAAAAAAATAATTTTGACCTTTGTTATATAATATTTAGAACTTTTTTAAATAAAATTGAAAAAAATTTGTTCTAATTATTTAGGTTACGTTTTTTTTTCTATTATTTAAAAATTTTATCCGACAACTCTAAGAAACAATCTAATTTAAATGTAGGCGTTTGTTAAGTGGCATAAGCGTTAAGAATGTGAAGGGGTCCAAGTTGAAAAATCGAAGCGAAGAAGCGAATCGACGTTTACTTCCGAAGAATTTGTTTTTCCGCTAATAAAACTAAGTGCTTTCGATATGTTACAAAGGAAATGCGTTTCCTTACATGAAAATGCAACAGGTGCTTCCCTCTGGAGAGAAATACGAGAACATTCTAACCGTCGTCTGCACTTTACGCGAAACGTACTTTTTACTAACTTTATCTGCAATCGTTTTCTCTTGATTAAAAATAAACGTTCGCGCCGTTTTTGTCAGTAAAATATAAATTGTTTGATTTAAATTTAAAAAAAAAAATTGTAGATTACGAATCGTTGATTAAAAGTTTAAATGGAACCATTTTCCATATATTTTTTACTTGTTAAGTTACAGAAGTTGCAATATTGATTTTTATTAATAAAATCATTTGAAGAGATGAATTTTAGAAAAGTATTTTTTTATAAATTTTCTTTGTTCGTCATAGATATATTACAAGTACCTAATTTTGTTAATATGAATTTTTTTAATTCAAAAAAAATTGACAAAATGTACTTATCACAAGCAGACGTTTTTATTAAATTTTAAATAATAACGCATGTAGCTGAATTTATTACTGTCATAAACTTCAATTGTACTATTTTTCAATATAAAATTATTTATAGGTGGCTTTTCTGTAATGTGTTATTATTTTTATGAATGAGAATATTAAAAAAATACTTTTTTACTTAATTTTGCATAAGAAAATTACGTTCCATTTTCATTAGAAATTAGCAAAACACAGTTTTTAATTTTTTGGATTAAAAAAGACCTTATTTTAATTTCTTTAAATTGAAGGCTACTTTTTCAAATTTTTAATATTAATGACTCCAAGACTTATAAATTTTTTCTTAAATAAAAATTGAATTGCGGCTTCTTCCTAAATATTAGAATTAAAAAAAATATATTTAAAAACTGATATTTGGGAACAAATATTTTTTTATACTTTTTGGAAAAAAAAAATTAGGGGTAGTTAAAATCTTTTAATAATTTTTTGGTTTTGTCACAAACATTAATTAATTACTTTCATGAAATAGTTTTCGCAACGGGATTAAAAAAAACATTGTTTTTTAACATTGAGAAAATCAAAAGTTTTAAATTGAATTAATACCTGCCCTACTTTTTTGGAGGCAATGAAAACTTTTCAATATTTTTTTAGTTTATTGTAAACATTATGATGACAATAATTAATATCTTCCATTTAATATTTTTTAAATTTGCAATAAAAAAAATTGAGTGTTTTAACATTGGCAAAAACCAAGTCTCATATGTATTTCTAATTGAACTAATGCCAACCCTGGTTTCTTAGGGGTAGTAAAAATTTTTTAATTATTTTGTTTGTATATTATAAACACGAATTAATAATTTCCATGCAATAGTTTCCCCAAATTCGCAATTTTAATAATTGTCTTTTTTAACGTTGGCAAAATCTTTGTCTTACATTTTTAATTGGTTTAACGCCTGCCCTGCTTTTTTAGGAATAGTTAGAATTTTTTTTTTATTTTTGTGGTTTGTTATAAACATTAATTAATAACCTCCATATTATAGTTTTTTCAAATTTGTGATTATATAAACTGTATTATTTAATATAAACAAATTCAAATGTGTTTTTGTAATTAAATTAATTCGGTGCCTTTGGTTTTTAAAGATAGAATTTTTTAATAATTTTTTTGGTGTATTATAAACACTAATTAATAACTTTCATGTAATAATTTCTCCAATATGTCAATTTAAAAAAATTGTATTTTTTAACATAAAATCATTTCTTAATTCTACATTTTTGATTGATTTAATGCCTACTCTGCCTTTTTTGGTGCAGTAATTTTTTTTTCGATTTAATGTAAATTTTAAACAATAGTTTCCATAGGTACATGAGTTTTTTCTTTTGCAATTAAAAAATTTGGTTTTTTAATATAATACATTTACAAAAAATAACTTATGAGCTCCCACAAATTAAGAACTATTGAATTTTCCACCACGGTTCTATTTAAACTTTTAGTCGGCGACTCATAACCTGCAAAATTTGATAGATAATATCAAATTTTACTTAAACTATAAATCCTACCTTTAAAATAACAGAACTATTTAATTGTTAAATTAAAGAAATTTTTTTAAGTTTATTGAATATTTAATTATATATTAATTAAGTAAATACTACGCTTCAACATTTTGATACGTACATATAATGTTTTTTACGTCTTCTTACCAGAGTGTATTTTTGTAATAAATATTCGATGCGGACTCACCTGAAACAAAAAGAGAAAGAGCGTTACCATCAAAAAACTTTTAAAGCTTTGACCTAAATACGCAAGAAGGTAAATACATATAATAATGTAGGTTTGATAGTATTATCATTAATGTCCTAGAATTCAAAATTTCAATTTCATTTCCATTTTTCCACAGTTCTTATTTTGTATTTCAGTCTACTTCGAAATACAAGCGTCTCTTTAGAATATGTATGCAAATTTAATGCTATTCGAATATGAATGTAATGTAAGCTTACAATTTATTTGTTTCGATATACGACTTATATTTTACATAAAAAGGAATTTACGAGAAAAGACCTACTTTAAATCATTTTGCAAGCTTACTTTTTAAAAGGACCAAATAAAATAATAAATAAAACGAAATTGAAAACAAGAATTAATTATGTTTTACGAAATACTATTTTTTACGAATTACAATTAACACAAAACTAATTGAAAAAATAAAATCAATATAAAATAGCGTTTAAGGAAAATAAAATTAAACAGGTACAGTTTTCTATTTTATCCGTCAGATAAATTTTCCATTTGACATTTCTCACCAGCACAACCAACTTGTAATAACCAAATACCCTAAATTCTATGTGATTTAGCAACATTTCGTCTTAATATTAAATGAAGAAGAGAACCATAAAACTGCGGTAGAGATAAAAGTCTGAATTAATAAAAAAATATGCTTTTCACTTCTTTAACGTCTTCTCATTTATTTAAATTCTGCTTTTTTCTTCGGCCATTATAATTTACACATATTGACGCGAGTCTTTTACTTTTTCACCTCCCCTCGGCCTTTATTTCGTTTAGAAACGTACATTTCACAAATTAAATTGCAACAAAAGACTTCGGCCGTATTTAAAACGGGGAAAATATAAACATTTCGGGCGTCTACGAAATTTCTCCGCCCGTTTTCGAACTTCTTTTAAATACGAAGCACAATTTCATTAATTGCGAAAGCTTCCCAGTTTTATAAATGAAGCGCGAAGACTTTGAACGATTAATTTAATCTTTTTTCCAAGAAGATAAATTTTTGACGCCAAACCGACGGCCGATGGAATTTTTAATTAGTCGAATATTGCTAAATTAACTTTTCCTTTACCCAAAAAAAAAATAATAAAAATGGGAGGAGGCCCATCCAAACTATACATTTGTACGAAAACGGAAAGTGCACTTCAATCACTTCGAGTTTTTTTCGCTGCAGAATTGTATCTAACAAAAAAATTAACATCAAAGAGGAAAATTGAAAAGCTTTTCCGACTGATGAGAATGTTCAACGGAAGCTTGTCGATAATGTATTTGTCGGAAATGTTTACCAATCATTTCATTGCATCGAACATAAACACAAAGAAAACTGTAAAAGCTCGTCGGCATGCAAATAAAATGCAAAATTTACGATTCGGTCGGCCGGAATATTATTATTAATTAAACTAATGTGCAATTTGTTAAATATATAGCGATATATAGCGATTTGGCCGAATACCGAATCTTCGGCCGAAGCACCGAAAATTCGGCGGCAAATTCGCGCGTACAAGTTACCCCCGTCTGGTTGGGGCGGTGTGGGGCGAGGGGTCAGAATGTTTGGCTCGTTTTCGTCACGATACATTTTGTTTATATTTTTATGATCGCAGATTGTATTTTCTTTTGATAAATACTTGTTTTGAAGGTATACTTCTTTTAGGGACGAAATTTAAGCAGGGCAACGGACGTTATGCGCGCACAAAATAAAAATAATTCAATATTTTAGAAAAATAATTAAAAATGGGTTTGGCAAAGTTGCCAAAAAATTATCCTATTTGCAAATATTTTGAGATTTCTCAGTTGGCCGTGTGTTTGCTATGGGTCATTCCATATGAAATCAACAAATGGAGTGTGCCGCATGATTTTTAATATAAATTAAAAAAATTGAAGATCATCTTTGGGGTAAAATAAATGCTAAACCACCAACATTTATTTTTCACATTTAATTTTCACAATTTTTTCTCATTTTTACGATATTTAATTGACCCCTGTGTACATATTAAAGGTTGATTTTTTTTACAATAAATTACTAACTCTTGTGATGTCGTGACATAATTATCATTATCATAGAATAAAATCTTCTACGAAAAAAAAATTGTGAAAATTGATAATTTTGAAAAAAGCTCAACTTTGACCCCAAAAAAACCCATGTGGAGGAAAAAATAAAAATCTGATATTTTTAGAAAATGTAGTCCATCTCTTCGTTTATGAAGTCCAATTGGTGCCATTCTGTTATTTTTACCTCTTTAGGAAATATGATTTTTTTTAAAGTGCTACTTTTACAAATATATTTGAAAATAATCTGGAAGTTTGATAATTTATAGAAGTTTTATAACTTATTTAAACTATTAGAATTATGTCAATTTATGATAAAAATAATTAAATAAGAGTCAAAATTTTCCAATTCTGGTATTTATCAAAATAAAAATATATATGTATAAATTATTTATTTTTTATTACAAACTTTTACTATCTTGAGATTTTCTGAGCTAGAATGTCGTCGCACTTTTAATTTATTATTTGAGATGGGGACAAAACGATGATAGGATCGTTTGTTTTTATTGTTATTATATTATTTTTAATAATTAACAGAATTAAAAAAAATTTGACTTTTAGTTGATTATTTTTATCATAAGTTAACACAATTTTATTAGTTTAAATAAGTTATAAAACTTCTATAAATTATTAAATTTGAAAAAATGAATGTAAACAAATTCAATAATACGAGGATGTGCGCATTCGAGCGAAAAGTGGCACATTACCGAGCGAGGGAGGCAAATGAAGCGCGACGCGGAGCGGCGCGCTTCATTTTCCCGAGATCGGAATGTGCCACTTTGAGCTCGAATGTGCACACTCGGTTATAAGCACGATTCACAATAGTTTCGGCTAAAAAAGATCATCTACAATATTCTTTAAGAAAATTAAAAATCATGCGGCACACTTTTTAATTCAAATTTTTTTATTTCATATGGAATGACCCCTATAGCTCGTGTGTTGAAAGAAAAAAGGCGAACAAAAACTTTAAAAATCTAATATTTAGAATATTTGGAAAAAACATCAAAAACTAAACATTTTGTAGGTGTCCAAAATTTAATGATATTTAAATGTACTAATATTTTTTTTATATCATTATATGATTTTTCAATTAATTTATAGATATTTAATTGATTGCCAAGTAATATCAATGATGTTAACCTGAATCAAGGTTTTGGATTATTTTCAATGCACGATATAATGGATTTTCCGTTTGGATTTCGGTTTTCAATTTTTTTGCTCGTTTCGAATTCTTGGTACATATAGAGCGCTGCAGGGCATCGATGTCAAACAATTTTGAAAATGTTTGCGTTTAATGTTGTTATTTATTTAGCGTGGAAGCCTGACAAGAGATTTAACGGGGTTATTCCATTAACAAAATTGTATAAATTTAGTGCAAAGCATCCGGAATCGATTTGAATAGTTTAAGCGAGTTATTGATGTGGCCATTTTGTGTTTGTCAAACAGATCGATGCTTGTTTTAACATACAGTTTGGAAACCGCTGGGTTGATCCATGTTTTTTGCTCGATTTTGGTCGAATTTGGGGGTGTGGAGTTAACATTCAGAAATGGAAGGATTTTTATTAATTGTAAATAAGTCGTTGTTAGGTAACGTGAAAAAGTTTGACGTACGCAATATGCAATTAAACCGAATTTAACCGAGAGAGAATGTGATACTTTCTTCCCGCAAAATAGGGTCCAAAACCGCACTTTCGATGCCGCTGTGATAAAAAATTTATTTTTGACCATTTGGCTGCTAGGTAGGGGGAAAGTGGCATAAAACAGCCAGTTTTAAAAAAGGTGGGGTATAAATAATGTAAACAATTTTTTTTTGTTAAAACGGGACGTTTGGTAATCGAGCTTAAAACCGAGTGTGCACATTCGAGCTCAAAGTGGCACATTCCGATCTCGGGAAAATGAAGCGCGCCGCTCCGCGTCGCGCTTCATTTGCCTCCCTCGCTCGGAAATGTGCCACTTTTCGCTCGAATGCGCACATCCTCGTATTTAGTGAATTTAACTTGAAATATACAAAATAATAATCATTTTATTTTTCAATGAGTGGAAGCGAGTGAAAAGATACAAGAATCGCATAAGTGCCAGTGAGAGGGAACGATCAAAATTGCCTCAATAGTATTAGTTAGGAGGAAAGTGGCATGAAACAGCCAGTTTTAAAAAAAGGGATAAATAATATAGAAGGACATAAATAAATCAATTTTTTTTTTAAATCTGTAATTGTTCATGCATTTATGTACGTAATGTCATAAAACATTTTTCAAAATTAACGATATTTTTCGACTTCTAATTATTTATAAAAAAAATAAAATTTGGTTTTTTCATAACCTATAGGTATTGAAACAGCCAACCCAATTTTTGAAAAAGCCTTGTTCTTATTACAAGATTAAAACTGCACATTAACAAAGATATTATTTAATAATAATCTTAAGCTATAATTTTAGATCTTATATAATTATAAAACGTTTTAAATAACGCAAATTCTGGATAAAATATTGACTTACATAAATCTAAGAAACTGTCAAAAAATTTGACGTTTGAGATCAATCATTGCAAAAACTTAAAAACGTTTTTAGCAAAAATAATGCAATTTCCCTTTTTCGCCACAGGATTTATATGCCCAACCATTACAACTTTGCATTGGTACCACTCTTGATTGCTGTTACTACAATTATTATTGCATTTTATGCAATTAAAAGGTGGCTTTTTCATTACACTGCAGTCCGGCTCTTTCAAAACATATTCTCTCAAGAAACAAAATCTCGAAAATTACTATGAAATCAAAGATTAGTCTACAAAATATATACGTTATTAGAAGGCCTAATATATCTATAAAATTATAGTGTAATCATATTATTATTAGTTTTGTACGTATAGGCGTTAGAAAACAAATAAACTGAACTCAAAACCTTACTTTTTGACGACAAAATCTTCAATACGTCGTATCGGCGCCGTTTATTGACGGTGAACGGTCAAATTTTTGTGAGGGATATCTGGCTAGTGTTGCTATCTTAAAATAATAATACATAAACGATTCGTATGAAAACTACCGCGTAATTGATAATGGCTCTTTCAAAACTTGGCTGTTTCATGCCACTTTCCCCCTACTGGGTTTTAAAATGGGACGGCCGCGTATCGCTTTTCCCACACAGTGTCTTGTTATTAACTGTTTTTTTTACGTTTCTAATAACAACCAAAACGCAAGCAGCCATTTTTGATTTAAACGCATAGCAACAGTTTGTGCATCGCTATTTTAATACCAACCGCATAAAATTTAACTTCCAACGCTACATTTAATTTAAATTAAATTTGTGCTTAGTCGGAAGGTTATGAGTTGTTCGGAATTTCTGAAATAGTAAAATGATCAAAAGTGAGCAAACAGTATAAGACACCTCTTAAATTATTCCACCGAGAGCGATATGAAAGTTTCGAAGTGGCGTCCCACATTCGTAGTAATTTTGAAGTCTGCCAAAGTGTTGTAGTAGGATTGCAGAGATTAGAGTTGAAAAGGCTTGATGGTTTTCGAGTTTGTCTAAAAGCTATCCGTAGCACCTAATATCGACGAGTTTCTATCTCGACGTTCGTAGGAAACTTGTAAGAACTCGAAGCAAGTGTTTTATAGTTAATGTTTGAACTTCTCCTGACAGATATTAAAGATCTACGATGAAAAGTTATTCCGAATGACATCGAAAACATATTAAATAACTCGCCTTTTCGAAACTTTTTCGTTTTAAACGTTTCCGACGTGTTTTTTTTTTGCTTTTTATGGCATGTTCGAAAAGAGGAAACTTAAAAAAGATTCTTCTTTCAAAGTTTGTAACTCATTTTTCCAAAAATCGAACGAGTACAAATTCGGATAAGGGACGCATAAAAGATGGAAATGCAATAAAAGTGAAGCCGAAGTGGCTTTAGGAAATGTATGTTAATACGCAGCCCGGAGTCGCTGTTAGCAGGCGACATTTCTACGGAAATTATTTGCCACAAAGTGATATCTGTGGCTGCACAATGGAGTTGGAGATTTCTCAAAGTAACTTCCGGTGTAAAAGCGAGTACGTTCGTAATTGGAGCCAATTTCTCATTCGTCAAACCGTCTTTTATACGTTTCCGTTTTTCTTCTTTTTTTAGCGACAAAAATTAGGTCGGAAATATAAATGTAGAAAAAAAGAATGATTTTTAACAAACTGAATTAAGAGCTTATGCCCAGGGGTGGGCACACATAAAATCAAAAAGAGCCACATGTAGATACACCAATTCAAAATTTATAAAATATAATATATAAGATATAATATACAGGGTGTCACACGAATAGGTACTGAAACTTAACCGGGTGGATACCTGACATCAATCTAAACAGTAAAAGGTTATATACAATATGTCATAAATCTAAAAAATTTTGAAAAAAATTAATTTTAATTCTCTGGGAAATGGCACCATACCGTGGTCTCCATATATTTAATTTTTTAGCACAAAATTTGACATTAAAAAAATTGTAGCGCCATTATTTGTGGACGGATCTTTAAAACCTATACAAATTTGGATTTTTTTGACTTCTGATAAGCTCAAAAAACAATAGGCGTGTTATTTGAAATTTTCGCGAAAAACGGGGTCAAAGAGTTTGACTTGTAATTATTTTTTTCTAATTTTCTACTTTAAAAAATTATAGCACAATTCTTTATAACGGATCTTTAAACACTTTTAAAATTCTGAAAGCCCGTTTATTGAAGCGTAATATCAGCCACAAAAATCAACAGGACGTCTGGGAGAAAAACACGTTTGAAGCATTCAAAATGTAAATTTTGCTAAAATTTTTAATTTTGTAAATGCTGTAACTCTGCCGCCTTTGTGAATTTCGTTAAATCCTTTTATTTCTAACTGTTTCCAGCCCCTAGGAATTGGAAACCGGCGCAAACTCAAAACCCCCAAAATCGGCCAAAATCGAGAAAAAACATGGTTTAACCCCTTTGCTAAAATTGAGAAAACAAAATTTTTAGGTAATGGATTAGCTTGAAATTTTTGCTGGACATTTCTATGAACCCCAAACCTACATAGCCAGAGCCATTCTTTCCTGCTCCCCGTTCAACCCTAAAAATTTTCCAGAAAATTAAATAAATCGAAAAAATGCACTTTGACTCACAAAAATGATCGTCGCGCCCTCATTTTTAATCCAATCATTAAATACTTCCCGAATTCAAAATTCCAAAAGTTGTTTCCATAAGATAGGTGCAAAATTTGTATAGAAAACAATATTAATTTTTTGAGTAATTAAAGGTTGAACTTTTAGATTCATTTTTGTACTAAAAAATTTCACATTAAAAAAATTATAGAGCCGTTATTTGTGGTCAGATTTTGAAATGCTACATAGATTAGGATTTGCTAAATTTTTGCTTTTGGATACGCATAATCTTTAATTTTATTTTTGAGTTTATACATCGGTCGGTGTGTTGTACCTCGGTCACTGTCAATAAGTTGTACCTTGGCCCTAAGATCAACGTGCAATAAATAAAAATTTTGATATACCTTTGTTATAAATTCTTATTTTTTTTTATTTTGCTTCAGATAATATGCGTCGCAAATCTAACGAAAAAGTTAACCATTAAGTATCTGAAATTTTAGTATATGGGAAAAGTTTCGTTAATTATTGAAACAATTTTAGTGGCATCTCAAAGAAGGAAATTAGTAGTTCTTATAATCCAAAAATAAATATGTAGGTATACAGTTTTCATGGAACAATGTGTTTTATTTTGCTTAATATGAATAGAGCACAGGTACATCAGCTCTGTTGTACCTAGGCCATAGATCCACTAATTTTTAAATCTTATGGCAATTTCAGTAAACGGTTGGTAATGCTATCAAATATTTTATAATGAATACTTTATTAGTGCCCCACTACGATGCAATTAATTTTATCAACAAATTGTTACATGTGCAATTTAAAAAAAATTACAAGTAAAAAAAGGGCCAAGGTACAACAGGTTTCCCTACTATTGAAGATAATAAAGTAAAATTGTTTTCTAAATACCTAATGATTTTTTTAATAATTTATATTTTAAATACTTGTGTCTAAAACTAGTATTTATCCTGTCCGAAGGTAGTTCAAAGTGTCCAAAAACGGTGCAAACAAGTAATGTTATGTAAATATGGTATTTTTTAAATACGGGGATTGAAAAACAGTTTGTTAATGCCATTATCAGTTAGTTTATATATTTGTGTTTATATAAAAAAATAATTGATTGGACTTTATGTTATTTTATTAAATTTAAAAAATGGTTTATGTTGCAAATAACTTTGAAGTGTCCAAAACCGGTGTTTCTATTTTATATCCAAAATGGAATAAGTATACGATTTAAAATAGGGCTAAGTTTTTTTTTTATTCAAAGGGAGCAGATTAATACCGGGTGTTTTATTTAAAGTGCCACGAACTTGTAATTCCTAAAATAATAAAACTTAAAAAAAAATAGAAATATAAAAGTGTTTTCAATTTATTAGATCCTTGCACTGTCATAAATATAAATTTTGTTCCACTTTCGGTTTAAAAAAAATTGTGTCAATTTCTTATCTTAAATAGAAGGGTATCAATTTTTTTAGATAATTGGATTGAGCTCTACAAAAACTTTCCAAAAATGTATAACAAGTTATCATTTCATTAATAAATACATTTTTAAAAAATTTTTATTTTTGATTGCAAAAATGTTTCAGTAAAGTTCCATAAGTTTATAACTTCTAAATTAATAAAAATTTCAAAAAAAAGTACAAGTATGGTACCTTTTTACACATTTTTGGAAAGCCCTCTACGGGGCTCTATTAAATTCTGTAAAATAATTAATACTTTTTATTTAAGATACGAATGTTGACACGGTTATAAATTGCATTTATGGCAGTGCATAGATTCAATAAATTAAAAAAACTTTTATACCTACTTGTACTTTTTTGAAATTATTATTATTTTAGAAATTATAAGCTTGTGGCACTTTAAATAAAACACCCGGTATAGTTAAATCTAGTGCAATACGATGATGTGCGCATTCGAGCGAAAAGTGGCACATTTCCGAGCGAGGGAGGCAAATGAAGCGCGACGCGGAGCGGCGCGCTTCATTTTCCCGAGATCGGAATGTGCCACTTTGAGCTCGAATGTGCACACTCGGTTTTGAGCACGATTTACAGTTATTTAGGCCAATAAATTGACAAAAAATTAGTTAAATAATTTTAATCGTTCCCTCTCACTTGCATTGACGTTATTGTCGTATCTTTTCGCTCCCTTCCACTCATTGCTATGGTAAATACGTTTTTCGAATATAAAATCGATGTTTACTAAATTAAATTAATTGTTTTGATTTGAAGGAGCGTAGGATAAATTAGACAAACGTAATAAATACGAGGATGTGCGCATTCGAGCGAAAAGTGGCACATTGCCGAGCGAGGGAGGCAAATGAAGCGCGACGCGGAGCGGCGCGCTTCATTTTCCCGAGATCGGAATGTGCCACTTTGAGCTCGAATGTGCACACTCGGTTTTGAGCACGATTTACAGTTATTTAGGCCAATAAATTGACGGAAAATCAGTTAAATAATTTTAATCGTTCCCTCTCACTTGGATTGACGCTATTGTCGTATCTTTTCGCTCCCTTCCACTCATTGCTATGGTAAATACTTTTTTCGAACATAAAATCGATATTTACTAAATTAAATTAAAATTTTTGGTTTGAAGGAGTGTAGGATAAATTAGACAAACGTAATAAATACGAGGATGTGCGCATTCGAGCGAAAAGTGGCACATTGCCGAGCGAGGGAGGCAAATGAAGCGCGACGCGGAGCGGCGCGCTTCATTTTCCCGAGATCGGAATGTGCCACTTTGAGCTCGAATGTGCACACTCGGTTTTGAGCATGATTTACAGTAATTTAGACCAATAAATTAGACGAAATATCAATTAAATAATTTTAATCGTTCCATCTCACTCGCACCAACGAGATTTTCGTATCTTCTCGCTCCCTTCCACTCATTGCTATGGTAAATACTTTTTTCGAACATAAAATCGATATTTACTAAATTAAATTAAAATTTTTGGTTTGAAGGAGTGTAGGATAAATTAGACAAACGTAATAAATACGAGGATGTGCGCATTCGAGCGAAAAGTGGCACATTGCCGAGCGAGGGAGGCAAATGAAGCGCGACGCGGAGCGGCGCGCTTCATTTTCCCGAGATCGGAATGTGCCACTTTGAGCTCGAATGTGCACACTCGGTTTTAAGCATGATTCACAGTAATTTAGACCAATAAATTAGACGAAATATCAATTAAATAATTTTAATCGTTCCATCTCACTCGCACCAACGAGATTTTCGTATCTTCTCGCTCCCTTCCACTCATTGCTATGGTAAATACTTTTTTCGAACATAAAATCGATATTTACTAAATTAAATTAAAATTTTTGGTTTGAAGGGGTGTAGGATAAATTAGACAAACGTAATAAATACGAGGATGTGCGCATTCGAGCGAAAAGTGGCACATTGCCGAGCGAGGGAGGCAAATGAAGCGCGACGCGGAGCGGCGCGCTTCATTTTCCCGAGATCGGAATGTGCCACTTTGAGCTCGAATGCGCACACTCGGTTTTAAGCACGATTTGAAGGTTAAAAACGCATTCCTATTATTTTGAGTAATAATATGATAATTTAAAAAAAAATTCATCAGTAATAAGTTTTGATTTACTAATTATTTGCATTTCTAATAAATTTAATCCACGCCAACTAAATTATTTACACTTATTTATTTTAATAAGAAACACAGCACCCTTAGAGCCTTGTAAAACATCCCTAACGAACTCATTTTAATTCCTCGCCGCTTCAAAGACGTTCTCTTCGGGGAAATTAACGCCGAAGCTCGTTTAATTCGTTCCATCTCAAAATTAAAAAAAAAAATCAAGCCGACTTAATAAAAATTAAAGTACTTTTTTCCATAGTTCTAATTACTTCTTGGCCGTCTCGAAAAGTCGGCAAAAATAAAACGAAACTAAAGTAAACACGAGCGAACGCCGAACGGACCCCGAACACTGAAAGGATTAACAACGGAATTTGATATGTAATCGCATTAAAAGCTCATCATGCCGTAATCCTATAACGGAAGTCGATCAAAACCCATCCAAACGATGCAATATAAAGCACATCATACCAAATTTCACTAAACACTTCAATCAATCGAAAAAATCTTCGAGATAACGCGCTTCGAACGGCTTCGCTCAACATTTCACCGGCTACTACGATTCCATTTTAAACGTCAATAAAAAATCTACGATTCTTTCACAATTAGGTCGCGAAAAAACGTTTCTTCTTTTAAAAAAGTTCTCTTAGCTTAAGTTTTAATTAAAAAAAAAATCCAAATAGAAGAACTTATTAAAATTTAAATTGTTTTTTGAATAAGTCTAAACAGCGAGCGCGCGCTTTGTTTCGACCTTTCGGAGTAGAAATAAATAAACGGCGAACGAAAAGCACGAAAAAGATTTAATTAGGAAGATACGAGCGCCAGGAAGAGCAACAAGAAGAAGTTCGCAGAAAATAAACAAGCAGGAGTTAATTTAAATGGAAAACAGAAATGCAATAATTTAAAGAAAACGTTATGAAATTAGAAGAGATATTAATTAACTGGAAACCCTCAGATAAATAATTAACACTAGTCCTGCGTTCTTTCTTCGTTAAAACTTTCGCACCCCTGCGCCCGTTCTTCGCGATAAATCAATGGAGACCGAAGGGCCACTTATGTCGGATCTAATTTACTTTGGTTTTTGCCGGCGAGAGAGCAACGTTTGAGCGGTCGTAATATTTTTAGGATCCGAACAAGTGTTTTTTTAAGTTCGAGATAAAAAAGGAAATCATTTAAAAAAAATCGGTGCTTGTCCAGTAAATGACCTTTTCGTCTAAATAATGACCGGGTATGGCCCTGTGCATGACTCATTAATTGATTCGCCAATTAAAAACGAATATTTTATAAAGTTTTGTAAAATTTATTATAAACACCAGGTAATCATTAATTAAAAAATATATGTATAAAAAAACTTTAATCTTTAACGTTTTATTTAGTGTTTTTTTAAGTAATTTTTTTAAAAATAATTTTTGGTACAAAAACAAGCATCATAATTTGTTACATATAAAAATTCTGCTGTTTTTATCAATTGTAACTCAATCTGGGTTTTGGTTTCGTTTTTTTCATCTTCTAATAGTATTCTTCATTTTAATTTTAATCGTTTTTAGCTTTTCATTTTTTTTTTTTATTTTTTTTCTTCGTGTTTTGTTTTTGCAATACCTAATAGGGTGGTTGTTAAAAATTAAATTTCTTCCGACGCCCCAAAAAAACCTTCCTTTCATGAAAAAATACGGGGGAATTTAAAAAAAAAATTTATTAACAAAATGTCACGTGCCTCAAGACAATCAAAGTTGATTTTTTGATAAAATCGTATTTTTTTGTAAGTATCTCTTAAAGTATACACATTTGGGAAAAAGTTATAGGAACAATTTTGTAGGAAATTCAATTCTCTATAAAAAAGGTTTTTTCGTTTTTTTATGAAATTTATATTTAAGGAGATAAGGTAAAAGTACCCGTTTTGGACACGTTAGGCCCAGTTTTAGACACTTGAGTAATTTTGATAAAATACCTTAAAAAATACGAAAAAAACATCATTGATGTTTCTATCGTAGTTAAACATACATTAATTACACTTGTAGCAAGTAGCAAATACTCTTATATTTGACATTTGTCAAAATAAAGTGGAAAATGTCCACAACTGGTAGAGTGTCCAAAACCGGTACTTCTACCTTATTCTCAATAATAAATTAATTAAATTCATATAGTCAACATTTTAAGACCTGCAAACGTCATTTTTTCTGAAATTAAAAAAATTCCCCCGTATTTTTTCATTCAAAAGGTTTTTTTGGGGCCTCAGAAGAAATTTAATTTTTAACGACCACCCTAGTGTACTCATGCAAGCGAGTTAGAAGTTATAGTTCTTTGGCGTTAGTAAATTAAATACGAGGGCACTTTAATAAGTCGGTGACATTTTCAATAAAAGATTTTTTTCGGCAAATGAGCGTTTTATTTCTCAATATAAAAGTCACTGACCTATCAAACAGCCCTCGTATAACCACGTGTACAAAATTAATAGAAATAAATTTAAAGAACACGAGGATGTGCGCATTCGAGCGAAAAGTGGCACATTTCGGAGCGAGGGAGGCAAATGGAGCGCGACGCGGAGCGGCGCGCTTCATTTTCCCGAGATCGGAATGTGCCACTTTGAGCTCGAATGCACACTCGGTTTTAAGCATGATTCACAATAATTTATGCCAATACCTTAGACGAAAAATCAGTTCAATAATTTTAATCGGTCTCTCTCACTTGAACCGACGAGATTATCCTATCTTTTCGCTCTCTTCCACTCATTGCTATGGTAAATTCGTTTTTTGAACATAGAATTGATATTTATTACATTAAATTTAGATTTATGATTTGCAAGAACGAAGAATAGGTAGACAAATGTAATAAAAACGAAGATGTGCACATTCGAGCGAAAAGTGGCACATTTCCGAGCGAGGGAGGCAAATGAAGCGCGACGCGGAGCGGCGCGCTTCATTTTCCCGAGATCGGAATGTGCCACTTTGAGCTCGAATGTGCACACTCGGTTTTAAGCACGATTCACAATAATTTAAGCCAATAACTTAGACGAAAAATCAGTTAAATAATTTTAATCGGTCTCTCTCACTTGCACCGACGAGATTATCGTATCTTTTCGCTCTCTTCCACTCATTGCTACGGTAAATTCGTTTTTTGAACATAGAACCAATATTTATTACATTAAATTTAGGTTAATGATTTCAAAGAATGAAAAATAGGTAGCCAAATTAAATAAATACGATGATGTGCGCATTCGAGCGAAAAGTGGCACATTTCCGAGCGAGGGAAGCAAATGAAGCGCGACGCGGAGCGGCGCGCTTTATTTTCCCGAGATCGGAATGTGCCACTTTGAGCTCGAATGTGCACACTCGGTTTTAAGCACGATTCACAATCATTTAAGCCAATAACTTAAACGAAAAATCAGTTAAATAATTTTAATCGGTCTCCCTCACTTGCACCGACGAGATTATCGTATCTTTTCGCTCTCTTCCACTCATTGCTATGGTAAATTCATTTTTTGAACATAAAATTGATATTTATTACATTAAATTTAGATTTATGATTTGGAAGAACGAAGAATAGGTAGCCAAATTAAATAAATACGATGATGTGCGCATTCGAGCGAAAAGTGGCACATTTCCGAGCGAGGGAGGCAAATGAAGCGCGACGCGGAGCGGCGCGCTTCATTTTCCCGAGATCGGAATGTGCCACTTTGAGCTCGAATGTGCACACTCGGTTTTAAGCACGATTCACAAAATATACGCTATTAAATAAGACAACAGAAAAATTAAATAATTTAATTGTTTTCTCTCACTCGTACCCACGAAATTGTCCTATCTTTTCGCTCCTTCCACTCATTGCTATGGTAAATACGTTTTTTGATTTTGATTTTTGTTTTTTAATTTTGTTGATTTCAAATAATCAAATATTTCTAAATTTTTAGTTTCTATGTGCCGTAAAGCCACAAAAAATTACATAAAAATAATTCGCGAACGAATCAGTTGAATGATTTATCTGGCAAGTTGGAAAATCGAAGTAACCATCTGGTACATACATGTACGGGCGTACAACCAACATTCAGTTAATTACAAAATTATTCATGTAACTAGTTAGGAAGCCTTTGTAAGTACATCTAATTCTATTCCCCTTATTGCAAGAAGAGCGTCAGCCAAATCTTAGCACGTATTTGCTATTAATATTAATTCGAAACTATATTCTATCGCTTTGAAGTTATATTTGAGCAACTCAAATCGAATGTTATTAATAAACATTGTCAATAACAATGTTTTTAATTTAAATTATAAAGGTAGCGTTGGAAGTACAATTTTATGTCGTTGTGTTTGAAAGGCAATACATAAACCGTTGCTATGCATTTAAATCCAAAATGGTTGCTTATGTTTTGGTTGTTATTAGAAACATAAATGAATAAGCACTGTGTGAGAAAGACAATATCGGCTGGCCCACTTTACAACACAGTAACCGCCAAAATTTAAAAATAAAAAATAATCCGCATTTAATCTAATAAACAAATTTTTTACAGTGTATATAGATGAGTGATCACTTTTGCTGTTTACCATGCCCAATTTTGCCTGGGGACGACGGGGTAGATGATCTGAAAATGAAACAGTCCCATTTAAAACGGGACGTATGGTCACAGTATGTATGTCCCAAGTGCGCACAAAGAATACCTACTGCTAGTTAGGAACTTTTAAAATTAAAAACTTCAACTTACATTTCTTTGAGCAGAATTAAAAAATTTCGAAATTTAAATAAATTAAAATTAATACTGAATATTAGTTGATTTAAAAATCAAAAAAACAAAAGCAAAATTAGTCGAAATTTGTTCAATTGTGCAATTTAGTGCAATAGAAGCCGTACTAGTGTACAATATGCACTTTTGTGCAAAATATAATTGCAGGATATCGTTCCTGGGATCATGAATCGAATAGATATTGATTTCATAAGGCGCAAAAGCCAAGGAAACAAAATGTGCAATAACACAGAAATCCGGTCTCTAATTATAATATTCGATACGTGCAAAACGATATATCTACGATTCAGTCAAACGCAAAGGAAAAAATAATACACCTCAAAGTGTGTATTGTGTTACCTAAGTATAAATCAAAAACAGAAATTTTAATAACGTTTCCTACAAATATATTTATCGATAATAATCAATTAAGCGTTTTGTAATTAAAAGAACTCATATAAAGATGAATTTTTCTCACTCGAACGCCTACAATTCAATTTTTTTGATTCGATCAATTGGAAGTATTTTCGTTTCGTTTCAAAGTTTTATATTTTTATATCGCTTCAATTTCTTTGATTTCACGTTTTTTTTGTGTCGTTGACTTTAATAAGTAATCTGTGGTTTAATGAGATTTTTGTTTATTCAATTTAAAAATATGGTCTCTATATTGAAGGATTTCTACAGCTGACGCCATCTTCTTTCTCTCGCCCTAAGATTTCGTTCTTTCCAATTTTCATATTTTCCATCATTTAATTCTGTACTCTTCATCGCCTCATGTATGTCGTTCCTCTACGATCTCCGTGATCTTCCTATTTTTCGTCTTTCTATTGTGCTCTATTTTGTAATTTTTTTAATCTATTTTTCGTGGACGCTTCTTCTCACATGTCCATACTATTTTAGTTTGTTTTTTCATCCATGGATTTCATGGTGTTTATGGTATTTATTGCATCTTTGTTTATTTCCATTCTCTTTCTTATCTCTTCGTTAGGTATTCGGTCCATTGGCGTTATTTTGCAGCATCTTCTCCAACATTTTGCCACCACATTGAACTTGAATGTATTTTTTATAAGATCTTTTTCAATTTTTTTTTTCTATGTTGTCTTTTATCTTGTTCTTCATTACTCTACCGTACAATCCTCCTATACTTTAAATTGTGCTAATACCTCTGTTGTTCTTGGGTTTTTCTTTGTCGTTTTTTTGAATATAGACGTTATATAGCGCACATGCATTTCTCAGGCAATTTGTTTCTCTTTGCCGCTCGCTGAAACATGTTTCTTAGTATCCGGTATGGGTAATTTTACTAATATACCATGCCTCCTGGACTTCATGATCTGTTTTTTTTCAGTGTTTTTTATTTCATCTATTCTAAAAAATGGCATAATACATTTTAATGTTTGTAGCTCACAAAAAATTGCCTTTTGCTTTCAAAATTTTTTAATTTTGAAATGTATTTGGTAGTATGTTTTAATATTAATTTACTATTGCCTCATTTTATATGATCCATTAGATTTTTTTTAACTTGCTCTTGATAAACGACAAGTATTTTTCTATTCGCTGGTGTAACCAAAAAATCAATAATTAATCCATCAACAGCGGAACTACGATTTTTCCGAGCCAGAACAAAAACTTGTCAACGGCGTCCCTTAGCGCCAGCATTTTGGCGCCCCCCTAAACTGGCACCCGGGGCACGCTCCCCGATTTGTCTCTTCCTAGATCCGGTACTGTAATCCATTTTAACTACTTCAGTATATAAATTAAATTGTTACTTTTTTTTAATAAATCGGAGATATTAAAGTGTACCATTTCAATTACAACGAAACAGGGTAGTATTTTTCTTTTAATATTCGAGGGTTTTTAAATTTCTGTTTTTAATAGGTTTATATTTATTAAAGCTTGTGTTTTTAATTTTTAAAGCATTTATCGATTTGTAAATACATTCAAGGTGAAAGTGACTAAGTTTAGCTATAGCCCGAGGCGCTGCCGATAATACTCGCAAATAAACATATTTTGCGTTCGGGCAATAAAATAAAGATATGAGTTTATGTGTACGTGACTTTCTAAAATTTTTAACTTGCAGTATTTGTGTGTCTGCGCTCGCGTTCGTTTATTTTTCTTTTGATTCTTTTGTGTTTTGAAGAAGTGCCCACTTTAATTAGTTTTAAATGCAATTTGTTTTAATAAGTCGTGTAGATTTTCAAAAGTATTACACAGAGCATTTGAACATCAACGGTGAGTCGATTTTTAAAATAATTTGGTGGAGGGTTAGTTTTAATTTGTCTGAACTTGGAACGTTGAGCAGTTGACAAATGGTGATGTAAAATTTAAAAAAAAATCGCCGACGCTTAAGGGGTTATGCCTACTTAGGTTAGGTCAAAATATCTATTTTTTTATTGCATTTTTTTTAATCTTAAGAATATTTTTCCAACATTATATAAAAATTGGGGCACAGGTACAAAAGTTATATGTTAAAAAAAATAGATTTAAATATAAAAAACAACGACTTCAAGCTTTAAACGCGATTATCTCAATACTGTTTTTTTTGCGGTGACCTAAATTATTTAAAAACTATTGCACCGATCAAACTAAAATTTTACGTGCTTATTTGTTATTACAATAGGCAGGGCCTGAACGAAGGATTTTTGATTTCAGTTAAAATTTTGTTCTTATTGCAAAAAAACCAAAATCTGTTAATCTCGAATATTTGACATTTTCGTAAAATTGTTGTCATTTTTGTAAAAATCAAAATTTTATCAAACCCTTCGTTCAGGCCTTTTGTAACGTAATATAGGTACTATCGCAATATTTTTTTTATTTTGATTTCAAATAAGCCGTTCTGAAGATATCTTGTTCACCGCAAGTGATGAAAAAAAAAATGGACGTTCTAAGAGAATAGTCATATTTCCTTCATTTTTAAAAATTTTTTCATAAAAAAATTTGTACATGTATCTCGAAATAGGTAGTTTTTAATAGTATATTGTGGATTTCAATAAATACTTATTAAAACAGCAAAAAAATTCTTGAAAATCACGTAATTTTGTTGATTTCAAGTAGGCATAACCTCTTAAATTCGTTTATTAATCTTTTTCGATCGGGGCGCAAATTCTATTTGAATTAAATTATTAGGTTTTTTGTTATAAACAATTCCTCGAATCTGTTTGGATTCTTCATGCGAACTTCATCGATTTTCTACTATCGTTCAATGAAAATATTATTTGATTGGTTTAAAGTTGATTAAAATACAGAATTTGACGTGTATTACCCAACCATTTAAAGGGTTTTAGTTAAGCATTAATAAATTGGCGGTTGTCTGATGTCAAACCAGGCAAGCACGTAAAAAATTTAAAATCGGTTACAAAAAACTACGTGACGCGGATTTAATCGAAAAAAAAATTAATTATATGCAAAGTTAGATGTTTACCTTAAGTTGAATGACATTTTTCCAATTACAGAAAAAAAAACGATTATTTTACGTCTTAAAATAAATTTTTCGTATGACCATTTCATTGGTGCTCGGTTTTTATTTAATTAAATGAAAGAAGAAATTCTTCGGCTACATGTTGCTTTATTATCTACCAACAATATTAGAGCACTACGCCAGATAAAAATAAAAAAAATTAATATAATATTTCGTTGGAACCACAATCACGACGTGTGGCAGTTTTAACCAAAACATAAAGCACAATTTTTCGCTACGAAAACCCTAAAACCCTTTTATTATATTTTATTAACTAGTACGAAACACAAATTAATTCAATTAGAATGCACTCACGAAATTTTGTTGAGGTACACCCCTTTTATTAATTTCTTTTTTAGAGTGGGTGGTTTATTACATATAAATAATAGAGCTTTAACAAAAACACATTTCTTTTAATAAAAATGTTTACAATACATTTTTGCAGAGTTTATTCATTAAAAAAAACATGGATAATTTAGTAAAGTACACCCCCGGAATATTTTTGGAGCACATCCCTTCGATTTGTTTTTGATTTGGGTGGATGGTATATTACATTTCTTTATGTAAAGACATGTATACAATTCATTTCCAAAGAGTTTCTTCCAGAATTTTAATTGATAAGAAACGCAATTAAATTTTAGTAAAGTACATCATTTCTATTTATTTTTTTAAAATGGCTGTTATCTATATAAATGAAGTAATAGCTAGGTACTTCGATGTGCGCGCATCGCGCATAAAGTACTTGGTAAATTTTGATAATTCTTTTTAGTTATATTCTTTAGACGCTTGGTTTTTATATGCCATAAAAAATATTACAATATTCTTATTTAATATTAAGTTATTAGCTTTTTTATACACGTAGAACGGTCAAACGTCGCGGTGCGCATGCGAGGGAAAAAAAGCAAGTTACTACTTCTGTTAATAAAATATATTGTTAACATAGTAAAACGGGGACATTTTCGGAAATGAAGTAGAAATTTTTTTTTAATACATACCTATACAGAAAATTATTGAAAATTAAATAAAGTCTTACTACAAACTGAATTTTTTAATGGCTTTTAGTGCATTTTTTTACACTTCTAAAAAAACCTCTCAAGAATTTTCGCCCTCTAACGCAAAATGCGAAGCAACCTTTTCTCCTAAATTTTGGGGAAAAACCACCAAGTTAGCTGCACGGAGGTATCTGAGGAGTACCAACTTTTCTATTTTTTTAGTACGGCGGTATTTTCAAACACGCTTCGATCATTTTTGGTCACACTGTATGGAAATTTTCATCTAACTTTAGTAAAGAGAAAAAAATGAATTGAAAATTAAGTTTTTTAGGGTGTGTTGACAAGTTTTGCGCTACCGAACCTAATAACTTAAAAAATAAAAGAAAACCGAAGTTAAAATAAAGTAAGCTCTTTTGTTAACTTCATTTTCTTCGTGTTTGTTTTACCTTCTTCTTTTTTCGTGCTTCGATCCAGCCCCAAAACTTCTAACATAATTATCGTAGTGCTTCGTCTTATTATTTCATTTTGCTCCTCTTTCACCCCCTAAGCTAATTAAAATTCTCGTTTCCGTATTAAATCGAACGCTAAATAATTTTATTTCTAAAAGCGATCAATCACATATTAAATTTCTGGGGCGCCCCTTCGATGTCTAACAAATCCTTTTTTTAATGTATGCATAGAAAAAAAAAGATCGAACGCAATTACGTCGGCATTGAAAAATCATAATGCTCTTTTAACGAAGTCGTGCGGAGAGGAAAAAAGATTCGATTTTTAATCTGTTCCCTTTGCCTTCCGCTTTTTTTTTATTACGTGTGTGCGTTCGGGCTTCGTTGCCGCCTCATAATTGTCGAGCTTCGGCAACTTTAATCTTCCCCATACAAGGTGACTAAATATTACAAGCCATACTAGGTGGGGTTTGCCATACCCCAAAAATAAAATGAAATAAAATCCACAAAATTGTACTTTATGACAATTAAATGATAAGAAATATATTTTAATAACTAATAACGAATAGGTTTAAGTGGAACACATATTTATTTATGCATTACAATAGACTTTTATTAATAAAAATACAAAAATTTTACTTTTTCTTTCAACGTATAAACTATTGAGTTTTTTCTTGAGTAGGGAAACCTGTTCTACGTTGGCCCTTTTTTCGCTTGTAATTTTTTTTAAATTGTATATGTGGGTGATTCTGTTCTAACTGTTACTTTTTTGATTAAAAATTTTTGAATTCTATAACCCAACTTATTTTAATTCTTTATGCATGATATTACTCTATTGGATAGTAAAAATGAAAGTGCGAGAGGATTTTGCTACAACTTTAAAATATCGAGAATGAAAATCATATTTTATAGTTTCCATGCCACGGTACTGACTCATTTATCCACGGTACTGACATAAAATAAATTTGGTAGACATTCTTCAGAAAAATTATTAAATTTATTTATGGATTGTATTGTAACATTTTAACACTGTTTTTTGTTGATTATTTAACATTTCAATAATCCATAGTAACTTATGTATATCAAATAATACATTATAATTTATATCAAACATTAATCAACTCAAATCTAACACATTTCACAAAAATTAACTTAATTAATTTTTTTTGGTTTTCGTCACAGCATTTTTAATTTTTAAGCTTCTACGCAGTGATACAGTTTCAGTCATCTTTGGCAATTTTTTAACTTCTTCGGATGAATTCCCCGATTTTTTTGTTTTTTGCGTAATTCTGTTATTTATTTTTCCCATCTTATCATTTGAAGAATTATCAATTTTTCTCATAGAAAAGTGTCTGCAAACATTCTTATTAGAGCAACAAAAGCAACTTAATATTATTTATTAACAATTAAATATATTTTTATTATTTTTTGACATGGTACTGACCGCCACGGTACTGACATTTTAAATTAAAATAGCAACTGTAATTTTTTGATTATGAATTTGATAATATTCTATTACCCTATAATGTAGGCTTGTAATAAGTACAGAAATTCATTATTTATGATGAAAAAAATTAATCGTTAATTAAGTTTACCAATACCACGGTACTCACACGTAAATTTATGATATCACCTTCTAAAAATTTAGTTTTAAAATGACACAAACTTACTTGAGAATTTCACTTGCGTGATGTTTGTAAACATAACTCAGTTAACGTACTTTCAATATGGCTTATTAGTTGTTTCATTAATTTCGAGGTAAATGGCGCTCGAGTCATACACATCAAATTTAAAAATTTACTTAAATCTGAGGACAAAAGTTATTAAGCCGGAATTCAATCTTATATTAATGTATTTAAAAAAAATTTGTTAATTTCTTTTAAGTTTGATTATATACATTAATATTTATTAGTTAATTGGTTTGAATTATTTATTGCAACAAAAAAAATAACCGATTTATAAGTAAATTCTAGAAAAGGATATGACACGGTACTGACATTTGAGTGAGATATTGCAAGTTTTCTTTGGACTGCAACTTATATTATACAAGAAAAGTGATGAAATATGTTCATGATAATCGTATTTCATTAATCGATTTATAATGTAAGACCAGTGAGAGCAAACAGTATAGAACACAAAAAATCACAGTTAGAATGGAATCACCTATTTCCTAAATTAAATTAAAATTTGATTTGAAGGAGCGCACGGTAAATTACACCAATGTTATAAACACGAGGATGTGCGCATTCGAGCGAAAAGTGGCACATTTCCGAGCGAGGGAGGCAAATGAAGCGCGACGCGGAGCGGCGCGCTTCATTTTCCCGAGATCGGAATGTGCCACTTTGAGCTCGAATGTGCACACTCGGTTTTAAGCACGATTCACAATAATTTAAACCAATAAATTAGACGAAAACTCAATTAAATAATTTTAATCGTTCCATCTCACTCGCATCGCCGAGATTTTCGTATCTTTTCGCTCTCTTCCACTCATTGCTATGGTAAATTTGTTTTTTGAACATAAAATCGATATTTATAACATTAAATTGAGATTTATGATTTGAAGGAACAAAGAATAGGTAGACAAATGTAATAAAAACGAAGATGTGCGCATTCGAGCGAAAAGTGGCACATTTCCGAGCGAGGGAGGCAAATGAAGCGCGACGCGGAGCGGCGCGCTTCATTTTCCCGAGATCGGAATGTGCCACTTTGAGCTCGAATGTGCACACTCGGTTTTAAGCACGATTCACAATAATTTAAGCCAATAAATTAGACGAAAAATCAGTTGAATAATTTTAATCGGTCCCTCTCACTTGCACCGACGAGATTATCGTATCTTTTCGCTCTCTTCCACTCATTGCTATGGTAAATTCGTTTTTTGAACATAAAATCGATATTTATAACATTAAATTGAGATTTATGATTTGAAGGAACAAAGAATAGGTAGACAAATGTAATAAAAACGAAGATGTGCGCATTCGAGCGAAAAGTGGCACATTTCCGAGCGAGGGAGCAAATGAAGCGCGACGCGGAGCGGCGCGCTTCATTTTCCCGAGATCGGAATGTGCCACTTTGAGCTCGAATGTGCACACTCGGTTTTAAGCACGATTCACAATAATTTAAACCAATAAATTAGACGAAAACTCAATTAAATAATTTTAATCGTTCCATCTCACTCGCATCGCCGAGATTTTCGTATCTTTTCGCTCTCTTCCACTCATTGCTATGGTAAATTCGTTTTTTGAACATAAAATCGATATTTATAACATTAAATTGAGATTTATGATTTGAAGGAACAAAGAATAGGTAGACAAATGTAATAAAAACGAAGATGTGCGCATTCGAGCGAAAAGTGGCACATTTCCGAGCGAGGGAGGCAAATGGAGCGCGACGCGGAGCGGCGCGCTTCATTTTCCCGAGATCGGAATGTGCCACTTTGAGCTCGAATGTGCACACTCGGTTTTAAGCACGATAACCAAAAGTCCCGTTTAAACAAAAAAAAAATGGTTCGCGTTAGTTATACCCCACCTAGTACACGGAAGCTTAAATAACAGAAAAAAAAATTAAACATTCAGCGAGAGAGCGATTCCTTTATTAAGCAAAAATTCCTTTTTCCAATTCACAGAAAAAAAAACAAGAAGAAAATTAGCCGCGTCGCCCCGCAAAGAAGGAGCGTTCACAATGGGTCGGGAACGAATTTCAAAAGGCGTTGGAGGAAATGATTAGAGAAATATAAAATGACTGCGATAAATTGGGTTTCGTCTGCGATCTCAATTTCGTTCGACACTTATTGGAAAATTCCAATGCAAACACAACATAATATGCGAGGCGAGGAAACGTACGCCATTACATTTCTCAGAAAGGCATTAGGGATGCGAATTAAGGGCTTTCGGAGTACTCGAAGAAGGTTGGTACTTTGATGCAAGCTCACGTTTTGGTGGTGAATAATAATCGCCAAAGGGAATACATTCAGATTTGCAATGACGGAGAATAGAAATAAACAACTTCTGATTTACAAAGGGCGTTTTGATGGATTGCTATTGTGAATCTACGTTTTCTTTGTAATCTGTTGCATAACGCCTTTCGTGCTTTTCCATCGTATCTGCTGCGGTTTAATTGCGGAATTCTGTGCTTTTATAAGTTGGTAACCATAGAAATTTATATAGAAGAAGACAGATTTATGTAGAAATACGTTAAAAGAAGAAGGATAGATATACAGTCATACGAAAAAGTATTCATACGCCTTATTAATCTCAAAATTAAGATATGGTAGTGTTATGCCACGTACGGTCAAATGCTGAAGTGGCATATGTATTTTAACAACTTTTATATTACTATTTTATTTGATTATTTTAAATCAGTAAATAACAAAAAGGTTACTTTCTTTGGGAGATGATATGTCTGAACGTTTTTTAATTTTTTCACTCATAAATTGACTTACTGTTTCCTTGGTGATCTTCTCTTTCTTGTTTTTCACAACACCCCAATTTAAAAACACACCATCCAAAAGTTCGCTCTGATTCTTAACATATCCGGCTCGAAGGACCAAATGTTATGCCACTTCAGAATTTGGCTGTACGTGGCATAACAAGTAGTGTTCAGTAAACAGATTTATTTATGAAATCTACAAATTTAAAATAATAGCATTTTTATTTAGTTTTTCAATTGTATACAAATTATTAAAACGATACATTAATACAAAAATTAATTCACAATTACTTAAAAGTAATGCAAAAATATGTGCAGAAAATTACTCACACATTTAAAAATGTCAGCCAAAAAACCACACTTTGATATTTTTGTAGGATAACCTTCTGATTATACAGGGTGTCTTGTTGATGATAGATCAATGGGCAAATCTAAAATTTACAGGAAAAATGGCGAACAAAAGTAAATCCCTTTATTTTCAGCTGGTGGGGTTTTAAAAAAGGATGTAAACAATTTACATATGTTTTTCTGCCACTAGATGTCACTGTGCCGACATTTAACTAAACATATTTAACAATAAAAATTAACTAAATACGAAATATTAAGGTGATTGACACTATTGTCACAATTTTCAAAAGTCAAACAACTTTCATATAGATTGTAGATTTACCCGTTGAGCTATCATCAACCGGACACCCTGTATAATAGCCTGCAAACGACGAGGCATTAAATTTACTAAGTTCTCTGTTGCATTTAAACGGATATTTTGTGATTCTTGAATCGAAAGCCATTTGAGTTGATTGCGATTTGAAAAAAACGTTCGCGAATTGTACGAACCATAGATCTTCGTTGGGATTAATGTCTGGTGACTGTGTGGGCGTTTTATGACATGTGGAATATTGTATAAGTCCGCAAGTTCTTCTTTTTCTGCACTTGAACGTAGGTTTTCTTTAAAAATGCTTAAATCAATATATCTATCTATTATACCGCCAATAATATTTAAGTTTTCTGCTTCACTAGATGCCATGCACCCCCATACCACGACATTACTCCCATCTCTACTCTATATGAATGATTTCCCACAATAAGAGGGCACTAGTGTTCCGTTTGTACCGAAATAGAGGGTCTATCATCGTTCTGGTGTTTTAATTTTATTATTCACTATGTATTGTACAATTAAATTTTTTTTTCTATTTTGCGTAACTTTAGATTTGCCTTTATTGCAAAATTTTATAATTAAATTTTTAATGCCAATTGAAATTTCTTTTGTTTTCATTTATAACCTTATAAGAAACTGTACTAAGAATTTGCTAGTGAACACACTAACAATCGTACATTAACCAAATTTGAATGTATGTATTTTGAGGTTAACAGTCTTATTCACCTATGTACAAATATGCGTCCATTATTGCAGATGTATGAATACTTTATTGTTCATACGTACAGATTACTCTTGTAAATATTATTTTAGAAATAAATCTTTATTATTTCAAAATAAAAGCTATAGACTATAAAAGGACATTTTTAAAAGTCTTAAATAATTTATTTTTATTATGAAGGGTAGCGATTCAATTTTACATCACGTAGCGTATGAATACTTTTGTCTATGACTGTACATAAATCCAGTCTATACAGACTTAGAAATTTGTTTGCAATTGTTAAGCTTTAAATGAACATTTTAAGGGATCGGTTTAGTTTCCAACTTTTAATAACTTAATTAAGCGATTATGATTTAAATTGCTACGTAGTTATTAAAATATTTTTGGTTGTGTTTAACAATAGCCGAAGCGCGCAATTTATCAGAAATCCCTTTAAATTGTTCAAATATTTTAGAAACTAAATTAATTATTAATTTTATTTTTCTTTTAAAATAAGGTTGCAAATCTTAGAAAAAAATTCTGTTTTCGTTTTGTTTTAAATTGTGCTCTTAAAGTACTCTTAAACAAAAAGATTTGAATTTTCATATCTACAACTAATTTACAAAAAACATTTTGTGACAAATTAATTTAATTTTTGTGAAATAAATATATTTTGTTTAAATTTGGAATCTATGTTGTTCACGAAATATTATATCGAAAAGCAAAACAGATTAACGTTCCGGCTTTCACAAAATTAAACAACGCGTTACTATGGACACCGATCGAATAAATTGCGGATAATTGATTCAATTGTTGTTAAATTTTTTAAATTTCGGTTTGTTAATTTTTACATACTTAATTAACCCGTTATGACTAAATTCACATACGCATTACTAGTGGGGTTTACACATACCGAGCCAATTAATAAAATCCAGAATTGTATTTTTGAAAACTGAAATTATATAATTTATTTTCAATAATAATATAATATGCAAATCGAATAAATACTGAGGATGTGCGCATTCGAGACAAAAGTGTGCACATTTTCCGACGAGGTGAGCAAATGAAGCGCGACATGAGAGCGCTTTATATTTCGAGTTTCGGAAATGTGCTTCACTTTGAGCTCGAAATGCACACTCGGTTTTAAGCATGATTCACAATAATTTATGCCAATAACCTAGACGAAAAATCAGTTGAATAATTTTAATCGGTCTCTCTCACTTGCACCAACGTGATTATCGTATCTTTTCGCTCTCTTCCACTCATTGCTATGGTAAATTCGTTTTTTGATCATAGAATCGATATTTATTACATTAAAATTATATTTATGATTTGAAAGAACGAAGAATAGGTAGCTAAATTAAATAAACACGAGGATGTGCGCATTCGAGCGAAAAGTGGCACATTTCCGAGCGAGGGAGGCAAATGAAGCGCGACGCGGAGCGGCGCGCTTTATTTTCCCGAGATCGGAATGTGCCACTTTGAGCTCGAATGTGCACACTCGGTTTTAAGCATGATTCACAATAATTTATGCCAATAACCTAGACGAAAAATCAGTTGAATAATTTTAATCGGTCTCTCTCACTTGCACCAACGTGATTATCGTATCTTTTCGCTCTCTTCCACTCATTGCTATGGTAAATTTGTTTTTTGATCATAGAATCGATATTTATTACATTAAAATTATATTTATGATTTGAAAGAACGAAGAATAGGTAGCCAAATTAAATAAACACGAGGATGTGCGCATTCGAGCGAAAAGTGGCACATTTCCGAGCGAGGGAGGCAAATGAAGCGCGACGCGGAGCGGCGCGCTTCATTTTCCCGAGATCGGAATGTGCCACTTTGAGCTCGAATGTGCGCACTCGGTTTTAAGCAGGATTCACAATCATTTATGCCAATAACTTAGACGAAAAATCAGTTAAATAATTTTAATCGGTCTCTCTCACTTGCACCAACGTGATTATCGTATCTTTTCGCTCTCTTCCACTCATTGCTATGGTAAATTCGTTTTTTGAACATAGAATCGATATTTATTACTTTAAAATTAGATTTATGATTCGAAAGAACGAAGAATAGGTAGCCAAATTAAATAAACATGAGGATGTGCGCATTCGAGCGAAAAGTGGCACATTTCCGAGCGAGGGAGGCAAATGAAGCGCGACGCGGAGCGGCGCGCTTCATTTTCCCGAGATCGGAATGTGCCACTTTGAGCTCGAATGTGCACACTCGGTTTTAATCACGATTCACAAACGTCCCGTTTTAACAAAAAAACAATTGTTCACGTTAGTTTTACCCCACCTAGTAGCGGAATGTTAATTAAACCTCTGAAAAAAATCGATCGCTGACTGACTCTCAATTTTTGCAAAGTCTTTTCGGAATTAATTCTCCGCAAATTTTCTTTAACGAAAAAGGTGCGAAAATTAGGGCGCGCCTAATTTTCCAAATTAATTCAAAGGATCGTTTCGCCGTTCGCGTTTTTCTTTGTGCATAATTAGCATTCGGTGTCGGACTTATTTCTTCCTCTTCTTCGTGAAACCCTTTCCATGTTTTCGACGCGAGATTAAAAATTACATGGAAAAAAAATTAAATTTACGTTGAACGCAATTTGTGTGTCGGCTTTCTTTGAGATTTCGCATTCTTTGTGCGAAAAAATATGTTTTTTCGATTCGCGCAGTTAGGTCGCATTGTATTTTTACATCTCGTTTTATTAAATTTTGATGTTTCCATTTTCTGTGAGATTTTTGATTATTAATCCGGTTTTTTTTTCGTCACTTTGATTTACTTTTTATAAAAGTAAAAAAAAACAGAATAATAAAATATTGGTTTTTTTACTAAGAAGACCTTGGAATTTAACTCTTAAAGCCGTCTGCGGTTTTATTTTACTATAATTGTTTTTTTTTCTTCAAAAAGTAACACCAATATTTCTGTTTTTAGAGCTTTAAATGTTAAAATGGAGAAGTTTTTGTGTTAGACTTCTTTTTTTGGCAAAAAAAGTGTATAAAGCTGTTTCGTGTCCGGGCGTAACTAAATTTTGCTTAACTTTACGATGTTAATGGCGTCATTTAACACTAAATGGCTTCCTGGCAGCCGACTACATAATACGTTTTCTATTTGAACTATATTTCGCAAAAGTTGAAGAAGTTGAATGCTGTACATGCATGCTCTGGCTCAAAAGTTTCTTGTTTTATTAAGCTTTCATAAATTAATTTCTATGGACTCACATTATCTTCAGTTTAGTTTGTTGCTCCAAGTAAATGGAACAAAATTTTGCTCTGTTTACTTTTTGTATATTATTACAATGTTGTTAGAAGTAATTTGCAAAAGTTTAAATAAGGAGAAATCCCTTCTATAGAATTAACATCCATTCGGATGGCAAAAAAAGTAATTTCGGTTTTCAAAATTTTTTCCGTTTGACTGTTGACTTTTAACTAACTTGGTACATATTTGATTTTCATTCGTTATTTCAAAAAACAACTGGCCATTTTGTATTGTGAGCCCAATTTCAAAATCAATACAGTAAAATCTCTTCTGGCGGGCATTGCTATAAGGAGAACACTTCTAAAGAAATTCTGTGACTTTTCTCCATAAGATACGAGCAAAATCGGCATAAGGCGCAAAGTTTATTTTTCGAGTAATTAAGGGTTGAAATTTTATATTTTTTTCTGTAGCACAATTGCTTGCGTTAAAAAAATCGTAACGCGGTTATTTGTAGACAGATCTTTAAAAACTATACAAATTTGGATATGCCACACATTTTGGCTCCGGATGGCCCAAAAAACTATAAGGGCGCTATTTGAAATTCTCGAGAAAAATGGGTTCGAAGAATCCGACTTGTAATTATTTTTTTCTAAATTTTTAGTTTGAAAAATCGTAGCTTGGTTATTTGCGAACGACCCTTTAAAATCTTTTCAGATTCTAAAAGCCCGTTTATCGGAGCGTACGATGGGCCAAAAAAATCAACAGAGCTCAATGTTAAGTCTGGGCGAAAAACGCGTTCGAAGCTTTCAAAATGTGAAATTTGCTAAATGTTTTAATTTTCAAATAGCTTTAACTGAGCCGTCTTTGCGAATTGCATCAAATTCTTTCATTTCTGAACGTCTTCAGCCCCTACGCATCGGAATTCTGTTTTAACTCAAAATTCCAAAAATCGGCCAAAATTGATGGAAAAAAAATTAATTAAAAATTACGATTTTTTCAGAAATTATTACAGTCTTTGATCTTCATGGCAAGTGTCTTTTTGATATAGAGTTTTGTTTTATTGACATTAATTTATAATACCTTAGCAACATAAATCAAATATGGCCGTTTAATGAACGTAACCTTAGATAGTGAAAAACATGAATGTTAACCCATGTTTTTTTGGCAAAAAATAGAATTGCTTTATATTGTAACTATAGCAACTATAAGCAGTGCCATTTTTCGGTGCTTTCCCTCTAAAACAAAACTTTTCGTCATTTTGATAAATTTAATTTGGCCTCAAAATGAAACCTTTAAAACGCAATAACTTACTAATTTTTGAGCAGTACGCAGAAAGCGTACATTTTCGAAAGTATTAGGCCTTAGTACGTCCAAAACAGGTGCTAACTCAAAACCCTCAAAATCGAAAAAAAAACATGGATTAACCCCTTTGCTCGAATCGAGGAAAAAATTAATTTCTGAACGCTTTCAGCCTCTACACGATTACCAATAAAAGATTTTTTTTAATTTTTTCGGTCACCTATTTGCTGAAATTTAATTGAAATTTTTATTTTATTTTTGTCAACTATTTTTAAGAAAATTCTATAAACTGTTCGTTATTAATAGGTCAATCAATCAATCGGTTATTTACCGGACTATAAGCGGTCATTCTTTCAACGAAAGTGGTCATTCATTAGCCCCCTCATTTTATACACGTTCTAGTTAATTTTAAAAATTTTATAACTAAATTGCAATAATGTGTTCATTAATTCATAAACGAAAATAATATCTCATTTTAACTATAACGGTTCTTTTTGGGTTTATTAATTTGTTTATTTATTTTATTTTTTTATATCGAAATAGCTGGTGATCTAGCAAATCGCTCATTGACCAAACGCTTTACACCCTTGCCCTTCTTTCGGGGCAGATTCGTTCAAAAATATTATAAAAAAATTATTCGCAGAAAAAAACGCAAAATTTCGCTCGAAACGACGATTTAAGGAAACTTTAATGCGATAACAAAGTTAAACACAAAATCCTCGTTTTAGTAGTTACAATTACAATGGAGAAATTAACGATTAAGTAAGTTTGTAATTTTGCATTACAAGGAAAAGCGTTTAACCTTATCGTAATCCAAAATGCGACAAAGTTGACGGTTTCGTTCTTACGCAGTAAAATTATTATTACGGCAAATCGTTGATGTGCTTAGAAATTGCATTAAAAACTCCTCAATAAAGTACCGATATTGGTTTTCTCTCGAATCTTAATAAATCTAAGACGTAAAAGTTTTACTTGCAAAGAAAAAAAATTAATAGCTTTTTTGTAAAACAAAAAAAAGGGTAGGGCGAGGGCGAGGGCGAATTAAATTTGAAGGATATTAATAAACGCATCACGATTTCTCGAAATAGTGTCGAGCTTTAAAGTTCGAAACCATAATGTCTATTATGATCCTTGCAAAAGCAACTAAATCCTCGAAAGAGGTTAGAGCTATAAACTTCCAACAACCCTAATAAATTGATGAGCTTTGCTGGCTTTCGGTTTATATAAGAATTTTACTCTATTAATCAGGAATTACTCGCCCACTATCTAAAACGGTATCGATCAAAAGGACTATAGGGGAACCTGTTGTACCTTGGCCCCTTTTTTCTTGCAATTTGTTTTAATTGTATATGTAACGATTTGCTGATGAAATGAATTGCATCGTAGTGGGGCACTAATAAGGTATTCATCATAAAATATTTGAAAGCATTACCAACCGTTTATTCAAATTTCTATAAGATTTAAAAATTTGTGGATTTATGGCCTAGGTACAACAGAGGTGATGTATCTTGGCTCTATTCACATTAACCAAAATAAAAGCCATGGTTTTATGATAACTATATAATTATTTTTGGATTATAAGAACTACTAATGTTCTTCTTTGAGATGACACTAAAATTGTTTCAAAAATTAACAAAACTTTCCTCGCATACTAAAATTTCACATATTTAATGGTTAACTTTGCAAAAATTTAAATTTTTCGTTAGACTTGCGAGGCATATTATCTGAAACAAAATAAAAAAAAAATAGAATTTATAACAAAGGATTTGTATTTATTGCACGTTGATCTTAGGACCAAGGTACAACTTATTGACAGTGACCGAGGTACAACACACCGCCCTTGATGTTTAAACTCAAAAATATTATTCAAAAATGGCATCTTAAATTTCAAAAACATCAAATTAAACATTAATTAACAAAAGGGTGTGTGTGTGATAATCGATGGCTGTTTTAATAAATTAAATATTTAGATTTTGCCACCGATAACGATTACGGGTCGAAATTATTAAAAGCAGCCTTGGACGCGCCCTAACGCAAATTTTATTACGTTTTTATTGCGATAAGGACAAACTGGGTCGGGACTAATTTAATATTTATTAACCGTGAACACAATTCTCATTTAATTGACATTTTACGGCATTTATTTTGCATTTTTTGCGTGTGTACAAAAATTTTGCTCCTTTCGCGAGTTCCTGTTTGTTTTGCTTTTCAAAAAATTCGACCCAATCCGTCGCCGCGCTCCGCACATTTCAAGAACGTTTAAAAATATTGGTTCCTTTATTTTCAGTTCATATTATAATTTTTTTTGAAGTTATGCTTTTTTTAGCGCGTTGAGAGTAAGATTTTAGCAGGAAACGGTAGTTACGCGCGCACAGTTAACAAAAAAGACGCAGTTGAAGTTAGCCTTCTAAAAAAGTAAATTAATTATTGTGAATCACGCTTAAAACCGCGTGTGCACATTCGAGCTCAAAGTGGCACATTCCGATCTCGGAAAAATGAAGCGCGCCGCTCCGCGTCGCGCTTCATTTGCCTCCTATTATCACATGGGTTAAACATTTAAAATTGTAAGCTACTTTCCGACACGTTTTTTAAGCCACGCCTCCATGTCGGTTCCCAATACAGAAATGTTTTATTACTTTTATGATAATAAATAATTGCCCTTAAAAATATTTAATTGTGTGACCCCGTCCCCCCAACTATTTTATAAAATAATACAAGGATATTAACCCATTTGCCTTATGATTTATTAAAAATATAACAAAACTAATTTTAAACTGTTCATTCGTAAAAAAAATTCTACGTTAAGAAAAATCCTCTCCAATTAGTCTTCTTTCTATTTTAATCGGTCATAAAAAAGGAGGACGGAAATTAGTTTAATTTCGTACAAAAGAATAATGTCAACCGAGAATCTTATAATGCGCGTAGAAGAATGATAAACGATCTAAAATATGCACATTTAGGGCGAGCCTTCCCGAAGGAAACACCACCTGCTTCATTTTCAATAACGAAGGTACATCATCCCTTATCTTCGCCTACACAATTTCTAATGACGGTAATCTATCAATCATACCGCACTTTATTATTCGGGCGGCTACGCTTTTTTAATTCGTCAAAAATAAAAAATTATAAACCGCTTTCGGTGCTAATTAAATTAAAAGCAAATTTCTATTGTCGTTGCCGTGGAAACGTATTTCGAGCAAAGTGACTGTTTATTAATTAAAAAAAAAATGTAGGGTTATTTCGCCAGTCGTCGTCTAACAAAGTAAATTAATTATTGTGAATCACGCTTAAAACCGAGTGTGCACATTCGAGCTCAAAGTGGCACATTCCGATCTCGGGAAAATGAAGCGCGCCGCTCCACGTCGCGCTTCATTTGCTTCCCTCGCTCGGAAATGTGCCACTTTTCGCTCGAATGCGCACATTGTCGTATTTATTGAATTTGTTTACATTAATTTTTTTGATATAAAAAGAAAACAGTATTGTACCTAAATAAAACGACATACCTACTCATGGGTGATTTTACAAAAGTTGGGCAACTTGATGTCATCATTCAATAGAGAACGAATTTTATCATTTTTTGCAAATATTTCATTACATTCCAAAAAATCCAAAAACCCAATTTAGATGTATTTTTTAAACGCGAGTTTGTAAAATAACACAATAAATGTTCAAAACATCAGTACCTTGTCGTGTCACATCTCCCGAATTCCATAATTGAGTGATTGTATGTTAAAATATATTCAATTAATTGTAAATTTTACTATTCCACTATAAATTATGACGTATTGACTAATTTATTTAACATCTTTTATCATAACATCGAATACAGTAATCTTTAAAAAAAATGATGAACTCTGTGTTCACTTTTATCCGTCAGTCCTGTGCCCAATTTTAAAATTTGAAATTCCTCCCAATTATAGAAATTCAAACATTAAATCCTTATTCAGTATTTAGTATTGGTAGTAAAGTTGGCTAAAAAGCGCGCCCTGTATACGACAGGCATTTTGAAAACAGTGAAAACGGCGTTGTTATCGCGTAAGCACGTGCAGTTCCAGACAAAATGTCAGTTCTATGGCGAGTAGTTATTTCTTTACGTAGATATAGTTCGTTGTGATTTAATTATGACAAAATGTGATTTGTTAAAATATATCATCCTATTAATGGAAAATCCGGTAGAAATTTTACTTTGAATTATAATCTTAAAATTGTGTCTCATTCATCAGTTCCGTGTCGTCAGTTCCATATCCGAAATTTTGACAAAAGACGTATTACCATGGTACTGATATATAGTTGTATCAAAGTCGCAATAAGTCTTGTATTTTTTAATAAATGATAGCTATATTTCATTTGTACCCTGGTAACCTCGTCAGTTCCCTGGCATTCAAATTTAGAAAAATCCAAATATCTCAAAAATTGTTTGAAAAAGTGACTGGCCCTGTTTGGAACAGAATAAAATACTAGAAAATTTTCACCTAAAACTATACAAACAAAATTAGGTCAAAAGTTGCCCAACTTTTATAAAATCACCCTTATATGTAGGTAAATATTTCAATGTTCGACATTTGACGTTGCTTAGCAACCGTTTGATTTGATCTGTCGTACGTTTTCTGGCTAAGCAAATTATTATATAAGGCCGATTTATTTCCGTTTGACGAAATAAACGATTTTTACTTTGTCGAAAAGCAAATGGTATTCTGGATTGAACGACCAAACGGACGTTATCATAAATACGCATTAAAATTGGTCGCGTGTGCGTGGTGCGTTGACGAAGCGATAATTACCGGCTTGTTAATTTAAAAAATAACTAAATATTTGTAATATCGGAGTATATTTTTGAATTGGACGAGCCTATAGTGCGAGGATCGAAATTATGAAAACGTTAAAATTTGTAGTCGTGCTGGGATTCGTTGAAATCGAGAAAGTTATTACGTATTGAATTTTAAGGTTGCTTAAATGGTTATTAAGTTCGGTCGTATTCGCATTTTATTAGCGGTTCATTAATTTAATGTTGTCGCTAGTTTACTTTTTAATTTTTAATTGCTATGGGTAGTATCGTTAAATTTTGAACAATTTTTTGCTTGAAGTGCGACGTTTGGAACGTAGCAATTGAAAACCTGTTACAATTTCGGTCGTGCAATTCGTTCTCGAAATACGAAACGTTCTTTATTCTTAGCATGTAAAGTTGACTTTCGCTCATAGGTTTGGCTATTAAATTTAAGGTTATTAAGTTGTTTCTAATATAAAGCTTCAATTTGTTGTGTAAAAGTATCGATAATGTTGAAAGGAACGTATTTTTAATCCATAAAAGTTCATTGTGGGCGTTAGATTATTAAAGCGTTAATTTTCGGTGTAATGTGATATAATAATATTTAACAATTTTTTGCACTAAACACTATTGTAATCAGCTTAAACATTGAGTGCAATTCGAGCTCAAGTGGACTTCCGTATTGGAATGAAGCGCTTGCTCGGTGCGTATTTCTTCTGAAATTACTTCATAAATTAATCTTCGTATTTCAATTTAATTCATTAAATTTCTTTTAATTGTCATAAACTTCAATTTAGTCAGTAAATATCGATTATATGTTTGAAAAACAAAGTTTTTACATAGCAATTGATGTGGTGGCAGTGAAAAGTTCATTTTTATTAAAGCTGTAAATTTTCGGTGATAGGTGTGTATAAAATATATTAACATTTTTGTTAAAACGATATTGTGAATCGATGCTTAAAACCATGTACATTCGAGCTCAAAGTGGCACATTCCGATCTCAAAATGAAGCGCGCGCTCCGCGTCGCGCTTCATTGCTCCTCGCTCGGAAATGTGCCACTTTTCGCTCGAATGCGCACATCTTCGTATTCATCGAATTTAATTCATTAAACTTTCTTTCTAATCATAAACTTCAATTTAGTTCAGTAAATATCGATTATATGTTTGAAAAACGTATTTTTACCATAGCAATGAGTGGGAGCGAGTGAAAAGATACAACAAACTCATATGTACGAGTGAGAGGGAATGATAAAAATTATTTATTAATTTTTTGTCACTAAAATTATTGTGAATCATGCTTAAAACCGAGTGTGCATTTCGAGCTCAAAGTGGCACATTCCGATCTCGGAAATGAAGCGCGCGCCCGCGTCGCGCTTCATTTGCCTCCCTGCTCGGAAATGTGCCACTTTTCGCTCGAATGCGCACATCCTCGTATTTAGTGAATTTAACTTGAAATATACAAAATAATAATCATTTTATTTTTCAATGAGTGGAAGCGAGTGAAAAGATACAAGAATCCAATAAGTGCCAGTGAGAGGGAACGATCAAAATTGCCTCAATAGTATTAGTTAGGGGGAAAGTGGCATGAAACAGCCAGTTTTAAAAAAAGGGATAAATAATATAGAAGGACATAAATAAATCAAATTTTTTTTAAATCTGTAATTGTTCATGCATTTATGTACGTAATGTCATAAAACATTTTTCAAAATTAACGATATTTTTCGACTTCTAATCATTTATAAATAAAATAAAATTTGGCTTTTTCATAACCTATAGGTATTGAAACAGCCAACCCAATTTTTGAAAAAGCCATGTTCTTATTACAAGATTAAAACTGCACATTAACGAAGATATTATTTAATAATAATCTTAAGCTATAATTTTAGATCTTATATAATTATAAAACGTTTTAAATAACGCAAACTCTCGATAAAATATTGACTTACATAAATCTAAGAAACTGTCAAAAAATTTGACGTTTGAGATCAATCATTGCAAAAACTTAAAAACGTTTTTAGCAAAAATAATGCAATTTCCCTTTTACGCCACAGGATTTATATGCCCAACCATTACAATTTTGCATCGGTAACACTCTTGATTGCTGTTACTACAATTATTATTGCATTTTATGCAATTAAAAGGTGGCTTTTTCATTACACTGCAGTCCGGCTATTTCAAAACATATTCTCTCAAGAAACAAAATCTCGAAAATTACTATGAAATCAAAGATTAGTCTACAAAATATATACGTTATTAGAAGGCCTAATATATCTATAAAATTATAGTGTACTCATATTATTATTAGTTTTGTACGTATAGGCGTTAGAAATTTTTTAATTTTTAGGTTAAACTTTAAAAACATACCTGGTAATATATAATCAGTTTTCTTGAAATGTAGCGAGCAAATTTTCATTCGAGGAGTAACTTTATTTATTTTCAATAACTTTTTCCACGCTTTAAATTTATCAACTTTTTCCAAATTACCAAAAAAATTTTCTAGTAACGCTGTACCATCACCAGCTTTCGGAAATTTATGGATAACCACGTTAAATTTTTATTGGCTTTACTCTTACAATCTCTCACTGCACGACATACTCTATTTTTTGATTTATTACGTTCTGTAAAAACTGCACCTTCCATTTTTACTTTTATTTATTAATAATTTATTATAAACTATTTATTACTAATATAAACGGCATATATTTACAATGTATTTACTAGACAGTTGTAAGCTATTAATAGTTTTTTTTACCACCAGATTGCGTGCCTCGATGTGTCAGTTCCCAATAACCATTTTTTTTGTAATACCTGCTCTAAAAATTAGATTTTCGAGCACCGTGCGACGGTTGTAAAGTGCTCGCTTTCCCCACGTGAGAATAGGGTATAGTTACCATTTTTTCTTTAAAAAATATCTGCAGAAAAAAAATAGGAATCAAAAAAGGCGAAAAATTAAAAAAAAACAAAACGCTTATAATCAAAAATCAATCCCAATGCGTTTTTGGAAAAAAATGGATTTCTGAGTTTTTTCTTACATAAGAAAAGCATTCTTTTCTTGCAACATTGCGTCGAGAAACAAATAAAAAACATTAACAATTTGGAAAATTTGATCGCTTTTCTCGCTTTAAGACCTTTCCCACCACATTTTAAAAACAATTTAATTCTACTAATTTGCACAACGTTGAATTTAGTCCTTCTACTTTTCATTTCCGTTTTCCATTATTATGATAGCGAAATAGCTTTCCTAATATAATGGCATTCGTTTCGGCGCGCTCGCACCGAGTGTGAAAATTTGCCAAAATTTAATTCAGTTCACGTATTTCAACGTTTCGGTGTCTGTACGTAGATCGTTATAAAAGCACTCCACCCGTAAAACCTTAATCAAAACGAAAATACAAAGGTAGCGAAAGTTGGACGCAGACTTCTCGGGATTAAAACGTCATCTTTCGAAATTTGGACCACTTTCGAATTTCTAACGATCTAATCCGCAATTAAAACTTTGCAGACGGAACGATACGGGCCTGGATTAACGCTCGAGATCAAAGAAAAGGCGCTAATTAAGCGTACCTTCTTAAATTTTTGTTTTACTGAAAATTGGTTAATCGTCGGTGACGAAAAAAAAAATTGAAGTGGAAAAAAGTAATCCAGAGAAAAGTATCTCTGTAACTAATCTTAAATAAATCGAAAAAAATACACTTCGATTCACAAAATAGATCGTAGCGCCTCATTTTCGATCCGTCCATTAAAAGCGACCCGAATAACGAAACCTGAGGCTTTTTTCCATAAGATACGTGCAAAATCGGCATAGGACACAATGTTAATTTTTCGAGTAATGAAGGGTTGAAGTTTTAGATTTATTTTTGTATCACAAAAGTTTACGTTAAAAACATTGAAGCGCCGTTATTTGTGAACAGATCTTTAAAAACTATAGGCACAGATTCAAATTTACCAGATTTTTTGACTTTGGACAGGTTTAAAAACCAATAGACGTGCTGTTTGAAATTCTCGAGAAAAACGGGTTTGAAGAGTTCCACTTGTAATTAATTTTTTCTAAATTTCCAATTGAGAAATCGTAGTTCTTTATGAATGGTATCTTTAAAAACTTTTTAGATTCTGAAAACCCATTTATTGGAGCGTAAGATCACTTAAAAAAATAAACAGGGCCCAATGTTAAATTTGGGAGAAAAACACGTTTGAAGTTTTTAAAAAAAGTTTTATTTTCTTTGCTGGTGTCTTATGCATAATTACTACGTTTCCACGGTTATTCAATACGGATTGAATACGAATTTGCGATCCAACAGGTACGTGTTTCCATAAATAGTTTTGAATACGAATTGAATACATTTAAGATACAGCAATCAGCTGTTTTCGGAAAACTTATTTTCTAGGTTAATACGTAGAGCAGGTTCGAAATAAAATTGTGTTGTTTATTTTATTGTGTGCTATAATTCTATTAAATTTCATGACAATTTAATGTAAAAGTGTATATATTTTCAGTGGCGTAGCGTGACTTTTCGCCGCCCGGGGCCGACCGGAAATTCGCCGCCCTCTCTATTTTAATTATTAGTCAAAAAAATTAATAAAAGTCAAATAAACCAGCATTAATATTGTTTTATTATTAAAAATGTACCTTTCGCGTTTTTTTCATAGCAAAATCTTTTATACAATTATCAATATCAATATGTATGTCATGTTCAATTGTCAAAATAGCTAAATTTGATAGCCTCGACGTGGACATAGTCGATCTAAGATAATTTTTGATTAACTTTAGTTTAGAGAAGCTTCTCTCGCAACTGGCATTACTGATGGCTGATGTTAAAAAAATTCTCAACATTATGACAATGTTTGGTAAGCCATCTTCAAGTTTGGACTCAATAATATATTTTAATAAACCCAGAGACCCGGACCTAATGAGCTCTTTTTTACAGTCTAGGTCTGTTGTAGCTACGAATGCTCGTAAACGTACGCGGGGATTTTTTTTACTGTGCGCTTGCCGCCGCCCCTTTTCGTATGCCGCCCGGGGCTATGGCCTCCCCAGCCCCCCTCTCTACGCCAGTGTATATTTTAAATTATTATTAGAAAGCGCCAGTGATGTCCAATTGCGCATGCACGATTGCGAGTTACGCGTTACCATGGAACTCAATACGTTGAAATTCAGATACGTTCCTAAAATTTACCGTATCGTATCTAAATCTAAATCGTGTTCAATACGTATTGAATCAGGGTTTCCATGACCACTTTTCACCCGACAACAGTATTGAATCCGTATTCAACCCGTATTGAATGATTGTGGAAACGTAGTAATTGTTACCAGTCGGTTAATGTAACCACTTTATCTAGGTCCCAAAGCGATCTTATTAAGCGGTGTCTACTGTACTTAAAAATATTAAAATAACTAATTTTTAGACTATTGCTGTTTTTATAATAAACTCTTCAATTGTAATGGATAACATTACAGTTCCAAACTTTGAAATTTAATTAAGAAGAACATTTTTTTTTCATTTCTTATCAAAGAATTTTTTTGAAAATTGTCCAATTTATAGTAATGAATAATAAACAACTATAATGCATAAGAATGGCTGTTTCCAAATTTTTCGAAATTACACATTTTACATTTCCCAGCCTAACAAATCCAATAGCAATAAAAAAATTTTAGCTCTTATCGGAAAATGTTTAAATTATTTATCTAATGTATGATAATTCAACAAACAATTTATAGCCATAAGAACGGTCGTTTGCGCACGTCTTAAAGTCGCACCATTAACCATCCACATACTAGACGACTAAATGTCACATGCCATACTAGGTGGGGTTTGCCATACCCCGAAAATAAAATAAAATCTACAAAATTGCACTTTATCACAGTGAAATGATAAGAAATATATTTTAATAACCAATAATTAATAGGTTTAAGTAAAACAAATATTTATTTATGCATTATAATAGATTTTTATTAAAAAAAATACAAAAATTTAACCTTTTCTTCAACTTATATACCTACTATTGAGTTTTTCTTGACACGTGTCAATTACGATACCGAATATTAAGAAAACCGAACAAGAATTGCATTCTTGTCTCCTTATTGCAATACAAATTAATTTCATGGCAATTTCTTAATGATTCGCAATAATTTAGACCAATCAATTAAGGTAACTGCGGGAAATAATGCCTAACTAGGGAAATTGGAAATTAAATAAAAAAACATCGAATTTAATCAACAGGTTTTAATAGTAATCATTTTTAAGATTCAGTTACTATAAAATATAAAGGAAAAATGGCAACTTTCACCATAAACAAAACCAAAAATTAACATTTTTAAAAACCTTGCCAGTAGGCCTTATTATACTACTGAAGGGTAATAAGGTCTACAGCTTTAAAAAATTTAAGTAATCAAACTGCACATAATATATTTGATAACTAAGTTTAATAAATACACGAATACAGCAATTGGAATAAAATTAAAAAAAAATACTAATTGCATCTCCTAACAGTCATTAGCGCACTCAAAATCATTAGTATAATCCACTGACATAATTTTTATTACCTAATAATGACTTATCGTAAGCAAGAAGATTATTTATTAACGTTTGCATAGTAGTAGTCTGATTTTAACACAACATAATCTTTAATTTAGTTCTTATGATGATTAAACAAAGGCCGGTGTGTTGTACCTCGGTCATTGTCGATCAGTTGTATCTTGACTCTAGGATCAACGTGTAATAAATAAAAATGTAGGAGTATATTTGTTATATATTCTTCTTTATTTTATTTTATTTTGCTTCAGATAATATGCCTAGCAAGTCAAATCAAAAGTTAAAATTTTTTTAAGTTTTTGAATAGTTAAATTTCAGTATACGAGAAATGCTTTGTTAATTTTTGAAACAATTTTAGTGTTATATCAAAGAAGAACATGAATAGTTCGTATAATCTAAAAATAAATAATAAATATATACTTTTCATGAGAGGGGTCTAAGTACATCACCCCTGTTATACCAAAGAAATAGTACCACGAATTTTTAAATTTTAAAGCAATGTGAATAAGCAGTTGGTAATGCTTTTAAATTTTTTTATGAAGTGCAACTTATTAGTGCCCCAATACGGTGCAAATTATTTTATTAACAAATTGTTACATATACACTTTGAAAAAAATTACAAATAAAAAGAGTCAAGGTACAACAAGTTTCTTTACATATTTATATCCGTAAGACCTTAAAAGTAATGTAAAATGCATTAGAAAACAATTAAACTTTGGTACAAAAAGTAGGAGTATAATAAGGCCTATGGTAAAATTTAGTAGGCTTTAATAACCGCCGACCACGTATGTAAGAAAATCAAAATAAACAATATTTGGTCCATGACACGTCATTCAAATATTCAAAATTATCGAAGCTTGAATGAATAAAGAAAATAAATTTTGATTTTACATAGCTAAGTGTAATATTTCAAAAAATACTAACGATTGATTGGACCGATTTTATTATTCGTGTTGCGGCCGCGTTTTACGATATATGATGCTACATTTGGGCAGGAAGGGAATATGCCGCCTCACAAACTTGTAGAGACATCTTTTCAATAGTGTTTTGTGTGTGGCCTTAAGCCAAAGCGGTTATTTTAAATACGATTTTTGTTAATTAGGCCTTATTAGCCGACAGGACTTATTACCCGCAAGTACCTTACACGAAAAATTATCTGAATAATTTTAATCGTTCCCTCTCACTTGCATTGACAAGAATATCGTATCTTCTCGCTCCCTTTCACTCATTGCAATGGTAAATACATTTTTCGAATATAAAATCGATATTTACTAAATTAAATTAAAATTTTTGATTTGATGTAGCGCACAGTAAATAATACTAATATAGTAAACACGAGGATGAGCGCATTCGAGCGAAAAGTGGCACATTTCCGAGCGAGGGAGGCAAATGAAGCGCGACGCGGGCGCGCGCTTCATTTCCGAGATCGGAATGTGCCACTTTGAGCTCGAATGCGCGCACTCGGTTTTAAGCACGATTCACAATGATTTAGGCCAATAAATTAGACGAAAAGTTAGTTAATTCATTTTAATCGTTCCTTCTCACTTGCATTGACAAGATTATTGTATCTTCTCGCTCCCTTCCACTCATTGCTATGGTAAATACATTTTTCGAATATAAATTGATATTTACTAAATTGAATTAAAATTTTTGATTTGAAGAAGCGCACGGTAAATTTTACTAATATACTAAACACGAGGATGTGCGCGTTCGAGCGAAAAGTGGCACATTTCCGAGCGAGGGAGGCAAATGAAGCGCGACGCGGAGCGGCGCGCTTCATTTTCCCGAGATCGGAATGTGCCACTTTGAGCTCGAATGCGCGCACTCGGTTTTAAGCACGATTCACAATGATTTAGGCCAATAAATTAGACGAAAAGTTAGTTAATTCATTTTAATCGTTCCCTCTCACTTGCATTGACAAGATTATTGTATCTTCTCGCTCCCTTCCACTCATTGCTATGGTAAATACATTTTTCGAATATAAATTGATATTTACTAAATTGAATTAAAATTTTTGATTTGAAGAAGCGCACGGTAAATTTTACTAATATACTAAACACGAGGATGTGCGCGTTCGAGCGAAAAGTGGCACATTTCCGAGCGAGGGAGGCAAATGAAGCGCGACGCGGAGCGGCGCGCTTCATTTTCCCGAGATCGGAATGTGCCACTTTGAGCTCGAATGCGCGCACTCGGTTTTAAGCACGATTCACAATGATTTAGGCCAATAAATTAGACAAAAAGTTAGTTAATTCATTTTAATCGTTCCCTCTCTTTCGCACTGACGAGATTGTCGTATCTTCTCGCTCCCTTCCACTCATTGCTATGGTAAATACATTTTTCGAATATAAATTGATATTAACTAAATTAAATTAAAATTTTTGATTTAAAGAAGCGCACGGTAAATTTTACTAATATAATAAAAACGAGGAAGTGCGCGTTCGAGCGAAAAGTGGCACATTTCCGAGCGAGGGAGGCAAATGAAGCGCGACGCGGAGCGGCGCGCTTCATTTTCCCGAGATCGGAATGTGCCACTTTGAGCTCGAATGTGCACACTCGGCTTTAAGCTCGATTACTAAACGTGCCGTTTTAATCAAAAATAAATTGTTCACATTAGTTATACCCCACCTAGTACACGAAGGTTAACAGTTTTAAGTTTCGCATTTCTAACAAGCAAATAATAACTACCTTTCTTTTCTTAATAAATAATCGAAGAGTTACCCCCATAATCGGAAACTCCATTCGTAATTTAGAAACCCGAAAAATTCCCCAGTTCGACATGTCCAAAATAAAAAAAAAAAAGGACAAAGTCCTTGACCTCGCAATCCTCGCAGAATTCCGAACAGATTCGTTAGCAAAGAAGCCTGAGAAAGTTTCTTAAACAGTTTTCGATGTGGTGGCAATCTTCCAGGTTGCTCGAAAGTTTAATGCAAATTCGACATGATTTTTAAAAGTTCTCGTCGAGATTCGCTTGTAGCCTTTTAAATAACGAGCCGAAACAACTGCCGAAAGGAAATACAACAGGTTTCCATTAATAATCGAACTTGGCGGATTTCGATTTCAAATTGCGCCTCGTCGAATCGGAATACAGTGCAGCTCGAAGAAAATGGATGTGATCGAACTTTTTGGGGTGGATGGCAAAAAGAGGCGAGAGGACGAAGGAAAAACGTAGAAACGAAGTTCCGAATTCGGAAAAAGAAGTAAATCTAATAGTGAAACGAATAACTGGTCATAACCCTGAGGGATTCCCCGGATCTATTTATTGGCATCGAGACTAAGATGTCACCTTTACGTTCCCAGTACGATTTCTATTCGAAACGACGTTTTCGTGGTCGACCGGAAATTTCGTAGGTTTTCGGTGATCGTCTTTATCGCATAATACGCGTAGCGAGCAGAAAACAAGTCTGCCCGATGAGAAAAATCCACGGTCCTATTGATTCGTCGTGAGTTCGTTGCAAAATTTAACCTTTCCTTAGTCTGGGCAGAATTTTTATTTTTTTGGGTGCGTAGGTACAAGGGGAGACAAATAAAACGCCGTCAGGGGTTCGCAAACAATGGTCTCAATTTAACCATTTAACTAAATTCGTTTACCATTAGCAAGACATATTAGATATAAATGTACAGTCAACCCTCGATATGGTGCCGCTGTGTGTTCAACAAAATTTGAAAGCATGAAGCGAGGGTGGCACTAAAACGAAAATTAAAAATGAATATTAATTCACCCTTTTGCTTTTTACGAGGAAATATTTTTTTTGAAAAATAGATTTAGTTTAATTTTTTTCAGGACGTTTGTATGGATCCTTAGTGTCTACAGCTGATATCATTTTTTCGTGCTACCCTTCCAACGCCAAAAAATTTTGAGCTAAGTAAAAAATTTACAAAATTTATACTTTGCAATGGAAAAAAGCCATAACTCTCTTATTTTCCTTCCGATCACCTAAATTTGAGATTCTAATATTTTCTACTATAAGTTACGTGAAAAAAAATGCATACGGTGAATGAAATTGTTTTAAAATTTATTTTAAAACTAGTGAATTTAAAACTTCAACCCTTAAGTTAGTTACTTGAATAATTAACATTGCGCCCTATGTCAATTTTGCACCTACCTTATGGAGAAAAGTCTCAGGATTTCGAGTCCGGACCACTTTTAATAATCGAATCGAAAATGAGGGCGCTACGATCGTTTTGTGAGTCAAAGTGTATTTTTTTCGATTTATTTGACTTTCGGGAAAATTTTGGGGGTCGAAGGGGTCGCAGAGAAGAATGGCTCTTACTATGTCGGTTTGGGGTCCATAGGAACGTCCCGCAAAAAATTTAAAGCAAATCCATTACCTAAAAATGTTTTTCCTCAATTTATTTTTTGCCAAAGAAAAAATGGATTAACATCCACGTTTTTTTTTCGATTTTGGGGGTTTTGAGTTGGCACAGGTTGCGGACGTACTAAGGCCTAATTCTTTCGAAAATGAACGCTTTCCGCGTACTGCTCAAAAATAAAAAGTTATTGCGTTTTAAAAGTTTCATTTTAGAGCGAAATTCAATTTTTGAAAAAGGCCAAAATTTTTGTTTTAGAAGGAAAGCGCCGGGAAATGTCACCGCTATAGTTGCTAGGGGTACGTAGGAACATCCCCTTGCAATATAAAGCAATTCTATTTTTTTTCATTTTTTGCCAAAAAGACATGGGTTAAAATCCATGTTTTTTCAAAAAGAAAAACGTTTTTCTCAAAGCTTTGAAATAGCACGCCTATGGTTTCTTAGGCCTATTTGAAACCAAAAAGGCTGCCGAATCCGAATCTGTATAGTTTTTAAAGATCCGTTCACAAATAACGGCGCTACAATTTTTTTAAAGTCAAAAATTGTGTAAAAAGGGGACCTAAAATTGCAATTTGTAATTACTCGAAAAATTTTCGTTACACCCTATACTTATTTTACATGTATCTTATGTAGAAAAGTCCCAGAATTCCGAATCCGTCTCGCTTTTAACGATTGCATCGAAAATAACGGCGCTACGATTTTTTTTTTGAGTGAAGGGGTATTTTTTTTGATTTATTTAGTTTTATCGAAAATTTTTATTTTAAAGCGAAAGCGCCCGGAAATGACACCGGCTATAGTTGCTAGGGGTACGTAGAAACATCCCCTCGCAATATAAAGCAATTCTATATTTTTTTTAAAAACACCTCCCTCAAAAATTAAAGCAATTCCATTGGTTGATTATTTCTGGCCGCATTTTTATAAAACTTTGGAGATTTGGAAACCTTAAATTTTTTGACTTTGAACAGCTTTAGAAAATTATAGGCAAGCTATTTTAAATTATTGAAAAAAATAGAATTGAAGACCAAGACTTAACATTTTATTTTAATTTAGATTCGTTTATTCGTGGAGATATCTTTAAAACATTTTAGATTTTAAAAATCGTAGTTTGTGGACGAACTTTTTTGCAAAAAGCAAAGATACTCTAATTTAAACTGCTTAATTTTTATAGCAGAGAAAATTCCATGATTTATTTTGCAAATTTAGTAATTTTATGAACCTACCTGTTAGATTTTACGACCGTCATCAAAACCGGGCCTTCGACATTCAAATTTAATATTTATGCTCCGTCAGAACATTCTCTATAAAAAGCCCTAAAAGATTTCTTTTTTAAATTACAACTCAAACTAAGTAACCTTATTAGGGTTTATGATTTAAAGCTGGCTTCGGTCTAAAAGACGAAATTATAACAGTCCCAATTCAAATGCTTAAATTACCGAGAAACTGTTTAATTATTCATTTAAAATCTTAAACTCGGCCCGAATTACAGAACGTTTTAAATCTCAAAACGTTTTTTAATTTTCAAATAAATTTTCTCAGAAATGTTAATAAATTTCTGAGCTTTTAAAAGCCCATCAGCTCGTGAATTAATTACTTCAAGTCTTGAACGTACAATTTTATTCGTACAAACAAAAATAATTTAAAAAATAATTAGTTCGTGGTTTTAAAAATCAGTGGAAAATTATTAAGTCTTTGAGAGCGTCAATTTTCATTCAAAACAACATATTTGAAAAATAAATTCTAGTTCATATTTAAACAATCTTTTAAAAAACAAATAATAATACAGTAAAACCCAATTATCTGGACTGTTTTATTTACGGATTAATATTTGTTGCGTTTTTTGTAAACATATACCTAACAATTTGACCAAGTTTTTTCCTGTTAAAACGAGACGATTTGTAATTGTGCTTAAGGCCGAGTGTGCACATTCGAGCTCAAAGTGGCACATTCCGATCTCGGGAAAATGAAGCGCGCCGCTCCGCGTCGCGCTTCATTTGCCTCCCTCGCTCGGAAATGTGCCACTTTTCGCTCGAATGCGCACATCTTCGTATTCAATGGATTTGTTTATATTAGTCTTCTCTCTTTTAAATCAAACGATTGAATTTATTATAGTTTTACATTCGGAAAAAGCTATAGCGTTAATTTTTTTGATAATAATTTTGTAAAGCACTAAATCAGGGATATGGTATTGCCTATGAAAATATGGGCTCATAAATTAGGTTTAATATTTATTAGAAAGTCAATTATTTATTGTGAATCGAGCTCAAAACCGAGTGTGCGCATTCGAGCTCAAAGTGGCACATTCCGATCTCGGGAAAATGAAGCGCGCCGCTCCGCGTCGCGCTTCATTTGCCTCCCTCGCTCGGAAATGTGCCACTTTTCGCTCGAATACGCACATCCTCGTATTTATCGGATTCGCATATATTATTTTATTCTTCAATTCAAAAAATTAAAAGTCGAATAAATTAGATCTATTTTCTGTTTGAAAAGGTTAGATATTTTATTCCTTTTGATAAGTTATCATGGTGCTCTTCACACGCCTAATTGTAACGAGCTTAATAAAAATATTTTCAGGTTATTTCGCATGTTTACTAATTCGCGTTTTGATTAATTTTAATTGTATATGAGTAAAATTTTCTGAAGTGGGCCACTAAAAATCAATTAGTCAATTTTATAACATCTTTTGCAGATTGCTGAAGGTTTATATGTCAAAATTAATGTCTCCAAATATTTTGGGTAAATCTTCATTTTGTAAAAATTATAAACAAATTAGTTTTAAGGCACATTTTGTATACACTGTTGTAATTAGACTTCATTTATGGATTAATTCAATTTTTAATTATAAAAAAATATTTATATGTTACATAGGGAGTGCATCAAAATTTTAAAATGACTTGAGTGAGGCATGTTAAAAAAAAGGTTGGAAAATAAGAGTCAAAATTCGGAAAAAGTTAAAATTTTTTTTTTCATGTACGATGAAGTTTCTCGTCTGAAGTAACTGCGGGTAATAAGGCCTAGCTAAGGGAAATTGGAAATTAAATGAAAAAACATCGAATTTAATCAACAGGTTTTAATAGTAATCATTTTTAAGATTCAGTTACTATAAAATATAAAGGAAAAATGGCAACTTTCACCATAAACAAAACCAAAAATTAACATTTTTTAAAACCGTGCCAGTAGACCTTATTATACTACAGAAGGGGAATAAGGCCTACAGCTTTAAAAAATTTAAGTAATCAAACTGGACATAATATATTTGATAACTAAGTTTAATAAATAGGGGAAGGTGGCCTAAAGCGGGTAGGTTAAGGTTCATCGATTAATATAAACCACTTCGGCTAAAAAAAGAGTGTTTCTTTTTTAGATTTACGTAATACAATTATTAAAAAATAATTACATTTTTGCTTTAATTGTAGAAATAAATTCAAAAATATAAAATGTCAGAAATTAACCGTTTTGCCCGACAGTGGGGCCTAAAGCGGGTAGGCTCTCATAAACCAATCGGATTAATCAAAACCTTTGAAAAAAATTATCTACACTTGACATGTTCTTGACAGTAACATTAGTATTAAGTTATATTAAGCATTTTCATATTATAACTGCTAATTTGTTCCAATCTTAATATTACTTCGGTTTACCATTGTTTTTAAATCTTAATTGCTTCAACGCTTTAAATCACTTATTTTTAATACCAATTTATTCATATCAACTAGTTCCTATCAATTATAATAAAATTACTATTCTGGTACAAGCAAAGAGGGTACCTACCCGCTTTGCCCAAACACACATTTCTTAGTTTTGATACATTAACGTAAAAAATAATGGATGGATATTAAAATATTTAGTCAAATAATAAAACTAGTTTATTGTAAAAGAAAACCCCATTATAAAAAATGGGTTAATGTGAAGGGTTTTAGTAGCAATTGAAGTTAAATTAATTTCAAACATTTTACAAAATTATTAAATTTTTTGTTTTTTAATTTTTTGACGTTATTAAGCAACTTAGGTGTCAAAAGTAGTATGACATCAATTAGGCTGGGTACTGGCATTGTAAATAAATATATAAATTTCAGCTAATATATAACATATCCATATAAGGCCGTTACCCGCTTTGGGATACCTACCCGCTTTAGGCCACCCTCCCCTACGTGAATACAGCAATTGGAATTTTTTTTAAAATTATAAATTGCCTTTCCTAACAGTCATTAGCGCACTCAAAGTCATTAGTATAATCCACTGACATAATTTTTATTACCTAATAATGACTTATCGTAAGCAGGAAGATTATTTATTACCGTTTGCATAGTAGTAGTCTGATTTTAACACAACATAATCTTTAATTCTGTTCTTGTGATGATTAAACATCAAGGGCCGGTGTGATGTACTTCGGTCATTATCGATTAGTTGTATCTTGACTCTAGGATCAACGTGTAATAAATAAAAATGTAGGAGTATATTTGTTAAATAAATTTTCTTTTATTTTTGTAATTGGGTTTAGGAGTGTGCAATTCGAGGCTCAAAGTGGCACATTCCGATCTCGGGAAAAGGCGCCGCCCGCGTCGCGCTTCATTTGCCTCCTCGCTCGGAAATGTGCCACTTTTCGCTCGAATGCGCACATCTTCGTATTCAATGGATTTGTTTATATTAGTCTTCTCTCTTTTAAATCAAACGACTGAATTTATTATAGTTTTACATTCGGAAAAAGCTATAGCGTTAATTTTTTTGATAATAATTTTGTAAAGCACTAAATCAGGGATATGGTATTGCCTATGAAAATATGGGCTCATAAATTAGGTTTAATATTTATTAGAAAGTCAATTATTTATTGTGAATCGAGCTTTGAGTGGCAATTCGAGTTAAAGTGGCACATTCCGATCTCGGGAAAATGAAGCGCGCCGCTCCGCGTCGCGCTTCATTTGCCTCCCTCGCTCGGAAATGTGCCACTTTTCGCTCGAATGCGCACATCTTCGTATTTATCGGATTCGCATATATTATTATTTTATTCTTCAATTCAAAAAATTAAAAGTCGAATAAATTAGATCTATTTTCTGTTTGAAAAAGGTTAGATATTTTATTCCTTTTGATAAGTTATCATGGTGCTCTTCCACACGCCTAATTGTAACGAGCTTAATAAAAATATTTTCAGGTATATTTTCGCATGTTTACTAATTCGCGTTTTTGATTAATTTTAATTGTATATGAGTAAAATTTTCTGAAGTGGGCCACTAAAAATCAATTAGTCAATTTTTATAACATCTTTTGCAGATTGCTGAAGGTTTATATGTCAAAATTAATGTCTCCAAATATTTTTGGGTAATCTTCATTTTTGTAAAAATTATAAACAAATTAGTTTTAAGGCACATTTTGTATACACTGTTGTAATTAGACTTCATTTATGGATTAATTCAATTTTTAATTATAAAAAAATATTTATATGTTACTAGGGAGTGCATCAAAATTTTAAATGACTTGAGGAGGCATTTAAAAAAGTTGGAAAATAAGTAAAATTCAAAATTAAATATTTTTTTCATGTACGATAAGTTTTGTCTAAGTAACTACGGGTAATAAGGCCTAGCTAAGGAAATTGGAAATTAAATGAAAAACATCGAATTTAATCAACAGGTTTTAATAGTAATCATTTTAAGATTCAGTTACTATAAAATATAAAGGAAAAATGGCAACTTTACCATAAACAAAACCAAAAATTAACATTTTTAAAACCGTGCCAGTAGACCTTATTATACTCGAAGGGAATAAGGCCTACAGCTTTAAAAAATTTAATAATAAACTGGACATAATATATTTGATAACTAATTTTAATAAATAGGGAAGGTGGCCTAAAGGGTAGGTTAAGGTTCATCGATTAATATAAACCACTTCCTAAAAAAGTGTTTCTTTTTCATTATAATAAATTATTAAACTTTAATTTTATAAAAATTTACATTTTGCTTTAATTGTAGAAATAAATTCAAAATATAAAATGTCAGAAATTAACGTTTTGCCCGACAGTGGGTAAAGGGACCTCATAAACCAATCGGATTAATCAAAACCTTTGAAAAAATTATCTACACTTGACATGTTCTTGACAGTAAATTAGTATTAAGTTATATTGATTTTATATTATAACTGCTAATTTGTTCCAATCTTAATATTACTTCGGTTTACCATTGTTTTTAAATCTTAATTGCTTCAACGCTTTAAATCACTTATTTTAATACCAATTTATTCACAATATTTACAATTATAATAAAATTACTCTTCTGGTACAAGCAAAAGAGGTACTACCCGTTTCCCAAAAATTTTTATTTTAATAAAATAAAAAAAATTTGGTATTTAAAAAAATTGGGGGTAAATTTTTAATTTAAATTTTAGTTTTTGTAAAAGAAACTTAAAAATGGGGTTAAGGAAGGGTTTTAGCAATTGAATTAAATTTAATTTCAAACTTTTTTACAAAATTAAAAAATTTTTTTTTTTATTATTTATTATTAAAAATTGGCTTCAATTCTCAGTAAAAAAATTTATTTAATTAAATATAAATTCTAAAGGGGTTTTTTTCCTTTTTAAAAATTTAAATCAAATAATTTTTTTTTTTTAAAAAACAGGTTTTAAAGTTAGAGTTTCCCCTTTGGATATCAAGGAAATTTCCCTGGGGGGTAAATATGCCACTAAAACTTTCGTTTTCTAATCTTTTTAAAACACAATCACGGTTTGTTTTTAAAAAAATTAGTCTTAAATTTAAAAATTTCTTTTTTAAAGGTTAAATTTGGGTTTTTTTAAAAACCATTCCCTTTTTTAAAAATTGAGATTTTTTCATTTAAATTTTATTTTTTTTTTTTAATAAAATTTAAAACCAAAATTAAAACCGGCAAAAAAAAGGAAACCCATTTGGGGGGCCTTTCGGGGTTTCGAAAAACCCCTGCTATAAAATTTAAATGGTCCCGGTATTGGGTTTTTAAAAATTTTTTTTTTTTTTTTTCCCCAAAAACGGCGCTACAATTTTTAAAAATTGAAAAACATTTTTAACCCATTGTTTTGGTTAAAATGAAAAAATGTTGCATTTTGCAAGGGGTTTTCCTTACCCCTACAACTATAGGGGTTTTTTCCGCCTTTCCCCCTTAAAAAAAATTTTTTTTAAAAAAAATTTTTTAAAAGTGCAACCCTTTTAAAAAAGGGGCAATTAACTTTTTAATCTTTGAGAAAGCGCCCGGAAATCTTTTATTCTGGAATGTATTAGGCCTTAATACGTCAGAATCCGGTCCTAACTCAAAAGCCCCAAAATCGGCCAAAATCGCCAAATACCATGGGTTAAAATCCATGCTTTTGATTTTCAAAACGTTTTCAAAGCTCTGGAATAGCACGCCTATGGTTTCTTAGGCCTATCCGAACCCAAAAAAGGCTGCCGAATCCGAATTTGTATATTTTTTAAAGATCCGTCCACAAATAACGGCGCTACAATTTTTTAAAATTAAAAAAGCATGGTTTTTAAACCCATTGATTTTGGTTTAAAAAAATGAAAAAAAAGAATTGCTTTATATTGAAAGGGGGTGTTCCTACGTACCCCTATAACTATAGGTGGTGTCATTTCCCGACGCTTTCCTCTAAAACAAAAATTTTTTGGCCTTTTAAAAAATTTAAAATTTTGGGCTTTAAAGTCAACTTTTAAAACGCAATAATTTTTTATCTTTAGCAGCGCCCGGAAATCTTTTATTCTGGAATGTATTAGGCCTTAATACGTCAGAATCCGGCCCTAACTAAAAAGCCCCAAAATCGGCCAAAATCCCCAAATACCATGGGTTAAAATCCATGCTTTTTGATTTTAAAAACTTTTTTCAAAGCTCTGGAATAGCACGCCTATGGTTTCTTAGGCCTATCCGAACCCAAAAAAGGCTGCCGAATCCGAATCTGTATAGTTTTAAAGATCCGTCCACAAATAACGGCGCTACAATTTTTTAAAATTGAAAAAGCATGGATTTAAACCCCATTGATTTTGGCTTAAAATGAAAAAATAGAATTGCTTTATATTGCAAGGGTTTTCCTACGTACCCCACTAACTATAGGTGGTGTCATTTCGACGCTTTCCTCTAAAACAGAAATTTTTGGCCTTTTGAAAAATTAAATTTGGCTTTAAAGTGCAACTTTTAAAACGCAATATCTTTTTTATCTTTGAGTAGCGCCCGGAAATCTTTTATTCTGGAATGTATTAGGCCTTAATACGCCAGAATCCGGTCCTAACTCAAAACCCCCCCAAAATCGCCAAATACCATGGGTTAAAATCCATGCTTTTTGATTTTCAAAACGTTTTTCAAAGCTCTGGAATAGCACGCCTATGGTTTCTTAGGCCTATCCGAAGCCAAAAGGCTGCCGAATCCGAATTTGTATATTTTTTAAAGATCCGTCCACAAATAACGGCGCTACAATTTTTTAAAATTGAAAAAGCATGGTTTTTAAAGCCCATTGATTTTGGCTTAAAATGAAAAAATAGAATTGCTTTATATTGAAAGGGGGTGTTCCTACGTACCCCTACTAACTATAGGTGGTGTCATTTCGACGCTTTCCTCTAAAACAGAAATTTTGGCCTTTTTGAAAAATTAAATTTGACTTTAAAGTGCAACTTTTAAAACGCAATAACTTTTTTATCTTTAAGCAGCGCCCGGAAATCTTTTATTCTGGAATGTATTAGGCCTTAATACGTCAGAATCCGGTCCTAACTCAAAACCCCCAAAATCGGCCAAAATCGCCAAATACCATGGGTTAAAATCCATGCTTTTTTGATTTTCAAAACGTTTTTTCAAAGCTCTGGAATAGCACGCCTATGGTTTCTTAGGCCTATCCGAAGCCAAAAAGGCTGCGGAATCCGAATTTGTATAGTTTTTAAAGATCCGTCCACAAATAACGGCGCTACAATTTTTTAAAATTGAAAAAGCATGGATTTTAGCCCATTGATTTTGGCTTAAAAATGAAAAAATAATTTATATTCTTCTTTATTTTATTTTATTTTGCTTCAGATAATATGCCTAGCAAGTCAAATCAAAAGTTAAAATTTTTGAAGTTTTGAATAGTTAAATTTCAGTATACGAGAAATGTTTTGTTAATTTTTGAATTAATTTTAGTGTTATATCAAAGAAGAACATTAATAGTTCGTATAATCTAAAAATAAATAATAAATATATACTTTTCATGAGACGGGTCTAGGTACATCACCCCTCTTATACCTAAGCCATAGTTCCACGAATTTTTAAATCTTAAAGCAATGTGAATAAGCAGTTGCTAATGCTTTTAAATTTTTTTATGAAATGCACATTATTAGTGCCCCAATACGGTGCAAATTATTTTATTAACAAATTGTTACATATATATTTTGAAAAAAATTACAAATAAAAAAAAGGTCAAGGTACAACAAGTTTCTTTACATATTTATATCCGTAAGACCTTAAAAGTAATGTAAATGCATTAGAAAACAATTAAACTTTGATACAAAAGTAGGAGTATAATAAGGCCTATGGTTAAATTTAGTAGGCTTTAATAACCGCCGACCACGTATGTAAGAAAATCAAAATAAAAAATATTTGGTCCATGATACGTCATTCAAATATTTAAAATCATCGAAGCTTGAATGAATAAAGAAAATAAATGTGATTTTACATAGCTAAGTGTAATATTTCAAAAATACTAACGATTGATTCGGACCGATTTTATTATTCGTGTTGCCCGGCCGCGTTTTACGATATATGATGCTACATTTGGGGCAGGAAGCGGAATATGCCGCCTCCACAAACTTGTAGAGACATCTTCGTTCAATAGGTGTTTGTGTGTGTGGCCTTAAGCCAAAGCGGTTATTTTAAATACGATTTTTGTTAATTAGGCTTTATTAGCCGACAGGCCTTATTACCCGCAAGTACCTTACACGAAAAATTAATTGAATAATTTTAATCGTTCCCTCTCACTTGCATTGACAAGATTATCGTATCTTCTCGCTCCCTTCCACTCATTGCAATGGTAAATACATTTTTCGAATATAAATTGATATTTACTAAATTGAATTAAAATTTTGATTTGAAGAAGCGCACGGTAAATTTTACTAATATAATAAACACGAGGATGTGCGCGTTCGAGCGAAAAGTGGCACATTTCGAGCGGAGGCAAATGAAGCGCGACGCGGGCGGCGCGCCTTTTCCGAGATCGGAATGTGCCACTTTGAGCTCGAATCGCGCACTCGGTTTTAAGCACGATTCACAATGATTTAGGCCAATAAATTAGACGAAAAGTTAGTTAATTCATTTTAATCGTTCCTCTCTTTCGCACTGACGCGATTGTCGTATCTTCTCGCTCCTTCCACTCATTGCAATGGTAAATACATTTTTCGAATATAAATTGATATTTACTAAATTGAATTAAAATTTTTGATTTGAAGGAGCTTATGGTAAATTATATTAATGTAATAAACACGAGGATGTGCGCATTCGAGCGAAAAGTGGCACATTTCCGAGCGAGGGAGGCAAATGAAGCGCGACGCGGAGCGGCGCGCTTCATTTTCCCGAGATCGGAAATGTGCCACTTTGAGCTCGAATGCGCGCACTCGGTTTTAAGCACAATTCACAATGATTTAGGCCAATAAATTAGACGAAAAGTTAGTTAATTCATTTTAATCGTTCCCTCTCTTTCGCACTGACGCGATTGTCGTATCTTCTCGCTCCCTTCCACTCATTGCAATGGTAAATACATTTTTCGAATATAAATTGATATTTACTAAATTGAATTAAAATTTTTGATTTGAAGGAGCTTATGGTAAATTATATTAATGTAATAAACACGAGGATGTGCGCATTCGAGCGAAAAGTGGCACATTTCCGAGCGAGGAGGCAAATGAAGCGCGACGCGGAGCGGCGCGCTTCTTTTCAGATCGGAATGTGCCATTTGAGCTCGAATGTACACTCACTTTAAGCGCAAATCACATCAATTAATGTATTTTAGAAATTATTTATTAAAAATTAGAACACCGTATTGATACCAGAAACTTCAAACCGCTGATTTGGTGCTTTTAAACAGTTATTAAAAAAAATAATAAACATAATCCCATTCAAAACAGAAAGTATGGTCACATTATATAGGTATAGCTGAAATTCGTTTTTTTTTTCTATACATCCAAGTAACCAAATTTTCAATTATCCGAATGAGCTGCAACACTAATTAGTCCGGATAACCGAGTTTCCACTGTAGAAATATTCTATTTGACCCCCACGCACCCCGAGCAATATTTGTTATAACTTAATGCAGTTGGCCTAAGAATAACAACAATTTAACAAACATTAATCCGCAGTAATTAATAGAATTATTGTTAAGCATATCGTGACCTAAATTTATTGTTCGATGTGCAAATTTCCATCTAATATTTTTGCTCCGTATTTATTGAAGAGCTAACATAAATAATGGGAATCTGTTAAGTTCGTAATTACATCATGTTTCCAATGTTCCGGAGCGATATAATTAATTTATGCTAAAATATACTTCAAGTACTTAATCCTTCTTATTGAAAATTCATCTCGTCAGAAAATCGAGCCGTTTTCTGAACACACACAACCGAGCACCTTCTTTTTTCGACATTCGTCCGAAGATCTTTAAAGTAAGAAGAGGTAAAAATGTAGGAAGACATCGGTTCGAGAGGAAAGCAGTTTTTATTTAAAAAAAAAATCAAAAACATTACATCAAACTTCTTAAGATATGAAAATACATAACATCGATACATCGAAGCGACTTTTCTCAAAGCGAATGCAGAGCTTTAAGAGGCCTTATCTAAATTATCGGATCGCCCTTTCAAAAACAGCAAAAGCACAACATCCAACAGGTAGCTTACCCGTCGCATAACCCTTAACGAAAACGAAGAAGTCTTCATTTCGCTTCGATTTGTTCGGACACAGAGAAGATTAAATTTTTTCCTAAGAAGAATCGAAAAGATTAAGCTTTTCTAAAGGGGTGGCTAAAGATGGGAAATTATCGCGAATCGTGGACGCCTCAAGAGACCAAACAGATGGATGGAAGTCGTGAAATTAAGGGTGTTCGAAGCACGTTCCGAACAGGGTAGTGCCACGCCGTGTACTGAAAAGCTGCCACTAAGGGATGTTCGGCCTTTACGAGCGAACACTCCCACCGACGAAGCGAAAACCATGCACAGTAGGTCCCGCTTAACGGAATCACTTTGGGATTAGCACTTTCTAACTTAATTCCGGCCCTGACTGTTAAATTTAATATTCCCATAAATGAATTTTTTAAACTTAAATAACTTATTATTTTCTATTTGTAACGCCTAAGAAAACTTTCAGCAATTTCGAAGATGTGCAAAAAAAACAGATACAGTCAAACCTCGATATGTCGAAGATGAAGGGAAACTAAAAATAATTCGAGTGAGCAAAAAATCGACTTATCGAAATCAAAATACAGTCGAACCTCGATAAGTCGAAGTCGAAGGGACAGCAAAAATAATTCGTCATATCAAAAACTCGAGTTACCAAAAGAAATTCAGTTAACCTACGAGGTGGGGTATAACTAACGTGACCAATTTTTTTCTTGTTAAAACGGGACGCTTGGTAATCGTGCTTAAAACCGAGGTGCATTCGAGCTCAGTGGCACATTCGATCTGGAAAATGAAGCGCGCCGCTCCGCGTCGCGCTTCATTTGCCTCCCTCGCTCGGAAATGTGCCACTTTTCGCTCGAACGCGCACATCCTCGTGTTTATTATATTAGTAAAATTTACCGTGCGCTTCTTCAAATCAAAAATCTTAATTCATTTTAGTAAATATCAATTTATATTCGAAAAATGTATTTCCCATTGCAATGAGTGGAAGGGAGCGAGAAGATACGACAATCTCGTCAGTGCGAAAGAGAGGGAACGATTAAAATGAATTAACTAACTTTTCGTCTAATTTATTGGCCTAAAACATTGCGAATCGTGCTTAAAACCGAGTGCGCATTCGAGCTCAAGTGGCACATTCCGATCTCGGAATGAAGCGCGCCGCTCCGCGTCGCGCTTCATTTGCCTCCCTCGCTCGGAAATGTGCCACTTTTCGCTCGAACGCGCACATCCTCGTGTTTATTATATTAGTAAAATTTACCGTGCGCTTCTTCAAATCAAAAATTTTAATTTAATTTAGTAAATATCGATTTTATATTCGAAAATGTATTTCCATTGCAATGAGTGGAAGGGAGCGAAAGATACGACAATCTCGTCAGTGCAAAGAGAGGAACGATTAAAATGAATTAACTAACTTTTCGTCTAATTTATTGGCCTAAAACATTGCGAATCGTGCTTAAAACCGAGTGGCATTCGAGCTCAAAGTGGCACATTCCGATCTCGGAATGAAGCGCGCCGCTCCGCGTCTCGCTCGGAAATGTGCCATCGCTCGACGCACATTGGTATTTTTGAAATCGTGCCATCTTCTCGATTTATTATATTAGTAAATATCGTTTTAAATTCAAAATATTTATAATTTACGATCTTCAGTCAAATACGATTAAAATATTCAATAACTTCGTATTTACCTAACAATGGAATGGAAAAGATCATGTTACTTAAACTACATTATCTAGTAGAAATATATTCTGTATCATTGAACTGTCTAAGTACAATGATTTCATTTCTTTTATTTCTTGAACCCACATCCTGTTATATAGTACAATTTAGTCACTTATCAGAGTTAAATAACTTTCAGTATATATTTTTATATTCATTTTTATAGAAATAACCAAAATTTGGGATTCTACAATTTCATTATCATTATTTATTTTATTAAAAACCATAAAAATTTGTATTTATTCATATTATTTACTGTTAAATTGAAAGAAATAAAGCACTATATGGATAATACGCCATTTTAGAAATTTCCAAAATAACATATTTATCAGTATAAATTTATAATTTCAATAAAATTAAATTGTTTCTTCTTTGATAGCTATCCAGGATTTTTATTATTTTTTAGGTGCACAGTAACACAAATAAAGCATTATGCAGCATGGAAACGGCCTTTTGGCAATTTTGAAAATTACATATTTTGCAGTTAGAAAGTTAACATTTTCAATAAGAATTAAATTGTTTCCTTCTTTGATAGCTATCCAGGATTTTTTAATTATTTTTTGGTGCACAGTAAACACAATAAAGCATTATGCAGCATGGAAACGGCCTTTTGGCAATTTTTGAAAATTACATATTTTGCAGTTAGAAATTTAACATTTTCAATAAGTATTAAATTGTTTCCTTCTTTGATAGCTATCCAGGATTTTTTTATTATTTTTTCGGTGCACAGTAAACACAAATAAAGCATTATGCAGCATGAAATGCCTTTTGGAAAATTTTGAAAATCACATATTTTCAGTTGAAATTTAACATTTTCAATAAGTATTAAATTGTTTCCTTCTTTGATAGCTATCCAGGATTTTTTTAATTATATTTTTGGTGCACAGTAAACACGAATAAAGCATTATGCAGCATGGAAACGGCCTTTTTGGCAATTTTTGAAAATTACATATTTTGCAGTTAGAAAGTTAACATTTTCAATAAGAATTAAATTGTTTCCTTCTTTGATAGCTATCCAGGATTTTTTTAATTATATTTTTGGTGCACAGTAAACACGAATAAAGCATTATGCAGCATGAAATTGCCTTTTGGCAATTTTGAAAATCATATTTTGCAGTTAGAAATTTAACATTTTCAATAAGAATTAAATTGTTTCCTTCTTTGATAGCTATCCAGGATTTTTTAATTATTTTTTGGTACAGTAAACCAATAAAGCATTATGCACATAGAAATTGCCTTTTGGCAAATTTGATAATCATATATTTTCAGTTTGAAATTTAACATTTTCAATACGAATTAAATTGTTTCCTTCTTTGATAGCTATCCAGGATTTTTTTAATTATTTTTTTAGTGTACAGTAAAGCCCAATAAAGCATTATGTTACATAGAAATTGCCCTTTTGGCAAATTTCGATAATCATATATTTTCAGTTTGAAATTTAACATTTTCAATACGAATTAAATTGTTTCCTTCTTTGATAGCTATCCAGGATTTTTTTAATTATTCTTTCAGTGTACAGTAGACACAAATAAAGCATTATACTGGATAGATATGGCCCTTTTGGCAAATTTCGAAAATCACATATTTTTCGTTTGAAATTTAACATTTTCAGTACGAATTAAATTGTTTCCTTCTTTGATAGCTATCCAAGATTTTTTTAATTATTATTTCAGTGTACAGTAGACACAAATAAAGCATTATACTGGATAGATATGGCCCTTTTGGCAAATTTCGAAAATCACATATTTTCAGTTTGAAATTTAACATTTTCAATACGAATTAAATTGTTTCTTTCTTTGATAGCTATTGAAGATTTTTTTAATTATTTTTTCAGTGTACAGTAGTCACAAATAAAGCATTATATTGCATAGATATGGCCTTTTTGGCAAATTTCGAAAATCACATTTTTTTTTAGCTTAAATCTTAGGAGTTCCCAAAAGAATTAAATTGTTTTTTTATGATTTTATTCAGAAAAAAAATCATATATTTGTTAATCGTTGAAATTTATTGAATATATTTTTTTTTTAATGCAATCGATGCAGAAATTAAGAAAATAACTCATAGTTTCATTAACCGTTAAAATGCATTTACTATTTTTTTTATTTTCACATTTTTGGGTCCTTTTTACATATATCCAGTAATTTTTGCTTCATTGCTCCAAAATGTTACGTTTCTACAAAATTTTCCAATGATCTTACCGATAATAATATATCTGTAGGAACATCTTCTTGAGCACATAGGAATAGAGAAATAGTATCTATTGCATTGTAAACTTGAGTTGTTGAAAAGATGTTTACAGTAACATCTGTATCACTTTCACTTTCACTTTCACAGTTTTTGTCATTTTCTTCTAGCACTTTACTTATAATGCTTTCATCGCTACGAATTTCAGCAACTTCCAAATCTTTATCAATGTTGACATTTGTCATTTATATCTTCAGTAGCTACAATTAGGCCTCTGTTTTTTAAAATGGTTGATAAAGTGTTTGCGGGAATACCAAAACCTTAAACTATATCCTTTTTTCTTTTGAGCCCACGTTCCACTTCTTTTATAAGATTAATTTTCTCCCTTATGGTTAAGCTTTTTAATTTTCGTTTACACTCCATGTTAATACGTAAATAATTTTAGAAAAAGTATTAAACTTTTTTAGATTTTCTGTTATACTCTGTTACAAACTATAAAGAACGTAAAACACATTTGTTAGTCTTCGTAGTCGACGAATAACTAGCAAATTGAAAACTAAAATGCAAAAATAGTTTCTTTTTTTTGGAAAATAAACGGTAAAACCATCTCAAAAATTTATAACTGTTCATAAGGCATTTAAACATAAATTAGTTTTTAAATCCAATTGAAGTGCCGCCGTCAAAACATTATTGTAGTATAAACCTTTTATTTGTAGTTAACAATAGAGCTTTTAAAGCATCAATAGCACCAAACCAAGCCGTCGTTAATCCTCTCTCAGGTAGAGAAATTTTTAGAAAAGTAGTAAAATTTAACTTCGAGTCATCGACCTATTTACTAATGGAAACTTGAATTTAATGAATTGTAAAACGCTTCGACTAATTAAATAATTCGATTTATTAAATTTCGAGTTATTGACATAAAAATATTAACGTTGAGATAGCCAAGTCCTAGGGAAATTGGTTCGAGTTCGAGCTATCAAAAATTCGGCTTATCGGCGTTCGACTTATGGAAGTTCGACTGTATTAACGTTCAAATAGACAAGTCCTAGAAAAACAAGTTTGAGTTATCAAAAATTCGGCTTAACGAGGTTCGACTGTATTTACAGAATATACGCGAAATTTTCTTTTTTCTTCTTTTTGAACATTTACTCATTTGAAATTAAAAAAAGAAGAATTTACGTAGACAAACCCAAAAAATGTAAGGTATGTGCCATTTATCGTTCGTACAGGACTGTATTCTTAAAAGCTTTCATTTTTTTGCGCTCTCCCAATTCTTACGTTCTGTTTAAGATAAAAATTAGAAAGGTTGACTTTTCTTCTTTGGGAGAAAATTAGATATTGCTACCCTTACCACATTAGTCAAATCTTTCCAATAGTTCCCGAGACACCAAGAATTATATTAGATTACTTTGAATATATTTTACTATTACACTATTTAGATTTAAAAATGTAATTAAGAAAGCAATATATAATACTTTTGTTGACGAGACGCTCTATTTAAATTGAACCAAAGCCATAAAATCGAAAAAGGAAAGATCTAAGATAAAAGCAAGGTTGGGTCGGTTTTTTTTCAGTCAAAAACCGAATGTATAAAATTAATGAAGTTTGAAATGATTTCGGCAATAACACGAGATAAAATCGGAAAATGTAGGTTCATGCGCATTCAATTTCGTTAATATTTAATGCTTATCCTTAAGCTTTTGAGCACTATTGTCGTCGTTTCCTCGTTACCCGCTTTATCTCTACCTTTTCTTCGTACATGTCAACTTTAATATTAATACACATTAGCAATCGATAAAAAAACTTTACTCCATTTAAAATGCAAAAATAATCAGTAATTCTCCGTATCGTTAATTAATTTCATTCGATACGAACGCACAAAACCATAATCTTTCATTTTCTAACTGAAATTATAAACTATTTTCGTCCACTTTATAACAATTCTAGTTCATTATTTAAATATAAAAAATTAATTTCTAATAAAATAGAAATTACTCCCACTCACAATCCTCTTCAAACGTTTTTTGTAGCTTCTTCTTGGCATTCATTTTAGAACATTTTTCTAAACCTGAATTATTATTTCCGCAAAGATTGGTTTGCGATGTCTCTTCGGGCTCTTCGAAGATAGGTGCGATATTCCATTTCTTTGTTGCGCTTCCCCTGAAAGGATATTGCAAATAATAACATGGTTTTTTTTGATAGATAAATTGTTAAAGAAACTTAAAGTAGACATACTCGCCAGCGCCTAGACTTCGTCGTTTGACGCGTAAATTGTTGAGACCTTCTCCTGACCGTTTCCTTCGAGCTGGATGAGGCGAGCTAGGAAGAACCATGCGATCTCCTAATTGTGCCTGTCTTTTAGCGTACGGCATGACAGTATAAGTGTCGCTCTGCGAAAGTGTGCTCAATGCCAAAGCCGTTTGATCCCTCTTTTGTAAGGCTACGTACGCGGAACGATCGTCGATCCATGCGACGTACACGTTCCCTTTAAACACAAAATTAAACTAATCCTGATTAATTGAGTCTTTTGCACGTACCAAAGGGACTGAATAATTGTAGAATGTCGTTCAGTTTCCATTCCTTCGGGAAGGTGATATATAAAACGTGATCTTTGTTTCCGACAGCTAAAACATCAATTTGGAAATTAAGGAAATCAATCAAAGGAATGCAGAATACGTCTTGCTACTTTTGATAATGATTTTGAAAACAATTCCGTGAGTCGATGCGCCGTTTCAAAAATCGTATCGCATTTTGAAAATAATGAGTTATATCTTTCAATCCAAACTATTCGTTTTACATTTTAAGTTCGCAAATTATTTTTGTTTTTAATAACTTTAATTTATAATATTAAAAAATTGCTAAAAAGTCCTCGTCGCTTCACAGTTGATATTTAAAAGTCAAGTCTCAAATAATCAAAAATTTGGTTCTTGGTAAAAATACAATTGTGCAATTTGGAATTAAAAATTTAGAAAAAATTGATTATTGTAGAACTGTACAAATCTAAGTCTTGATTATTTATAATAAATTACATTTTAATTAATTTAGAGAAATCCAATAGAACGATGTGCATATTTGACGAAAATGAACTCAAATAGCACATTCGGTTTTTCACCAGTCTACAATAATCGATTCACATTTTACAAAATACTTAATTAAAAATCGCAGGGTCTTATTTCTACCAGAAAAACCAAATGCCGTTTGGGTGCTTTTAGCCTCGACAATTAAGGCTTAAAAAATACCTAGTAGACTTCGTCGTACCCAAAAAAATCATTAAATAATTTTTGTAAAGAACATCAAGTTCTACAATTTTTATAACAATCTAAATTTAAAAAATTAATCGATTTCTGTAACCCTTAACTTTGATCTTCTCTAAGAACCGATGAGGACCATTCATTTTTAAAAATACTATGAAATCTTCTTAGTAAAAAAGAAAATAAGCCCTAAAACGTATTTCAAAAACTTATTTTTCGTTAAAAGTGACTGGGCCATACGACAGTTTTTAAGTTGTAGGTGGAACAAAAGTAACAAGACTTATAAAACAAATCTTACGATCGTTTCCTCCCAAAAATATGTAAGGAGCTTCGTACAATCTCATGAGATGTAATCTAAAACATAAAACAATCAGAATGTTGTAAATTCGTATGGATCACCCTTACCTATTTTTATAAGGATTTAAGAGCGAAAAGTCGGTAAAAGGATCACAGTTCGCTTCTTCAAGCGTGCCTGCAATTTAATCAAAAATTCGCTCTTCAAAAATACTAAAAAAAAACATTAATATTTTAGTTACCCAAATAATTCCACATGGCCATAAAACACAGCCCGGTAATATAAGCGTCGTATCCAGCTTCGTGCTCTTTGGGATCTTTCAAATCGTACCCTTCGGCATTTTCTTCGATTTCAATAGGCGGAATTACAAAAGGACTTCGATTTACTGTTTCAACGAGATGGGGTAAAACGTTGGAGCTTATCAAATCCTTCAAAGGAGGTGCACTGGCCATATACTTGGTGTCCAAAATACTACAAGCAATCACATTTCAAATACTGCATAAAATCAACCGGATTACATTACTTTGCAAATGAATAATTAGCCAACTCTTTAAATTCGCTATAATCCATTGGAAGAGGTGAGAGGAATTTGTCTATCGTATGTAAAAGATCGAGGCACATATTATGTCCGACAACTAACTTCCCCTAAACAAACATCATAAAGTACACCACATTTACAATTAATTAGTGCAGTAGAAGCCCGATTATCCGCACAAATTGTGGATTAGCATGGGCAATACATGGAAAAAGTAAAAAATTTCTTTGGAAAATTATAAAAAAATAACTGAAGAGTCCGAAAGAAATTCGGGGTGCGCCACTACTATTTCCTAATTTTTAATATTGCAGATCGTTGTGACAGACCGAGTGTGCACATTTATTGGATTTGATTTATTAATTAAAAAAATAATAATTAAATTTAATGAATACGATGTGCACATTCGAGCGAAAAGTGGCACATTTCCGAGCGAGGGAGGCAAATGAAGCGCGACGCGGAGCGGCGCGCTTCATTTTCCCGAGATCGGAATGTGCCACTTTGAGCTCGAATGTGCACACTCGGCATTAACCACAATTGACAATAATTAACTTATTACGTAAAATTAATTGGATTAAAAATATAAGAGCCCCATTTTTGAAAGAAAAGTCGCAGCCGCCCTCGCCCAGATTATTCTGTGTGCCCCAATGATTAATCACATACAGATTTGTCAAATTTTACACAATCCAGATAATGGAGCTTCTACTGTGATTTCGAAACATGCTTACAGACTGAGCAATCAATTTTATAACGTCTGAGAAACCAATACAGAGCTTTAATTCTGCTTCTTCGCTACTGATCTTGGATTGTTCCTCTTTTTCTTGTTCCTCCTTCGATTTAAACCTTTTAACAACGAGCACTCGGTCCTTATTCTCCAAAGTTTTAGTTTCTATTTGTAACTTATTTTTGAAATGTTTAGGTAACTCTTGATACACTAATTTTCTTATATAAGCACTTTGCCTCGGTAAGATCTTCTCAGTTTTGTCACCTTGTAAAAATACTTCCACTTCTTGTCTAATAACAGAGAATTTACTAATCTGATTGCACTACAAACAATTTCGCTTACACGATGCCCTTAATTAGAACTGTTTCTTCATCGGACAGAGTAATATTGTTATGTTTATCATTTTGGGGCGAGTAACCATTTTTTAATTGATTGGCACGTAATTTTTGTTTCTCCAGCAATGCATTTCGAAACTTTTCTTCTTCAACACAATTGAGATACGATATCCCTAAGGAATACGTTTAAAAATGCCTTTTTAGCTTGATGACACATGTGCCTACCTTCCTTAAATAATTTATTGAAATCAAAGCCTTTAGAGATGAGGAAATCTATGCTGGAGGCTTGACACAGAAATCTGTGATCTGGAATATCTCTATTTGTCGGTCTCGGGAAAATATAGAAGTTATAGCCTTGTTGCTTAAAGGTCTTCTTATCTTTATCATATCTAAAATGAAATGTGTTAATTTTATGGGGATTGTTGCATGCAATTTGTACAACCTAAATATACCTAAACCATATTGTATTGTTAAGAAATCTTTAGTGCTTCTGCGAGTTTTCGTGTAAAACTGTTGTTGTGTATCGAAGGCATTGACGTCGTTAACAGTATGCAAACCTGTCAATTCACAATCTATAGAAATAAAGTCTGCTTGTTCTATTGCCTTTTGAATACTTGGTAGGGCATCAACAAAGTCTAAAAAAATAAAACCGTGAGTTAACCTAAAATTTCAAGAAAATGATGAGAACTTTTATAAAATCGCATTGTTACAGACAATTTATAATGTACTACTTACTAGACCTTGTCACCTCCATTGCACATTAATTTTATCATAAGTTTATTTAAATATTTCGTTAAAAAGCGACTTTACACTCATAAATTAAAGAGCATGGTCTGTTTGTAAATACCAAGGTTATTTAGTTAGTTTAAATATCTACTTCGAATAAAGAAAACTGTAAAATAATTTAGTATTTTTTTTTCTTTATATGAATTTAAAACTTTGCAGCCCATTTATTTGTAAAAGAATTTTTAGAAACTTTTTGGCTTTCTACAAGCTTAAGAAACTGAAAAGGTGCTATTTGAAATTTTTGGAAAAAACGTTGATGAAGACTTGGACTTGTAGGTATTTAATTTTTTCAAAATTTTAGTTTCAACCGTTCGATTAGCAATCTTCACGCTTAATTACAATCTTGCAATTTTAATGTGCTGCTAATAATGCATAATTAATTTTGCTTTCAACTTTATTATTTATTTACTAATAATCACATCCTGCCATTGTGAAAGAGCAAAATAAAATAAACGTTTTGATTATAGTTCCTGGAAGGCGATATTTTTGGTACAATCTAAAATAAATTTTAATTTAAGAAATTTTTATACAAAATTGGTAGAGCATTCATTTCAAAGCCAAATTTAATTTTTCAAAACGCAAAATTTTTGTTTTAAAGCGAGAGCGCCAGGAATGACACGGCTATAGTTACTAGGGGTACGTAGATACATCCCCTTGCAATATAAAGCAATTCTATTTTTTTCATTTTTTGCCAAAAAAACATGGGCTAAAACCCATGTTTTTTCAAAATGCAAAACGTTTTTTCAAAGCTATGAAATAGCATGCCTATGGTTTCTTAGGCTTATCCGAAGCCAAAATGGCTGCCAAATCAAAATTTGTATAGTTTTTAAAGATGCGTCCACAAATACAGGCGCTACAATTTTTTTAAAGTTCAAAATAGTGCAAAAAAGAGGTCCTAAAATTGCAATTTTTAATCTTCGAAAAATTTACGTTGCGCCCTGTACATATTTTACATGTATCTTATGTAAAAAAGTCCCAGAATTCCGAATCCGTCTCGCTTGTAATGATTGCATCGAAAATGAGAGCGCTACTATTGTTTTTGTGAATCAAGGGGGTATTTTTTTTTATTTATTTAGTTTTATCGAAAATTTTTATTTTTGAGCGAGAGTGCCAGGAAATGACACCGGCTATAGTTGTTAGGGGTACGTAGGAACATCCCCTTGCAATATAAATAAATTCTATTTTTTTTAAATTAATTCGCGTACACCTCCGTTTTATTTTTGAAGGGTAGTTTGAATTTTATTTGGAATCACAAACCGTTTAACAAAGCCAAATTTCTTAATGTATTACATTATAAAATTTAGCTTTTATGTTTTTTTTAATGCTTTGTTTAATAAAACATAAGGGTTGATTTGAAAGGCGTACATCCACCTAAATTAATTCGCGTACACCTCCCTTCCCCTTAATTTTTTGGAGGGTAGTTTAGATTTTATTTGGTATCAGAAACGTTTTAACAAAGCCAAATTGACTTTTTTAAAAGTTATTTTACGAAAAGAAATCGGATACAATAACTCGATTTTCTTGAGAATTCAAACGCTACAGTTGTTCTTGGTTTTTGAGTACGGTCCTAAATTTCACCAGTTTCCTTTATAAATTAAACTTTATACATTTTCGAAAATTACCAATAATTGAAATTCGAATAAAGCGGTAACCGTTTGATAATTTTAGAAATGTTTAGTCCCTTATCGATCATAAACTAAAAATTAAGGGTTTAATTCAAATAAAGTAACAGCAAATACGTTTGAAACACCCTGTATTATGTTTTTCTTTTAACAAAATAAATCGATAATTTTATTTAAAATAATCGAGGTTCTTTTAGTTAGAGTTATCGCTTTGGATATCAGGTAACTTAGCTTTGGGGGTCTGCGGATATGACTTATATCCGCACTTGCATAAAACTTTCGATTTCTGAATCATTTTTCAATTTGCAACGAAGTCGTACGGTCGTGTGTTATTTATTATTATAAATGAGTGCATCTAATTCTCATTACAATCCTTCATTTAAGGTAAATAGTAATTCTAACGAGTTCGTTTAAATCCAGTGGCTTCAATTATGTAACCACCAGATTAGTTTCAGCTCATTTTTTCATTTTATTAATTCTATTTTCTTATGTTTGTAGATGAAACCGAATTTCACCATCGGTAGTTGGAAGGCAATCCCGGCGAGCCAAACAGAGATGTCCAACAGTGTCGCACTTCTGCGAACGGGCCTCTTCGGGGGGACTTTCGCATGATCCAGCTGCATATGAAACTCAAAGGTAGGTCCCAGGTACTTGGGTTTGTTAATATCTTTTTTTCTTCCGAGAATGTTTTTGCGAAATTTTGAACGTCCACAAATAACGGCGCTACAATTTGTTTAAAATTGAAAAAGCATGGATTTTAGCCCATTGATTTTGGCTTAAAAATGAAAAAAATAGAATTGCTTTATATTGCAAGGGGGTGTTCCTACGTACCCCTACTAACTATAGGTGGTGTCATTTCGCGACGCTTTCCCTCTAAAACAGAAATTTTTGGCCTTTATGAAAAATTAAATTTGACTTTAAAGTGCAACTTTTAAAACGCAATAACTTTTTTATCTTTGAGCAGCGCCCGGAAATCTTTTATTCTGGAATGTATTAGGCCTTAATACGTCAGAATCCGGTCCTAACTCAAAAGCCCCAAAATCGGCCAAAATCGCCAAATACCATGGGTTAAAATCCATGCTTTTTTGATTTTCGAAACGTTTTTTCAAAGCTCTGGAATAGCACGCCTATGGTTTCTTAGGCCTATCCGAAGCCAAAAAGGCTGCGGAATCCGAATTTGTATAGTTTTTAAAGATCCGTCCACAAATAACGGCGCTACAATTTGTTTAAAATTGAAAAAGCATGGATTTTAGCCCATTGATTTTGGCTTAAAAATGAAAAAAATAGAATTGCTTTATATTGCAAGGGGGTGTTCCTACGTACCCCTACTAACTATAGGTGGTGTCATTTCCCGACGCTTTTCCTCTAAAACAGAAATTTTTGGCCTTTTTGAAAAATTAAATTTGACTTTAAAGTGCAACTTTTAAAACGCAATAACTTTTTTATCTTTGAGCAGCGCCCGGAAATCTTTTATTCTGGAATGTATTAGGCCTTAATACGTCAGAATCCGGTCCTAACTCAAAACCCCCAAAATCGGCCAAAATCGCCAAATACCATGGGTTAAAATCCATGCTTTTTTGATTTTCAAAACGTTTTTTCAAAGCTCTGGAATAGCACGCCTATGGTTTCTTAGGCCTATCCGAAGCCAAAAGGCTGCCGAATCCGAATTTGTATAGTTTTAAAGATCCGTCCACAAATAACGGCGCTACAATTTTTTAAAATTGAAAAGCATGGTTTTTAAAGCCCATTGATTTTGGCTTAAAATGAAAAAATAGAATTGCTTTATATTGCAAGGGGTGTTCCTACGTACCCTACTAACTATAGGTGGTGTCATTTCCGACGCTTTCCTCTAAAACAGAAATTTTTGGCCTTTTGAAAAATTAAATTTGACTTTAAAGTGCAACTTTTAAAACGCAATAACTTTTTATCTTTGAGCAGCGCCCGGAAATCTTTTATTCTGGAATGTATTAGGCCTTAATACGTCAGAATCCGGTCCTAACTCAAAACCCCAAAATCGGCCAAAATCGCCAAATACCATGGGTTAAAATCCATGCTTTTTGATTTTCAAAACGTTTTTCAAAGCTCTGGAATAGCACGCCTATGGTTTCTTAGGCCTATCCGAAGCCAAAAGGCTGCGAATCCGAATTTGTATAGTTTTAAAGATCCGTCCACAAATAACGGCGCTACAATTTTTTAAAATTGAAAAAGCATGGTTTTTAAAGCCCATTGATTTTGGTTTAAAAAATGAAAAAATAGAATTGCTTTATATTGCAAGGGGTGTTCCTACGTACCCCTACTAACTATAGGTGGTGTCATTTCCCGACGTTTTTCCTCTAAAACAGAAATTTTGGCCTTTTGAAAAATTAAATTTGACTTTAAAGTGCAACTTTTAAAACGCAATAACTTTTTATCTTTAGCAGCGCCCGGAAATCTTTTATTCTGGAATGTATTAGGCCTTAATACGTCAGAATCCGGTCCTAACTCAAAACCCCAAAATCGGCCAAAATCGCCAAATACCATGGGTTAAAATCCATGCTTTTTGATTTTCAAAACGTTTTTCAAAGCTCTGGAATAGCACGCCTATGGTTTCTTAGGCCTATCCGAAGCCAAAAAGGCTGCGGAATCCGAATTTGTATAGTTTTTAAAGATCCGTCCACAAATAACGGCGCTACAATTTGTTTAAAATTGAAAAAGCATGGATTTTAGCCCATTGATTTTGGCTTAAAATGAAAAAATAGAATTGCTTTATATTGCAAGGGGTGTTCCTACGTACCCTACTAACTATAGGTGGTGTCATTTCCCGACGCTTTTCCTCTAAAACAGAAATTTTTGGCCTTTTTGAAAAATTAAATTTGACTTTAAAGTGCAACTTTTAAAACGCAATAACTTTTTTATCTTTAAGCAGCGCCCGGAAATCTTTTATTCTGGAATGTATTAGGCCTTAATACGTCAGAATCCGGTCCTAACTCAAAACCCCCAAAATCGGCCAAAATCGCCAAATACCATGGGTTAAAATCCATGCTTTTTTGATTTTCAAAACGTTTTTTCAAAGCTCTGGAATAGCACGCCTATGGTTTCTTAGGCCTATCCGAAGCCAAAAAGGCTGCCGAATCCGAATTTGTATAGTTTTAAAAGATCCGTCCACAAATAACGGCGCTACAATTTGTTTAAAATTGAAAAAGCATGGATTTTAGCCCATTGATTTTGGCTTAAAAATGAAAAAAATAGAATTGCTTTATATTGCAAGGGGGTGTTCCTACGTACCCCTACTAACTATAGGTGGTGTCATTTCCCGACGCTTTTCCTCTAAAACAGAAATTTTTGGCCTTTTTGAAAAATTAAATTTGACTTTAAAGTGCAACTTTTAAAACGCAATAACTTTTTTATCTTTAAGCAGCGCCCGGAAATCTTTTATTCTGGAATGTATTAGGCCTTAATACGTCAGAATCCGGTCCTAACTCAAAACCCCCAAAATCGGCCAAAATCGCCAA
>JARFIZ010000098.1:0-172957 GCA_036325965.1 Sinopyrophorus schimmeli | reverse complement strand
TAATTCTAAGTGGTCGCTAGTTAATTTTAAATTTTTTTCATGCATTTAACACGTGATTTTACAGTTTTTTTTAAATATGTAGGGGGAGACCGGGGTTGGAAGTCACATTTTTTTCTTTTGTATTTTTAGAGCCCATGGTCTTAATTTATAAATGACATTTATATATCAATATATAGTGTATTTATTCTAGAATAAGAAAAAAAAAGACTTTCTCTACCATTATCCAATGAGCAGATATTATAGTTATTTTGAAAAAAAAAAGTGCGACTTTCAACCCCGTGTATAAGGGATGGTTGTCATAGTGTCTGGGGTAGGTAATCACCCGCTAAATAAGAGGTAAAATACAAAACGACAAAACAAATGCAAATGCTATTCCTAACCTATTCTATCGAACGAACTTAGGTTATGGTAACAAAAATGACAAATGTATAATTACAGCCAATCGTTTATGTAGTAAAACTCCTAGAAACCAATAAAAAAGGCCGCACATATTCATGGTTACTTTGCACAGGTGACAACTAGCCCCCGTTAACTTGAGCCAACTTTCCCCAAAATAGTTTTGGACAATAAACTCCCAAAATAAATTTAAATCAATGGTCATTTAAGAAACCATATGAATAATGTCATGAAGCATATCTTAAACATCATAAATACACGAAAAAGTATATCATTATGCAAAATTTAAATATAATTACGAGACTCAAAACAGATTCACAAAAAATTACTTTCACTGTACAAAAAATACAAACGTATATATTTCTTATACGGTATTTCAGAGAGAATTGAAGTGAAGTACGCAAGGAGGTATTGTGCTCGGGCTTCTTTAACACGGGTAAACAAATTTATTAATTTATTAGGTTTGCTGTTATGGCTTATGGTGACAACATACCCGTGACACAACCATACCCGGTCTCCCCTATCTGTATCTCTTCTGCATTTTATAAAATTATCTTGTTCTTTGCGAAAAATTGTAAAGAAAATATCAATTTTTAAAAGTGCCCACCGTAGAGTCTAAGCTGTAAAGCGATTAGTTTATAAGATAAATAAATTCCAACGCATAAACATGTAAAACATATTTGTATTATCGTTTTAAAAATTCCATATTAAATTTTAAAATAACCGTTTATTTATTATCTTTACAACTGTTGACTGAAGACATTTTTTGTAGAAAATTTAATATCTTCTAAAATTGTCATTTATCTTTTTACTAGCCGTGAAACCATCGAAGTGATAGATCTAACTATGGGGCACTTTTAAAGATTGTTATTTTTCCTACAATTTTCCATAACAAACATAATTACCTAAAATGCAGCAGAGATATAAATTCAAATATTAAATAAATGTGAAAATTTTAAAATTAACTAATAACCCATTCAAATTAAAGATTGAAATTTAGTGAAAATTTATTTTTCTGTTTAGAACAATATTTTCTCAATGGAGCGTAAATTTAAAAAAAATCGTTTATAAACGAAGCAGCCTACTATAGATGTTATATGTTTTTGATTAAAATTTTTAGTTTTTTAAAAAATCGCGACCCTAGAAAGATTTTTGAAGACGTAAAGTTGAATTTTTTTTAGAGCTAGAAATCACCCGTCTTTAAAAAAGTATAATTTTGAATTTTTGATAAATCAAAGAGTTTTACACAAAAAAATTAATAAAACCTAAAACAAGCCAACTTCTAAACTTTTGTGCTTTTTTCAAAATAATGATATTTTTATTAATCAAACGGCAAAGCTTGTGAAATTATCGTAAATTTTATTTTTTTCATATTCATTTTTATTAAATGGCTATCAAGCAATTGAAGTATGCCAATTTTGGTAAACATTTTCTGGGAGCATACATAGATAATAAAATAAAATAAATTTCGTTATCATCTGCTTCCAAAATTGTCGATCCCTGCAAAAATATGCCCCCTTGAAAAGATATTTCTTGAAGGTATGCAATTTAAATATGTACTTTGTGTTTCCCGGTCATTTCCAATTGTTCAAGAAAATTTGAAAATGTTTAGTATTTATTTACGATATAAGTATTTATTTCTACCTGATATTTGCAAAATTTAACTTTTGTCGTTCTTACCCTCTTATCAGGGTGCATATTTTTACCACAAAATATTTTTCTGCGCTTAAAATTTTGTTAGTTATTTTTTAATCACAATTATAAATAATTTCGATATATAAAATAAATTAAAATTTATATAAAAAAAAAAATTATAAATATAATAATTGGACTAAAAAACATTAGTATCAAAGTATTTTCAACATTTATTTATGGTATAATAAATAAAATTAGAACTATATTTAAAAATAATAAACATATCATCAGAACAAATAAAAAGAAATCCAGAAAATTAATCATTAGCGCCTTTCTGCAATACTATAATTATTATCTTTTTTAAAAAAAAAAACAAGTATTTTACAATTTTATTCACATATTTATGTTACTTTGTAATATTAATAAAACAAATCGCATTAATTAAGATTCATAACGTAATAAATATGTATTGTTAAATTTAAACTGGTTTTTGAATTGCGCGCCGACGCTTACTTTGCCCCCCCCCCCAACAATCGAAATCGCATGAAAGTTCTCTGAATATAACATTTGAAATCATATTGGAAGTAATCATCTCTTTACTAGACCAGACTATATGTTGAAAATAGACGAAAGTATGCGAGTTTGACCTATAAAACTACACCTGTAACAACTTAATATTTTGAACGTTTTTCAAATCACCGTAAAGATCGATATCTTGCATCTCTATACAACTACCATGACTCTCTCTACGACAATTGAAGATCATTTAATTTAAAATAGCCATTTACGTTTATTATATACATCTATATATACGGTTACATAAAAAAATGTACCGTTTTCTAGAATTAATAAAAAGCTTGTTCCGATGAAGTATGTTATTAAGATTGCCATTGTAATATATTCGTTCAAGGTTGCGGTTTGGTGCCTGGCCATCTGCGAGGCAATAACTGAACTGCCAACCATAAAACTGCAGGAAAAATTGGCTAAATCTAACTTCTCTATTATCTCAAAAAATACTCAAAATTTTTAAAAACGGTTTGCGCAGTGTTGAAGTAAATAGTAAAATGCGTGCTTCCTTTTCGTCTAAATTTGATTTTAGAAATTTTACAGTTTTTCTGTTTATTCAAAAACTATTAAGGGTTTTCCAAATTTTCAAAAAAGGAAGCATCGAAAATTAGGTCTAAATTGTTGTCCTAAAATTTGAACTTTCTACGTAGCTTAGTTTTCTCTGAAATCCAGAAGTCGTGGCATATGTAAAATACACGGCGGCGCGCAGCCTTAAGATTGTTTTAAAGAATACCGAGAATATCAATAATACATAGTAAATCAGCTTATATTATCAAATATTTAATAATAATTATTACAAATAAAATTGTGATGCACAAATTGTCATCACCGATTCTCGTTTGATCTAATAGAATCGAAAAAAAAAATAGTTTAAGCATATTCGTTTTTCAATTGTATGCTAAAAAAATTGAGTACCTTATTTACTTCTTACTACAATAAAACCTCGATAAGTCCAATATCAAAAATTTTAATTTAATTTAGCAAATATCGATTTTATATTCAAAAAACGTATTTACCATAGCAATGAGTAGAAAGGAGCGAGAAGATACGATAATCTTGTCAATGCAAGTGAGAGAGAACACTTAAACTTATTCAATTAATTTTTAGTCTAATTTATTGGCCTAAAATATTGTGAATCATGCTTAATACCGAGTGCACATTCGAGCTCAGTGGCACATTCCGATCTCGGAATGAAGCGCGCCGCCCGCGTCGCGCTTCATTTGCTTCCTCGCTCGGAAATGTGCCACTTTGAGCTCGAATGTGCACATCTTCGTATTTATTGAATTTGTCTTTATTCATTCTACCTCATAGAAATCAAAAACTTACATTCAGATTTTCTATTCGGAAAAAGCTGTTTATTTTTTTTTAAAATAACTGTTTAAAAGCGATGAATCAGGGCGACGCAAAGCGGCGCATTTCATATTCCCGAGATTGAAATGTGCCATTTTCAGCTTAAACGTGTACACTCGGTTTTACGCACGATTCATAAAATTTTGACTAATAAATTTGCCAAAAAATTAATTATATAGTTTACTCCTTTTCTCTCACTCGCAACTACAAAATTATCCTATCTTTTCGTTCGCTTCCACTCATTGCTATCGTAAATACATTTTTGAACATAAAATCCATATTTACTGAACTTATTCAATTAATTTTTCGTCTAATTTATTGGCCTAAAATTTTGTGAATCATGCTTAATACAGATTGCGCACATTCGAGCTCAAAGTGGCACATCTTCGTATTTATTGAAATTGTCTTTATTAATTCTACCTCTTAGAAATCAAAAACCTACATTCAGATTTTCTATTCTGAAAAAGCTGTTTATTTTTTTAAAATAACTGTTTAAAAGCGCTGAATCAGGGCGACGCGGAGCGCCGCATTTCATATTCCCGAGATTGAAATGTGCAATTTAAGATTAAATGTGTACATTCGGTTTTACGCAAGAATCACAAAATTTTGACTTATAAATTTGCCAAAAAATTTATTAAACAGTTTAGGGGGACAGTGGCATGAAACAGCCAGTTTTAAAAAAAGGGATAAATAATATAGAAGGACATGAATAAATCAAATTTTATGTTTAAATCTGTAATTGTTCATGCATTTATGTACGTAATGTCATAAAACATTTTTCAAAATTAACGATATATTTCGACTTCTAATCATTTATAAAAATTTTAGATCTTATATAATTATAAAACGTTTTAAATAACGCAAATTCTGAATAAAATATTGATTTACATAAATCTAAGAAATTGTCAAAAAATTTGACGTTTGAGATCAATCATTGCAAAAACTTAAAAACGTTTTTAGCAAAAATAATGCAATTTCTCTTTTACGCCACAGGATTTATATGCCCAACCATTACAACTTTGCATCGGTACCATTCTTGATTGCTGTTACTACAATTATTATTGCATTTTATGCAATTAAAAGGTGGCTTTTTCATTACACTGCAGTCCGGCTATTTCAAAACATATTCTCTCAAGAAACAAAATCTCGAAAATTACTATGAAATCAAAGATTAGTCTACAAAATATATACGTTATTAGAAGGCCTAATATATCTATAAAATTATAGTGTAATCATATTATTATTAGTTTTGTACGTATAGGCGTTAGAAAACAAATAAACTGAACTCAAAACCTTACTTTTTGACGACAAAATCTTGAATACGTCGTATCGGCGCCGTTTATTGACGGTGAACGGTCAAATTTTTGTGGGGGATATCTGGCTAGTGTTGCTATCTTAAAATAATAATACATAAACGATTCGTATGAAAACTACCGCGTAATTGATAATGGCTCTTTCAAAACTTGGGTGTTTTATGCCACTTTCCCCCTAATCTTTTTCTCTCACACGCAACCACAAAATTATCGTATCTTTTCGCTCGCTTCCACTCATTGCTATGGTAAATACATTTTTTGAACATAAAATATATATTTACTGAACTTTTAATTTTGTGAGTCGAAAGTATAAAGATTAATTAAGGCAAATCAATAAATACGAGGATGTGCGCATTCGAGCGAAAAGTGGCACATTTCCGAGATCGGAATGTGTCACTTTGAGCTCGAATGTGCACACTCAGTTTTAAGCACGATTATTAAGCGTTCCGTTTTAACCAGAAAAAAAGTGGTCACGTTAGTTATAAAGGGAAAATGTGTACTGAACTACTTCGTAGAGAAATCCTGATAATTTCGACTTATTGAGGGCTCAGATTTCGAGATATAGAAGTATTGGAGCTTGAAGGGAAGGGAATCAGGGTTTCTTTTGAGTTGTAGCGGTTTTCGACTTATCGAGGTTCGACCTATGGAGGTTATACTGTATTATATATTTTGTTATTAGTTATTATATCGCAATCTAAAATACTGTACTGTAATGATAGGTTGGTTTAGCAATTCCTGTGGAAGTCAGTAAAAAACATCCGAAATATTCCATTTAAAATGAATTAGAAAGTAAGATCAATTTTTAATTTAGAATTGTTTCAACAATGGGCAATAGACTCTTCTAAAATTATTGTCGTTCTTTCTTAGTGTGTATCTATCAAAGAATTGTTGCGTAATTTTTAAATTTATAGTTATAAGTGTATTGTAAACACCCACAAGCATCCTACATTATTTCATACTTTGGTACGTATTTACTCTGGTTAGACACTAAAATATATATTAGGTTAATCTATTCATGTCTTGTGATTATTCAAAATGAGTAATACAAAAACTGAAAATGTCGCAGATTATATTAACAGATCGCCCCGATTTCATTTTTAAGAATTTCTCTTCGGCAAAACGCAATTACAATTGCAACTCTTTTAAATTTAAACGAATTGTTAGCCTTCCACTAAACACTGTATTGAAACTTCGTACCTGACATGGGGCTGGTTTCGGATTTAATGTGATGCGTGTTTGCAATTACAGTTTGTCCGGGAATTCCAAAACAGTTCTGCATAATAGTTAAATTACGTGCATGATTCTGTGCGTTCAAGTCCAAATCCCAAAACTCTAAGTCGACATCGCCAATATCGGTAGAAGCCAAAGAATTTGCCGGGCTCATTACAAGAACTGCGGACGATGACGTTACTTCCGAACTGCTCTCTTCTGGTGTAACTCTTACGGCCTGTAGGCCAGACCATCTACGCTTCATCTCGCATTGAAACGAAGATAACTATTCACAAGAAGTTACTTTTGATTCTAGACACATCACACCAGAGAAAGGGTGCACTCACTGCCAGGATTCCGGTTTATCGTTTACCCAGGCGTCGAAATCTCCTTAGTTTGATGACGAAGGACCTGGTTAGTTACTGTGTTTATATATACATGGAATTTCGAGAAGACGGTTTCACTTTATCTTTAAGTTATGTTTCAAAGTCACAACTTTTTTAATGTTCGTGAATAATAGTTCGTACATTAGACGCGATGTTACACCCACGATAACTCTTTTTAGTTAAATTGGTAAAATGAACGTTGATGATTATTTAAAAAAAAGTAAAACTATTTTTTAATTGTTTATGTTTATAAGAATAGTTAGCCGGCTTTTTTTGTTGATTATGAAAACTAGTATAAAAGCACGTGGAGTTTTAAAATATGTAAGTAGGCTCAACAAACGAAAGTAGCACTAAACTAGTAAACGCTCGACTCGGAGTCGGTCGGCCACTAGCACTAATGTTACTCTTCAGCGAGGAGAGGTTGCTAATGGCAGCTTTGACGTCACAACAGGTTGTAACCTTGTCCCCCCCCCTCAAATTCCAATACATTTACCTGGCGCTCGGTTCCACTGTCAAGGCCATCTTACGTTCTCCGGTTATATGAAAACGAAGAATAAACTATGTATGGCAAAACAAAATCCGGATTTCGATTGGACACATTTGGAATTTTACGTAATCTTTCTACGAGATTTTCAAAAAATTATTTCGCGTGAATCGCTTTGCAAAATTACGATTCTACAAAAATATTCAAAATTAATGCCTATTTTCGTACAGACTGCAACCCGTTCTCAGAAAATCGTCTACCTATTGAAACTCCAAAAGTTGTTAATCTGCGACAAGGTTAATGGTAGAAAACCTTACACCTGATCTTTCGAATCGTGGGTCGATGGATTTCTAATTAATGCAGTACGCGCAAAATAAATAAAATACTGTTTTTTAGTAAACAAATAACGGCTTGCTTAGATAGTTCAAAAGAATTCAAAAAGGCCAATTTTATAATACCTACAATAGACGTTGTTGTATTATTTGTATATTCTCCGAATTATTTGTACATAAGCGTCGGTTGACCTACTTTCAAAATATTGGAAACTTCTGGAAGTGCTTGCTAATGATTCTTCTGGTAATTCCTTGTTAGTGAATCATGAATGTTTGAAACGTATTCCGATAGGTAACAAAAAAAAAGTTCTTACATTGATTTATGTAATCATACTACAGTAGAATCTCGATAAGTCAAATGTCAAAAAAGACGCGATATAATTCGAGTTATAGAGGCTTCGACTTATAAGAAGAAATTCTGAGAGAATTACTTAAATATTTTTTAAAGTAAATTGATTATTGCTACTCGTGCTGAAAAGCGGAGTGTCCACATTCAAGCTCAAAGTGGCACATTCCGATCTCGGGAAAATAAATTCATTTTCTTCCCTCGCTCGGAAATGTGCCACTTTCAGCTCGAATGCGCACATCCCCGTTTTTATTACATTAGTAGGTATAATAAACCGTACGCTCCTTCAAATCAAAAATTTTAAACTAATTTAGTAAATATCGATTTTATATTCGAAAACTTATTTACCATACCAATGCGTGGAAGGGAGCGAGAAGATACAATAATCTTGTCAATGCAACTGAGAGGGAACTATTAAAATTATTTAATTAATTTTTCGTCTATTTTATTGGCCTAATATATTGTGAATCATGCTTAATACCGAGTGTGCACATTCGAGCTCAAAATGGCACATTCCGATCTCGGGAAAATGAAGCGCGCCGCTCCGCGTGCGCTTCATTTGCTTCCCTCGCTCGGAAAAGTGCCACTTTTCGCTCGAATGTGCACATGTTCGTGTTTATTCAATTTGCCTATATTAATTCTATCTCTTAGAAATCAAAAAGTTACATACAGATTTTCTATTCGAAAAAAGTTGTTTTATTTTTTAAAATAACTGTTTAAAAGCGCTGAATCAGAGTGACGGGAAGCGGCGCGCTTCGTATTCCTGAGATCGGAATGTGCTATTTTGAGCTCAAATGTGCATACTCGGTTTTACCCACGATTCACGAAATTTTGAATAATAAATTAGCCAAAAAATTAATTAAATAGTTTAATCGTTTTCTCTCACTCGAACCTACGAAATTGTCGTATCTTTTCGCTAGCTTCCACTCATTGCTATGGTAAATACATTTTTTTAAACATAAAATCCATATTTACTAAACTTTTAATTTTGTGAGTTGAAGGTAAAAAGATTAATTAAGGTGTGGTGGAACATGATAACATGATAAGTTAAAATAAAATGTTTTTTATTAAAAATCAATAACCCTAGTTTTTAAAAAGATAGTATGGTTGTTAATAAATAAAAATAATAAGATTTTGTAAAAGTGCCAAAAACCTAATAAAAACTTAGAAAGAAGATTCGTTTATTAATAATAAATAATCTCTCTTTATTGGTGACCCCTTACCCTTACCCTTACCCTTACCTTTAAGAAAAATGAACAGCAACGAAGTTAGTGAAACTGTAGAAGTCCAAGAAATTCGGCAACCAAAAATTCCGCCATTTTGGAAAAACAACCCTACATTATGGTTTGCGCAAGTAGAAGCCCAATTTTATTCAAATAACATTAAATCTGATAATTCTAAATACTACACCGTAGTATCAACGTTAGATCAATTCGTATTGCAACAAATTTCCGATATTATTGAAAATCCGCCTGACAGAAATAGGTACGACACAATAAAAACAAATCTTATTGCACGATTCACAGATTCACAAGAAAAACAACTAAAAAAATTATTAAACGAATTAGAATTGGGAGACAAAAAACCCACTCAACTACTACGCGAGATGAAAACTCTGGCAAGTAACAAAATAGATAATAGTGTACTAAAGACTCTATGGCTTCAGCGAATGCCAGCTAGAGTGCAATTAGTCTTATACGCTACAAGCAATTTAGAATTAGATGAACTAGGCAATATGGCTGACAAAATTTTGGAAGCTACAACAATCGACCCTTCAACAATAAACTCTATAGCAACACCTATTGTAAATGCAGTTGCCGTAGAGCCAAACGCAGCCGCCATCTCATTACTTCAGAAACAAGTGGAAGAGCTAACAACAAGAATACGAAAATTGGAATACTTCAATTTTAGAAATAGACGCACTAGATCACAGTCTAGAAGTCGAAACGTAGAAAATCCAGAGCACTGCTACATAAAAATTTGGAAAAAACGCAACTTATTGCAAAAAGCCCTGCAATTTCAAAACAGTTGGAAACAACTTTAAACTAGAACAACCGTCGTCGGTTAGTGCAGTTAACGATGGTGTTCAAAAGCAAAGCCGCCTTTTCATCACTGATAGAGAAACAAGATTACAGTTCCTCATAGACACAGGTGCTGACGTATCTGTGATTCCTAAAAATGGTAAGACACAACCAACTAAGTTTAAACTTTTTGCAGCCAACGGTTCTGTGATCGACACATATGGACAAAAACTATTAGTTTTAAATTTAGGTCTTAGACGTAGTTTTAAGTGGACATTTTATGTTGCAGATATTGCACGCCCCATTTTAGGTGCAGACTTTTTAAGACATTATGGACTATTAGTAGATTTAAAAAATTATCGCTTAATTGATACTGTTACTAATTTAAGTGCTATAGGTAGAATAACAAACGAAACTATTTTTAGCATCACTACAGTGCTAGAACAAACACCATATCACACAATACTAAAAGAATATCCAGAAATCACAAGAACTTCAATAAACTCTTCTTTAACTAAACACAATATAACGCACAGGATACAAACCACAGGTCATCCAGTAGCGGAAAGAGTTCGTAGACTTCCAACGGAAAAATTAAAAGCAGCAAAAGCAGAATTTCAATACATGCTGGACCAAGGTATCTGCCGTGCCTCTAGCAGCCCATGGGCCAGCCCACTGAACTTGGTTCCTAAAAAATCGGGAGAATGGAGACCCTGCGGTGACTACCGTCGACTTAACGCCATAACAATCCCCGATCGTTACCCAATTGCACAAATTCAAGATTTCACCTACATGCTACATGATAAAACAATATTTTCAAAGATAGATCTTATCAGAGCGTATCACCAAATACCTGTTGCTGAAGAAGATATTGAAAAAACTGCAGTTATTACTCCTTTTGGATTATTTGAATTTCCTGTAATGACATTTGGATTACGTAATGCCGCGCAAACATTTCAACAATTCATGAACACTGTATTAACAGGTTTGGACAACACGTACTGTTATATCGATGATATACTAATAGCCTCAAATAATAAACAAGAACATATCAACCACTTACGCGCAGTGTTTGATAGGTTAAAAAGTTATGGAATTGCAATCAATCCTGCAAAATGCCAATTTGGTGTTAAAGAAATTGAATATTTAGGCTATCTGATAAACGAAAATGGTACAAAACCGTTAGCAAACAAAGTTACTGCTATAACTGAATACCAAAAACCACAAAACATTTCAGAGTTATGTCGTTTTCTGGGAATAATTAATTTTTATAGACGATTTATTAAAAATGCAGCTAAATCACAACATATTTTAAATGAATTAACAAAAAATAGCAAAAAGAATGACAAGAGACCCGTCGAGTGGACCAAAGAAGCAGAAGAAGCTTTTAAAGCGTGCAAAGACGACATAGCAAACGCAACATTGTTAGCACACCGAAATAAAAACAAAGTTTTGACAATCACAACAGACGCTTCAGACTTTGCAATAGGTGCTGTCTTAGAACAACATGCACAAAACCAACGCCAACCGCTAGGATTTTTTTCTAAAAAATTAACACCCACACAAAAAAGTTACAGTACATACGACCGGGAACTCTTAGCAATTTACACTGCCATTAAACATTTTAGATACATGATCGAAGAAAGACAAATAATCATACAAACGGATCACCGACCATTAACGTTCGCCTTAAAACAAAAATCAGACAAAGCATCGCCAAGACAAAAACGACAATTAGACTTAATTAGCCAATATACATCAGACATCATACACATTTCAGGTAACGATAACACAGTAGCAGATGCATTATCGCGAATTCACACAATTGAAACGCCAACAACAATTGACTTTCAACATTTAGCCAACGAACAAACAAAAGACGAAGAATTAACAAAGTTATTAACTGGAACTTCCTCTCTAAAAATGCAAAAATTTAAACCACCAAATACGCAAGTTGATTTATATTGTTATACATCCACAGATAAGATTCGACTTTTCGTACCAAAAAGTCTTCGAAAACAAATTTTTCAATCAGTACACAACTTGGCGCATGTCAGTAAACGTTGATATTTTATCAACAATCTTACTTGGATTGAGAACTGCATTCAAAGAAAGCATTAAGTGTACACCCGCTGAATTATTATATGGAACTACATTAAGACTTCCTGGAGAATTTTTTTTCAACACCGACAACAGTACAGAAGATACAAATACTTTTACCCATACTTTGCGACTACAAATGAGAGCACTGCGACCTATAGAAGCAACAAATAATTCGTCAAAACACATTTTTGTACACCCAAAATTAGAAAACTGTACACACGTGTTTCTACGAGATGATACTATAAGAAAACCATTACAACAACCATACACAGAACCACACATAGTAATACAACGAATTAACAATAAACTCTACAAAATAGACGTACAAGGAAAAATAATAACCGTAACCATAGACAGATTAAAACCAGCATTTTTAGAAGAAACAACAAATTTAGAAACAGAACACACACAAATATCAGTACAATCTCCAACGGCAATTAACAATAGGATTTTAAAACCAAAAATTAAATTCGTAACATCTTCGACGTCACTGGGGAGGGGCTGATGTGGTGGAACATGATAACATGATAAGTTAAAATAAAATGTTTTTTATTAAAAATCAATAATCCTAGTTTTTAAAAAGATAGTATGGTTGTTAATAAATAAAAATAATAAGATTTTGTAAAAGTGCCAAAAACCTAATAAAAACTTAGAAAGAAGATTCGTTTATTAATAATAAATAATCTCTCTTTAAAGGTAAATAAATAAATACGAAGATGTGCACATTCGAGCGAAAAGTGGCATATTTCCGAGCGAGGGAAGCAAATGAAGCGCGTCGCGGAGCGGATCGAAATGTAGAGGTTTTCGACTTATCAAGGTTCGACTTATGGAGGTTCTACTGTAATATTTCAAATGTGAAAGTGTGTTTGTTGGTTTGTCCTTTCCCGCAGCAGCGGAGCTACAGATGGTCGTGATTTTTTTGCATAGAGATAGTTTATGAGGCGGAGAGTGACATAGGATATTTTTTACCCCTGAAAAAAGCATGATTCTTGTGGGATTCAAACTTAACACCCACGGAAGCGAAGTCGCGGGTAAAAGCTATTTATTAATATACAGCTTGTCAGACGAATAGGTACTGGAACTTAATTTACTGATAAACGGCCCTAAACTAAACAAAAAAATACCCCAAGTCAAGTGTCTTTATATGAAATATTTTTAAGTTATGGTATCGTAAAATTCAATTTAAAAATGTGTAATAAATTATTTAACTATATATTTCAAAAATTCTTAATCACATTTGTTATAACTATATCCCTTGAATAAGAAACACTCGCATCCCAATATTCAGATAAAATTTGCCTGTACGAACTTGTGTAAAATAAATTAATCATAATGTTCACGTCCAATATCTTATAATATGTTAATGTTCACTGGAATTGGACACAATAAAACCACAAATTGTTAACTTGCAACGTTTCGTTTCTTTATTGAAACTTTATCAAGCAACTGAAAATTAACAAACTATAACAACAATAACTACAAGTATTTTATAAAATAATATAAATTATAAAATACCTTAACAACACAAAAAGGAAGTTAACCATTAAAACTCAATAATTCTACATGTGTCAAAATGAAAGATTTTTAAAATATGAAAGATTGCAACTATGATTCTAAATAATTACATGAAAGGCTGTAACTATGATTCTAAAAGAAAATTATTTGTAGTTGTATAATTTTGATTTAAATTTTATGATTAATTTTAGTTTTATGTTTTAATTTTATTTAAGATGTCATTATATATTAAACTAAGGCCTTGAGTATCCGAACGCAAATTTACAGTTTTATTAATTTTGATATAAACCATTTCACTTAAATTTCTTTTATGTATATTTTGTTCACGATGTAAAATGGAAACGTTTTCAAATTGGAATTGATGTCCAACATCAAAATGGTGCATAGCTAATGCTGTTTTGTTTGGTTTAACATAATTTATATTTTTACAATCATTTTATGTTGTTTTAATCTTTCTTCAAGTCTTTGATTTGTTTGACCAATGTAACTACTTCCACAGCTACATGGGATTTTATAAATCAAACCAGATTGTTGAAGAAGAGGAATTGGATCTTTTAATTTGCTATAAACTGTATTAATTGTTTTTATATTATAAAATGCTAGTTTTCCACCTCTTGGTCTAATAAAACGATCTATACTACTGGACAATTCTTTGATGTAAGGAAATTTAAAGTATGTTGTTATTTGTTGGACATCTTTTGTTATTTACCAATTTATAATTATTTATAAATCGATTAATGAGTTTTATAGGGTAATTATTATTAATAAGAAGATTTTTCATGCGTAGTATATTATCTTCATAAAAATCTTCATGGCTTAACCGTAAAGCTCTATCCATAAGACCTTTAATTACACCTATCTTTTGACTCATTGGGTGATTAGAATAGTAGTTTAATAATCGCCCTGAACTGGTAGGCTTTTGATACCAATTCGTTTTAATTTTCCATCTGAACCTCTATTTATTTTTACATCTAAAAACAAAGAGAACAATTATCTTCAATTTCCATGGTAAATTGAATTCTTGGATGGAAGTTGTTGAAACTTGATAGTGTGAGATCAACTTTATCTTTAGGAATAGCCATAAAACTATCATCTACATAAAGTTTTAAAATTGGAATTTTGAAAGGTAAAGTTGTTAAAACTTTCTTAACAATATAATTCATCACTAAATCAGCTATCACTGGGCTGGCTGGGTTACCCATACTACTTCCATCACATTGAAGATAAAACTTACCATCAAATAACAGATAACTGGAATTAAAATAAAATTTGATAAGTTCAATAAGCATATTTTTGATATTGTTAGAACTTCAGACAAAATATCCCAATCTTTGTCAATTATATCCAGTACAAGTGTCTGTGGAATATTAGTGAATAGGGATACCACGTCTAACGATACCAAAACGTAATTTGTTGGTAAAACTATATTTTAATTTCATCTACGAATTCAAATGAATTTTTAATCTAAATTCATACGTCGCTATTAAAGGTGTTAATAAACGATGTAATAATTTCGATATCTTGTAACTAGGAGAACCAATACAGCAAACAACAGGTCTAAGTTTGCAACCCTCTTTGTGCGTTTTCCGTAAACCGTACAAACGAGGTGCTACAGCATTATGCGTTTTAAGTTCTTCATAGTACAATTGTCAATAACCAAATTCTTATTTAGCTTTACCAACAAATCATTAGCCATTTTTCAAACTTAATGGTCGGGTCTTTATTAATAATTTTGTATATCACTTCATCCTGTAACATTTCTTGTAATGTTTTTCTATATTCATCCTTATACATAATTACTGTTCCATTCCCTTATCAGATTTGGTAACAATTACATTCTGATTCAAAGACAAGAATTTTTTGTTTCAATAATGTCTCTGCTAAACTGATCCAGATGTTTCGGTTCTGGTTTGTTATAAAATTATTAATTAAATTTGATACCTTTGAACGTAATAATGTACGTTCATTATCAATAAGTTTCGGATCCGTTTCTTTTGAAGGTAAATTATTGATGCAATGTTCAATGTCTTTAATTAGGATGACAGGATGTATGTCACTTCTCTTAGGAGGTAAACCAAATTTTGGATCCACACATAAAATTCTTTTTACGTTTTCGGGAAGTTGTAATTCCGTATAATTTGAAATACTACTCTCTTCATGAGTATTTACTTTTATTACATTAGAATCAGTGATCAAACTATTAATTTTCCTCAAATTTGTTTCTTTAATCATCACGAACTGTTTTTCATAAAATCTATCAACATTAAATTTCCATGAATTAAAATCGTCAATGTTAAGAATCTTGTTAATATTCAATTCATAAAGTTTCAATAAAGAAACGAAACGTTGCAAGTTAACAATTTGTGGTTTTATTGTGTCCAATTCCAGTGAACATTAACATATTATAAGATATTGGAAGTGAACATTATGATTAATTTAAAACCTGGAGGTAATTTCACTGAACTGAAAATTAATTATGGTGATTGTACATGCAAAAAAATGAAAGATTGGTTTAATGACAAAAAGAGATTAGCAGCTATAAGAAATAGACGGATTTTCTTATTACAATGCCGCTCGAAAAAAATATATCCTAAACATATTGTTAATAATTTAAGATGTCTATATTCTTTGTTTTAGATGAACATCCATTTAAAAACGACATACAAAATCTTTCGTTAAAATTACGGAAATCCATTTTAAATTTAGAAATCAAAATCACGGTATGGAAAACGAATCAATTAATGGAAATTTGTAATAATCATGAATTGAATATTAACAAGATTCTTAACATTGACGATTTTAATTCATGGAAATTTAATGTTGATAGATTTTATGAAAAACAGTTCGTGATGATTAAAGAAACAAATTTGAGGAAAATTAATAGTTTGATCACTGATTCTAATGTAATAAAAGTAAATACTCATGAAGAGAGTAGTATTTCAAATTATACGGAATTACAACTTCCGAAAACGTAAAAAGAATTTTATGTGTGGATCCAAAATTTGGTTTACCTCCTAAGAGAAGTGACATACATCCTGTCATCCTAATTAAAGACATTGAACATTGCATCAATAATTTACCTTCAAAAGAAACGGATCCGAAACTTATTGATAATGAACGTACATTATTACGTTCAAAGGTATCAAATTTAATTAATAATTTTATAACAAACCAGAACCGAAACATCTGGATCAGTTTAGCAGAGACATTATTGAAACAAAAATTCTTGTCTTTGAATCAGAATGTAATTGTTACCAAATCTGATAAGGGAATGGAACAGTAATTATGTATAAGGATGAATATAGAAAACATTACAAGAAATGTTACAGGATGAAGTGATATACAAAATTATTAATAAAGACCCGACCATTAAGTTTGAAAAATGGCTAATGATTTGTTGGTAAAGCTAAATAAGAATTTGGTTATTGACAATTGTACTATGAAGAACTTAAAACGCATAATGCTGTAGCACCTCGTTTGTACGGTTTACGGAAAACGCACAAAGAGGGTTGCAAACTTAGACCTGTTGTTTGCTGTATTGGTTCTCCTAGTTACAAGATATCGAAATTATTACATCGTTTATTAACACCTTTAATAGCGACGTATGAATTTAGATTAAAAATTCATTTGAATTCGTAGATGAAATTAAAATATAGTTTTACCAACAAATTACGTTTTGGTATCGTTAGACGTGGTATCCCTATTCACTAATATTCCACAGACACTTGTACTGGATATAATTGACAAAGATTGGGATATTTTGTCTGAAGTTCTAACAATATCAAAAATATGCTTATTGAACTTATCAAATTTTATTTTAATTCCAGTTATCTGTTATTTGATGGTAAGTTTTATCTTCAATGTGATGGAAGTAGTATGGGTAACCCAGCCAGCCCAGTGATAGCTGATTTAGTGATGAATTATATTGTTAAGAAAGTTTTAACAACTTTACCTTTCAAAATTCCAATTTTAAAACTTTATGTAGATGATAGTTTTATGGCTATTCCTAAAGATAAAGTTGATCTCACACTATCAAGTTTCAACAACTTCCATCCAAGAATTCAATTTACCATGGAAATTGAAGATAATTGTTCTCTTTGTTTTTAGATGTAAAATAAATAGAGGTTCAGATGGAAAATTAAAAACGAATTGGTATCAAAAGCCTACCAGTTCAGGGCGATTATTAAACTACTATTCTAATCACCCAATGAGTCAAAAGATAGGTGTAATTAAAGGTCTTATGGATAGAGCTTTACGGTTAAGCCATGAAGATTTTTATGAAGATAATATACTACGCATGAAAAATCTTCTTATTAATAATAATTACCCTATAAAACTCATTAATCGATTTATAAATAATTATAAATTGGTAAATAACAAAAAAGATGTCCAACAAATAACAACATACTTTAAATTTCCTTACATCAAAGAATTGTCCAGTAGTATAGATCGTTTTATTAGACCAAGAGGTGGAAAACTAGCATTTTATAATATAAAAACAATTAATACAGTTTATAGCAAATTAAAAGATCCAATTCTCTTCTTCAACAATCTGGTTTGATTTATAAAATCCCATGTAGCTGTGGAAGTAGTTACATTGGTCAAACAAATCAAAGACTTGAAGAAAGATTAAAACAACATAAAATGATTGTAAAATATAAATTATGTTAAACCAAACAAAACAGCATTAGCTATGCACCATTTTGATGTTGGACATCAATTCCAATTTGAAAACGTTTCCATTTTACATCGTGAACAAAATATACATAAAAGAAATTTAAGTGAAATGGTTTATATCAAAATTAATAAAACTGTAAATTTGCGTTCGGATACTCAAGGCCTTAGTTTAATATATAATGACATCTTAAATAAAATTAAAACATAAAACTAAAATTAATCATAAAATTTAAATCAAAATTATACAACTACAAATAATTTTCTTTTTAGAATCATAGTTACAGCCTTTCATGTAATTATTTAGAATCATAGTTGCAATCTTTCATATTTTAAAAATCTTTCATTTTGACACATGTAGAATTATTGAGTTTTAATGGTTAACTTCCTTTTTGTGTTGTTAAGGTATTTTATAATTTATATTATTTTATAAAATACTTGTAGTTATTGTTGTTATAGTTTGTTAATTTTCAGTTGCTTGATAAAGTTTCAATAAAGAAACGAAACGTTGCAAGTTAACAATTTGTGGTTTTATTGTGTCCAATTCCAGTGAACATTAACATACTTGTGTAAAATTCTCGTATCTCGTATAAATTATACAAAACTCGTATCTCATATGAATTGTGGACGACACGTACTGTCATCGACGAAAATCAGTGATTTTATGTTTACACAAGTGTATTATTTAAATCAGTGTTTACAATATCTTCGAAAAAACTATAGGAACAATAAAAAAACTTTACGGAATTGCACTGCCTCTTCTAAGTGATAAATACAACCATCTTCAATCGTTGAAAAAGATCATCCATAAAGACTATCATGGATTTTATGATTACACTACTTCATTCATTGTTTCGTTCTTTTCACCTAAGTTTATGTGTAATAATGTGTTCATTATATTTTGTGTTTTGCAGCTATTTGCAGAATAAAATATTAATTTTTCCTTAATATGATTAAGTTATTATTGTTCATTTGACAGATAGAAAACCTCGTAAGTCATATGAAGAGTGAAAAACTCGTATCGTACAATTTTTGTCGCTAGGTAAAGAAAAAAAAAACAAAGAAAAACATTTTATTAAACGAAATACATATTGCCAAAGTTATGAATTTTTTTGAAATGTGCCACACTTCTTACGCATTTACCCTATTCCAACCCCAAGTTATTGTATTTATCCAAACGTGTCCATTTCTATTATTTAAAACATTTTGTTGAACACACATTTTGAGGGCCTGCGTTTATTATTCAAGTTTCCAAAAATGTTCTTCCAGAACCAATTTATCTAACAGTTATTTTGTATGGATATACCATTGATAGGTAGACATGCGGTTTTTAATTAATATCTATAATAAATGAATTATTGTAAATATAGAGAAAATTATCACGGTGCAAAAGTCAGTTAGTAGGTTAAATTTTTTTTTTAAATTCGAAAAAACTAATTTCAGTAAATTAGAATTGTGGTAAGGAAGACTTTTATATGAGTACCACAAATTTACCCGACATTTTAAAAAATACAACACCTTTTCCTGATGTGACCTTCTGATAATTTTACCTAATGTGGGCACATGGTAACTTTTTCTTATGGCAACCGCATAAAATAGGCATAAAATTTAAAATTCAGGCAGCTGTGCTTTCTGAAGAACAAGGGCTAGATTACATTTAATTTATGTAAAAATGAAAAATTAATTATATTAAAATTAGTTTTGTTTGAATATGAAAATTCTAAATGTAAATCTTTCTGTAACCTCTAGAATTTAGCCAAGAAACTTTTTCAGTATGGAAATGAGAGAGTTCACAACCGTGAAAATAACAAAACCACGCACTATTTCATAACTACTTATTTCTTAAAATTAACATGCCGGAAATCTCAATAAAATTGTAGAATATCGTAAGAGAAAAATTACATAGGAGATAGAAATAAATTATGTAGTTGTATGGTTTTCAGGCTATCCTAATGTAGTTTCCGGTGGACTGATGAGAAATTGCTACGTAATTTTATAATAATTATGTAACTAATTAACTTTGACCTTAGTTTGAATGCAAATAAATTCAGTTTATGTTAAGGGTTTTTTGTGCATTTTGTTTAAGAATTTTTAACAAAAAAACGTATATTAAGTTTCCGGTATATACAATTCTAATTGTTTTTTCGGTAATAAATCAAGATTCGTTCCCGAAAACTAATTAAGCAGAAATATTGTAATTAAAATAGGTGTGCTTCAGAAGATCACGATCTTCACTTTTAAGTAATCGGAATTTATAACGTTAATTATCCAAAAGATCTTCACGACGAAACGAGATTGCTCATCATGAGAAAATGTTGATAACCTTCAATAGAAATTCAAATTCCCCAGCCCCTTCGAGAATATCGTTTTCAAAAATACATTTATTTTAACAGAAGAAAATATTGTACCAATTTATTTAATTAAATTTTTGAAGTTTACTTCTTTTGGCGTTTGAGAGTAAAATTTTAGCAGGCAACGGAAATTGCGCGCATAATTAACAATGTTTGTGCAGTATGAAGTTAGCTATCTAAGAAAGCCAATTAATTATTGTGAATCACGTTTAAAACCGAGTGTGCATATTCGAGTTCAAAGTGGCACATTCCGATTTCGGGAAAGTAACGCGCGCCGCTCCGCGTCGCGTTTATTTTGCTTCACTCGCTCGGAAATGTGCCACTTTGAGCTCAAATGTGCAGATTCTCGTATTTATTAAATTTGTTTACACACATTTTTGGAATTAAAAAGAAAAGAATCATGTACCCAAATAAAACGACAGTAAAAGTCTTGTCACCAAGATGGCGGCATTAAATTAATTCGCGGATTAAACCGCGGATTAATTTAATTCGCGGTTTTAATTGGATCAATGCGTGGAATAATTCGCGGTTTTGATCCACGATTTAATTCGCGGATTTGATCCACGATTTAATTCGCGGATTTGATCCACGATTTGAGAAATCTTATGCAAGGAGTCCTTTTTCCGAATCATCATATTCAGCAACAAACAGTCGACCTTTCGCAGCCTATAAGTGAAAAATTAAAGATGCCGAGCGAACGCAAGAGATTGCTTGGCCAAGTAAGGCTACCTCTCAACAGCAGCGAGAGCAAATATGTATCCATAGGCCTAGATCCGTACGAAAACTTCATGCCAGTGATTAAAATTTTAAAACATGGTTACGATCTGGGAATAAGGTTTACACGGGAATCCTTTGAAAACTTTTGCAAAATATTACCGGAAATACTAAAGTATGCAGTTGAAGATGGCATAGACGATATAGTTACCCTGCCAGATTACCAGGTATCGCAAGAAGCAAAGGATATGTGCAGATTTTCGCCGTTGCCGACATGTAGATTTAAGCCAAACTTCACTTTATTTATCATGGCTCCCACGTTGCGGAATTTGGCGAAAATGAGTGAATTCATCATTAACAAAATTGACTTTTTGTCCAAGTGCAGGTGCAATGTGAAATATTTGTGCAGTGATGTTGTGAACTCTGCCGGCCAGCAGGATGGAGGAAATTATAACTTCACCGACGAAATGGTGGAACAAATTTTAAAACAAAAATACAAGGACGATCATATGCTGCTGGAATTATGGTACAAGTTTCCAAAATATGTGTACCAAGAAATTGTAAATGTTCTGATTAGTACGCAGTATGTAAGTTAATAAAAAAAATGTTTTGTTTTTCGTCTAAGTAATTGTAAGTTGACATACATTATTTTAAAATAGCAATTAGTTTGTAATATATATAACACGTAAAATAAAAAATTGAAATTTAAAAAAAATGTGTATTTTTAAAAAGAAAATTACATTAACATATTTACAACATCTTTCATACCTATAGCTAAATAGTATAAATTTATGTTAGTAAAATAACTATGATAAAAGAACTCTATAAGTACATCGTTATTTATTAGATCTTTATCAAAAATATTAAAAAACATATTAGGTTGAACGTCGTTTAGTCTAAAATATAAATAAACTAAACAATATTGTCCACAGAAACTAGAGTGAAAATCTTGTAACACATACTTGTTATATGCCCATCGAAGAGAATTACCCTGAATAAATTTTAAATGATAAGATGTAGGTGGTCGGCCGAAAGAATCAAAATATTCGCCATGGCCATATTTATCGATGTAAATCGCCGTCCAATGTTCGCCAGGGCCCGCAGAAGTATCAGTGTTCGAAACAACGGCGCAGGGTCGTCGAATTTTTTTAGGTAATTGATCAGACGCATAAACATGACGTGTTGCATTCGATGGATTCGGAATCGATTTCAGCATTTTGAAGATCTCCGTCGTGTTCATGGTTTTTCCACCAGTTTAATAATATTAAAACGTTTTCTAGTGCACAAACTGGATTATTAATTTTATGATTCATACACTGCACGGAAAAATGCTTAGATTTTAATTCTGGTAAAGATGGGCATCCAAGATCCTCTAGGTTGACAATGTGTTTGTTAGAAAAACTTAAACTTTGTTTTTTTTCCAAATCTTTCACGTATATTTTATCGTAGTTGCGTAATAATTTTGTAAACTCGGTTTGAAATTCATTAATTGTTAGATAGCCCGATGCCCAAGAGAGTCCGTGAAAATTATTTTCGAGATATTTTATACCTTTTCGTACAGAACGTGTTTGATCTAAATAAGAAGCAGGTGGTTTAATAAGGAATGTATGTAGATAGAATCTGGCAGCACTAATAATGGCAACCTTTTTGAAAAAAAATTCGTTGTTGTCTCCTCGAAAACCTTGAATATCTACAAACACGTCCATGCTAAATGATGAGAATGAACCAACTAATGTTCTTCTATCACAACAGCATTATCTTAGCCACTAAAATCTACTGCGACGTTTCTGTTTTTGTCGATCTCTATTACATTGTCGAATTCTGCATAAACTAAGCAATTAATAGTTTCGATTAAAGCTTCTTCAAATTCAACTTCGAGACGTAAAGAGCCATTGCGAACCAGATTCAAGTGTGTGCTAGCGTTTGCCGATAAATCGTCAGTTAGATCAAATGCTAATAAACAATAACCATTTGGATAATCTTCGCGAGATATATCGTTTCCTTCGTTAAGGAAATGAATACCGGTTCGAAAATAACGTATGATATGCTCGTACATACATGCCACTTTTGTAAAATCAGTTTCTATGGGTCTCGATGGTATTTGTTGTCCATCAATAAACAATGAAAAATAATTCATTTTAAAATGTTGAAAATTAAAAGGGTTAGATAAATAGTCGCCATTAAAACTCTTGTTAGTGACAAAGCCAACAATGCAGCGTTTAGGTAGTTGTCCCAAAAATATGTTGTCCAATGACTTTCTTTGTATGCCTGACGGAATTGTTAATACTTTGACATCGGTTCTTGTTATAAGATATTTGGCTGTTGCAGTTGTTAAGGCTTTAGCGTGAGCCAGTAGGATGCTAGGATTAATTTTCATTCTTCTAACAAGTAAACAGGCATTCGTAATACAGATTTTGTACCCAAAATCTGCTTTGTTAGACATCAAATTAAAAGAATCGCGCGAACGAATAAATTTCACCTTCATTTCCATTCCATTTAGAAGAAACTTTTCTTGATTAAATATATCGGAATGCACGTGCCCCATCATTTCCACATGTTGACTTTTAATTGTATAGCCGCGTCGTTTAACTAAGCCTTTATTTTCGTTGACCACATCGTTCATCTGACCTGGAGTATCATTGTACCAGAGAGTACAAGTTAAATGGGAAGTTTTAGCTTCATTTCCATAATTGAGTAAAGTTTCGATGTACGATCTGTACGCATAGGTATTATTAGGTGGCGAAATTAATTTATGATTTAAATAAACTTCCACTTGACTAAACATAGAATGCATCCAATTGTTTATAGGTGCAGGATCTTCATCTTTATCTAAATACGTGCCGTCCGCTTTAACAATTTTTGCAGTAATGTATAACATAGTTTGACTTAAATCCAAGTAATCTTCTCCGTTTCCGGGAATAACAAATTCGATAGGTGCATCATCGCTTAAAGACGATAGAGGCTTGTAAAATATCCACTGGCCATTTTCGATACTTGTTGGAGTACATGGAAGCGCAAATAAATCTAACTCGGATTTAATGCATTCACACGATTGAGCATGCAGGAAAGTCATTATTATTATTATTTAAAATTTAGTTAAATATATCTAAATGTTTTACTCTCGATGATTGTTTTCGACGACCGGCAACCGACCGCTTTTCACTAGGTTTCAACTGGAAATGAATGTTTTGCATTCGTTTTATTTTTTTATATCCAGATCCCGTCATCATTTGTTCAAGTTTATTGTTGGCTTTGCGTTTTAAATTTTTACCGGCCTCTTGTAGTCTATTTTGAAGAACTTCTTTAGCAGACTTGTTTTCAACCAAATCTCCTAATATGTTAGCACCCGTACGTAAAGCTTCTTTTCCAACAACTCTTGCACCAGTTTTAAATAATGGTAAAATGCTTCGAAATATACCTCCTAAGAAAGATCCAATTCCATGCCCGCGTTGATATGGTGCTCCTCGTATATAGCCCGATACCGTTTCCAGCTTGATTAATATAATATTGCTGATACGGACACGCCATAGTATTTAATTAATTCTTTTAAAATGTAGTTTGATATTCAACGTCCCGAATTCGAATGGCAGTAAATCTCCGGTTTCTGTTCTTATATGGATTTCGATATTATCAAACTCTTTTCGCATAATTGGAACATAATGTATAGGTGAAAATACGATGTTCTTATACGAGCCATACTTGTATTTATCGATACTTGTATTTACTATACGTAGTAATGGTGCTAAAGCATCGCCGACTAATTGTGGTTCGCATATGTCGCAATAAACAAACATTTGTGATGGTAAACCTACCAACAAGTTGGCTGGGTACAAAGATTTTTGCTGAATTATTAAATTTGTGTTTGGTTCGTACCCCAATTGTAATGACAGTCCCTTTGAAAACCCAACACCGATAAACGTTTAAATAAGGAAAAAGTTACTCTATTGGTTATTTTGCTATATCGAAATTTTACAACATCCTGAAGAGCTTCATGAAAACTCATTTCTTTAATTAAGTTTTCAATGTTATTGTAATTTCCTGTATTTATACGACATATCCGCCATTCACCCACGGTATGATAAAATTCATTTTGGTTAATTTTAAAATAGGCAGTGACTATGTCGAGCAATGTTTCGGTAGCCGTTATTCTATTAGCTCTTTCTTCTACGCTCTCTTAAATAAACGATGAAGTTGACGTCGATTCTTCTGCATGTTTATAATAAATAAAGTTTTCATTGTCCGAAATCGGTAAAAATGAATATGTAAATTGTATTTCGGCAATGCCAAAAACCCAATCGTTTGTGAGTCGAATGTGTTTAGGTAGTTGCGTTGTGAATTTTGCCGTAGTATTGTTTGGAAAATAAGTCATAAAACTATTGCTTAACAAAGTTAAGTAAAATTCGTTTGTTTCAACATTCATAGTTCTTTTAAATCTCGTGCATATATCCAAGAATTGAATTTACTGTTGTAACCCTTCCACTTGACTAGATAACGTTTTTTTACACCTTGGCCCTTTTCTTGTAAAATATTTTCTATTTTAAACAAACTATGTGAATCGAAAATAACGGGTTGTAATTCTGCTTCGTAAAAACTTCCTCGATATTTTCAGCATTTAAGTCTCTAAGTTTATATACGACCGGTTTTCGTTTTATAACTTTAGAAATTTTAAAAATTTCTTCGCTCCAATTTCTTTCGTAACCTTTTTCAAAGACGTGTTTACTTCGACTAATCCTAACACACTGGTCTACATCTAATTTAGGGTTTTATATGTTCCCACGCCTTTTTATAAAGATTTTTCCATACTTGTAGTATATTACGATCGTTTACCGAATTTGGAGTCATACCTATGCTCGAATGGTATTTATTGTTATACGAATTAGTCAAATCTGTCAATACATCTATGTATCTAAAAGTATTAGCATATGTAAAATAACGCCACATACGAGTTTTGAGAGTTCTATTGAATCTTTCGACTACAGATGCTTTAATATCAGGATTATGTGTTGTATAAAACTTGATATTATGTTTTTTAAAAAAATCCTGTACGTTTTTATTTATAAATTCTTTTCCTTTGTCTGTTTGAATGTTTAAAGGATGCTGGTTAGTTTCTTTAAAAATATCTAAAACGACTCAATAATACACTTAGGAGACTTAAATTTAATTATTCTAGTCCAAGCTATTTTACTAAAAACATCGATAACTGTCAAAATATAATTATATCCGTCGTTATATTTATTTAAAGTTCTCATATCACACAAATCAGCTTGCCATAATTCAAACAAGTTATTCACAATATATTTATTTCGCACAATTCTCTTTTCACAGGTTTATGTATAGTATAAGCATCTTGAGATTTTAACCAATTTTTATTTCCGACACTGAATGTTTATTTTTGTGGCATTTATTAAAGCCTTGGCACCGGAAAAACTTGCGGGATTTTTCGGATCGTAATAGATGTTGGATAAATCGGTCATTGTAATTTAGAACTTAAATTTCTCCCAGTTTGTGATTGTTCTTCTTGAAGATCTTGTTTTATATGTAGGTTGCGATAATTTTGTTTTAATTAATTTCTTTCTAGTTTGACTTATGGTATCTTCTTTTTTTGCCATGATCACGTACATATTGTAAATTACCTTCATCATTATTATTGTCATTAGCAGTAGAATTATTTGTTGAATGAAATGTATCTTTACGTCGGCTATTAATTAGCTCGTTAGGTACGTTAAGATCATTTAGTAAAGCAACAAACGGTTTAGATCCTACAGGATTTGTAGTTTTTCGAGATCTCACTACATCGTTGATCAAATCAATAATATTGCTTGAAGGCATTGTTTCGCCTTTAATACTAACAATTCCTTTATTGTCCCATTCGATATTTTCAGATCTTTTCAAAATATTTACAAGACATTGCGCGTTTCTTTTATAAATTTTAGGAATTGTGTCTAGGATTTCGGTGTCGGCCAACGGTAACTTGTTCAAAATCGGCCCTTCGATGTCAATAGGTTTTCTTATCTGGTTAGAAAATTGCAAGTATCTCTGTAAAACTTGATAATATTCCGTCCATTTTTCGCGATCGTCTAACTCGGATTTTAAAACATTTTGCATATCGTTATCTAACTCTCCTAATATTTTTTCATGCACATCTTCTGTAACACTCGTAGCTGTTAAACGTTGAAAAAGTTCAGGAGAAACAATCATCATTTTCTTAGCGTGTTCCATAGTTTTTATTTTATTAAAGTACTTAATATGCCACTAACTAGAGGTCCCAATATTAGAGGTAAAAATGCACCACCACGTTGTACTAATATTTTTCTTTTTTGTTTTATGTTCTCTCCTTGTCTAACTAACCTTCTAAGAGTCGTTTTATGTTTCGATAATTTAAATTTTTCGTTAACAGTTAACGGAACTTTGCCTTTTAGTGTATTGTACACGCACTCACAGATGCACCGAATCTGTTTATCTTTCAAGACTTTTAATAAAGCACTTCGCTCTTTTGCTCCTAATCTAGCAAGTGCTCGAATCAAATCGGCATTCTTGATTACTGTCTGAGGCATTATGCATTAATGAAGTATTCGTTAAGCTGACGTAAGTTTTTATATTGTTTTTTGGGAACGTAGATAATACATCCCCCCATCCGTTCTAAATATGGACGTTCTATAACGTAACATATCTAAGGTTTTCTGTTTAAGATCGAATAATAAATAACCGTGAGGTTCTGACGTTGCATCGTTGTATGCTTCTTCTAAAAATTTGGAGTAATTAGGTGAAATTTGTCTACTTAGATGTTTGATTTGTGCTCTATCGCGTGGATTTTTAAATAAAATTATATAATGCGCATTGAGAGAAATATCCCTTTGGCCGCGTCCTTGGTGAAATATATTTTGTGTAATAAAAAACACACTAATATTTCTATGATGGCTTCCTTTAGTAAAAATATCAACTATGCTGTTGTTTGCTTCTCTCATGAAATCGTCAATAATAATTAGGACTGGGTCGGCACCATCGAATTCTTGCATATCTGGCAATCCTTGTCGCAGATGAACCGACTCATTTAAATTTTTATATAAAGGCTGCATCTCGTCGTAATACCAATATATTTTTTTAAATTGAACGCTACAAATAGCATTAGCAGCTTTTAAAAAGTTCAGTATGAATTGTGATTTCCCACAGCCCGAGGGACCGGCAACGACAGCCGAGAAAGGATGATAAAATTGATAATTCATACGTCCTTTATTTTACAACAATTAAAATATTACTAAAAGTATTATAATTTTTTAGGACTTATATAGTATTCAAGGGCATTATTTCTAAAATCATATGGCGACGATGCTTTTTTCTGCAGGAATATCAGTAGCTGTACTTGTTCGAACAAGAATTTTAATACAATGCTTCTTTAAAAGCTTTATGTAATTGAAAAAAATAGAAATGGTTACATTAGCATTAGCACGACCAACTATTCCTGGAAGGGCGTTGTAGCGCGTTAGTTAAGATAAAAATAATCTGCATCCAAGGGTTAGCGTTTGCACCTTTTAAAAAATCCTAATGCACTTAAACATGTTTCGACAGGAATATGACACCCTTTTACAATGTACTTAGCGCTTTAGATAATTCTGGATATTTAAAATATGCATTCAGCTATTTTTCTAGAAACTGCAATAGAAAAATTTTACAAAGCAGAAAAAAGGAAATTTCGATTAAATTATACTAAACGACGAAGACTTTCCGATGGGTACGATACTTTGCCCTATGCCTATTAAAGGCTATTTTAATTACAGGAACACCTGTTTTACAATTTGCAAACAATACACTTATATGTAATTATGTTAGAGTTTAAGAATATTTTTTTATTTTAACTAGTTTTTATTATTATTTTAACTAGTTTTGTATACATGTTTTTGAAATAGGTAAAATCACTTATCCTTAAAATGTTTTTTATTTGTAAATATTTTTATTATTATTTGTAGGCATGTTTTGCAAAAAGTATAATGACTTATGTTTAAAATGTTTATTTTTTATTTATTTTTTAGAAAACATATTCACAGGTATATATGTATATATTCACAAAATAAAAAAATTACATGTTACAAAAGTAGCATCTGTTTTTAGCTTGTGGAGGTCCATCAAAATGTGTTTCTCTCCGATTATAGTGCGTGTAACACGGTAAACAGTTTTGAAGATCTGGGTTTTCCACATACTGCTGAGGGAGTTTGCTCCATACTTCTAATAGTTCCACGGCACCTACATTATTGATAATGTAGTTTATGGGGAAGTATATTAAATCGTCTTTTTGGAATGATGATAATCTTCTAATAGCACCTGCATTATCACACTTGGAGTGCGCTAAAATAACTTCACCAACTTTTTCCACAATCACTTGTAAAGACATCTTTACTGCTTTAACGACGTTTTATAAATAATAAGTTTGGTTTCTGCAGCACGAGAAAACCTTTGTTTAAAATTTTTTACCCCCTCTTATAATTATAAAAATTTGTGAAGAATTATACAAGTTCTAACCTGTAAAATTCCTTATTTAAACACAAGGAACGTGCACCCTCTTGCAACGCCGTCTGAGTCACATCTCTATCAAGTGTTCAACCTTTTAACCAACATTTCTAGTATGGCTTCGTGGTCTAGCGGTCAAGGGTGCCGTCCTTCAATCGGAAGGTCCGGGGTTCGAATCCCCAAAAAAGCTAAATCTTTTTCTATGTTTCAGATTTTTCAACCAACAAGGGCTGTGACGTCAACCACCACCTGTCAATCATCCGCGAGATAATTAAATCGCGAAATAATTAAATCGCAATCTTGCGAAATAATTAGATCGCAATTTAATTAAATCGCGCATCAAACCGCGAATTAAATCGTGGATCAAATCCGCGAATTAAATCGTGGATCAAATCCGCGAATTAAATAGTAGATCAAATCCGCGAATTAAATCGTGGATTAAAATCGCGAATTAAATCGCGGATAAAAACCGCGAATTATTCCACGCATTGATCCAATTAAAACCGCGAATTAAATTAATCCGCGGTTTAATCCGCGAATTAATTTAATGCCGCCATCTTGGTGACAAGACTTCTACTATTAATCACCAAGAAATTAATTTATAAAAGCCATATTTGCTGAAATTTAGAAATTAAGTTAAATTTTTATTTATAGTTGAGTGTCAAATGTATGTTTATAAAATAATAATATTTAACGTATTGTTTCACACTTTTTTATATCTTTGAATTATTTTAGGTAATGATTGGTTCAGTTAAAAGTGTCAGTTATCACGCACAGTGACAATTTTTGCTTTACTATCACAAAATCCGAAAATTTTACTGCCAATGTTTTAAAAATTCACAAATTCAGAAGCTTTCTTGCCTTTACGGAAATAAAACAGCAAAATATGACAAAATAGTGACTTTTTGCGCAGAACTAACAAATGTAAACGAAATACCTAGTAATTTGATTCTAAAGTAAGTTAAAAGTCACTACTGTCAACTATCAAACGGAAAAAATTATAACATTGAAAAAGCGATTAAAAAAAATTGTAACACCATCGATTTGTAAAAACGTTACTTAACTGCCAATCCTATAGTTTTTTGTGTTTTTTTTTAAGCTTCAAGCCCTACTAATACATAGTATTATAATTAATTACAAACCAATTATTTTGTCCAACAAGAAAATAATTCAACTCTTCTTCTCCTTTATTCAATCCATGTTTGGATGTAGGTTTCCCCAATTTCTCTCCACTGTCTTCTATCTTGGGCTCTTCTCTTCCACATCAAGCCCGCGTGTTTCTTTACGTCGTCCTCCCACCTCATCTGGGGTCGTCCTCGCTGTCTCTTCCCCAGCCAAGGGCGCCAGTTTGTTATTTGCAGGTTCCATCTGTCATCTTTGTGTCGAGCGTTATGGCCGGCAAACTGCCACTTTAATTGTGCTATTTGTTTTCTTACGTCTTTCACTCTCGTTCTTTCTCTGATCCAGCTGGTTCGTTTTTATCAATTAAGGTTATCTCTAGCATTTGTCTTTCCATTGCCCTCTGTGCCACCGCCAATTTTTCCATATTACGCTTAGTCAACGTCCATGTCTGGGCTCCATAGGTTAAAACGGGCAAGACACAGGCGTCAAACACTTTTGTTCTGAGGTGTTGCGGAATTTTTCTGTTTTTTAGTATGTGGCTTAGTCTGCCGAACGAGGCCCATCCTAATTTTGTTCTCCTTGAAATTTCTGTTTCCTGGTTTTCTTTGTTCAATTTGATGCGTTGGCCTAAGTAGACATATTCTTTTACTTGTTCTAATGTATTGTTGTCTATATTTATATTTAGATGTTCTTCTGTATTTGTCATTACTTTCGTTTTGGAGATGTTCATCTGTAATCCCACTTGCTTAGATTCTTCGTTTAGATCTTGTATCATCGTTTGTAGCTGTTCCCTGTCCGTAGCCATCAGCATGATATCATCCGCATATTTAACATTATTTAAGAAGTTTCCGTTGATGTTAATGCCCTTTGTCTCCCAGTCGAAATTTTTAAAGAGGTCTTCTAATGCTGCTATAAATAGCTTTGGCGAGAGGGGGTCTCCTTGGCGGACTCCTCTATTTATAGTGATATTTTTTACTTGCTGTTCTTGTATTTCGATGTTTGTTGTTGCATCCTGATAAAAGTTATGAATCAGTGTCATGTATCTATGATCTACTCTGGCATTCCATGGTGCTTTTTGGATTGCCCATTCCTCAATGGTATCGAAGGCCTTCTGGTAGTCTATTAGCGCTATGAACAGAGGCAGATGGTATTCATTTGCTTTCTCTATCAGTAGTTTGACGGTTAATAGGTGGTCTGTGGTACTGAAGTTTTTTCTGAACCCTGCTTGTTCGCACGTGAGGAAGGATTCTAGTTTGTTAGTGATTCGTTTTAAAATTATTCTCGTGAAGATTTTGTAACTGTGTGATAGAAGTGTGATAGGCCTGTAATTATCAAGGTTTTGCTTATCACCCTTCTTGAATAGTAATATTGTTTGCCTCTTTCCACTCTTTTGGTATTGTAGCTGTTTCTAGGCATTTGTTGTATAATGTTTTTAATATTTTTATTACTTCTTCTCCCCCGTCTCTTAATAGTTCTTTCGTCATATCATCTTTTCCGGGTGATTTGTTGTTTTTCATTTCCGTTATTGCACTAGTTATCTCTTCTTCTTCGATTTCAGGTATATCTTCCGAATTCACATTTAGGATTTTATTTTTTAACGTTTGTTTTGTTTGTTGAGAGGGTTTTTGTTTTGACTCGTATAACTTACAGTAGTATTCCTTAATTATTTCTTCTATTTCCTTTGTATGTCTTAGCTCTTTTCCTTCCTTGTCTTTTAAAGCTAGAATCCTTCTTTTTCCTAGTTTGGGTCGTAGAACCTTCATATTTTTGTTAAGTTCTACGTATTCAATAGTGTTTTGTTTTCCTTGTTGGGTGATTTCCCTTCTTGTCCTTAACATTTGTTTGATATTAGCCGATAAGGACTCGGTGGTTTTCTTTCCTTGGGTATAGGTTTCTTTTGCTGCTTTTCTTATTGTTGATGTTAATACTTTATTTATTTCGTTTACTCCCATGTTTTCTAAGTTCTTATCTCCTATCTGTTTTTTAATTTCACTTTGATATATGTTTATATTTTCTTTTATTTTGTCGGAATCGAATTTCTGTCTTCTCTCTCTTTTTGTTCTTGTTAGTTTTGTGTTCAGGCTAAGCTTTGCCCTAACCAACCTATGGTCGCTTCCTACAGTACATTTGTTAATCACGCTTACGTCCTTGATGATGTTTTTGCTTCGTGTTAATATATAGTCGATCTCGTTTTTGACTTGTCCGTTTGGGCTGATCCAGGTCCACTTATTTTGGGGTTTCCTCTGAAAGAAAGTATTCATGACATACAGTTTTTCACTTTCTAGAAAGTTATATAGTGTTTCTCCCTTTTATTTCTGGTTCCAAGCCCAAAGTTTCCCACCTTGTCTTCCCTTCTTCTTGCTTTTGCCTAGCTTCGCATTAAAGTCTCCGATGATCATTTTGTATGTTGTTTTGCATTCCTTTATTGCCATGGCGATATTTTCATAGAATTCTTCTACTTCGTCATCTTCATACGACTGGGTGGGGCGTATACTTGTACTATTTGTATTGATATTCTGGGGTTTACCTCTATTATTATGTAGGCTATTCTGTTTGTCATAGATCTGTATTTCTTTACCGCATCTGTTGTTTTCTGAGAGACAATAAATCCGACACCTCCTGTGCCATTCTGTTCACATCCATTGTGATACAGTGTGTTGCCTGACTGGAGTTTTATTGCATCTTCTCCTTTTCTTCTTACCTCAGCTATACCAATCACATTCCATTTGATGTGCTTCAATTCCTCCTCTAATTCTTGGATTCTGTCTGCAGTACTCAAGGTTCTTACGTTATATGTTCCGATGAATAGTTTTGTATTGTTTTGTTTGGTCTTAAATGTGATTCTCTTTGACGAATTTTTGCCCCCCCCAGAATCCGTGGGGCAGACTACCGTGGTAGTGCCGGATTGCGAACATTTTGTTCTACCTGCCTGGGGTATAGAGTTTTGGAAATTCGACATTTCATGGAGTTTGTTTTGGGGTTGGTTTAGCCTTAAAACGCCACGCTGGCTAGACGGGTTGGCGAGTTGGATAAAGGGATAGGTGAAGAAAGGGGGGGGGGGATGGAATTAAAGCTGTGACTTGATTTCCTCCCTTGTTTTATGAGGAGGGGGAGAGGAAATCAAGGATCGCGTGGGCAGGGTCGCTTCCCTGAAGTAGATCTGTCCTACACTGGGATTGTGGAGGAGTATCTACCCGCTACCCCATTCAACTCAATTCAAAGAAATATTATTATTAAATTAAATACCGCAAAAACATTTTAACATGAATTTTATATGTATTGTAAAATATCACATAAAAATTATTTAAATTATAATTGTAAAAATTTAATTCATTAGATAATATTAGACAATTTTAAATATCAAAATCGATTTTAAATATAAATAAACGATATGAATGTAATTGGACGATAAATACTTTGAAAACTTCAATTAAATCAAAATTTGCAAATATTTCTACTATTGTATGAATAAGATTTGCTTAAATTAATTAATTAAAATAATACAAAATAATAAATACACGAATATAAATAAAAATTCAAAGCAACAACTTTTACATAGTCCACCTCGTTTTCCTTGATATTTCGTTGACTTTTAGGACATACTCTAAATCATTCTCTGATTTATTCGGTAATAACAATGGAACCGGACACAGGACCCGTTTATTTCGATTGAAGGGAAAACGGGGCAAAGTATTACAAAATTATTATTGTTACCTTTAATCAATGCAATAAGTTTGACAAAATTAATAAAAAGCGTTAAGTCTCAATTTCATTTTATTGCTTCTTACAAAGCGTAAAATTAGAAAGTTATTTTTATAAAATCGAAACTTGAGAATTCTATTAAAATGCGCGAACAGAGACACCGGTGGTGAACTTGGCGAACTACAAGTTTTGTACAACACTGCCAGGTGTCGGGCTTTATTAGAAAGTCCGATTCGAGATTTTCGACGCCAAGAAGAGCTTCATTAAAATTTTGTACAAGAAAATTTCTGTAATAATTAACAATGTAATGATCGATGAAGCATAGTTTAAATAATATTTAGTAACAAAATTATTTAATATTTTTATTTTTACACACTCTTCAGGTTTACTACTCAAGATAAATTCATATAGCAAATTTAGTAAAATATTACAAACATTTACTCTATTTCATAAATTAACATTATTGTTTGTTACGATATATGTACCTGCATATGGTACAATATAAATTTATCAAATTTTCAAAAATAGTTACTATGTCAATGCCACAAAATAATGTACAGTGCTCATGAAAAAGGAATGGACATGAGAAGTTAAAGCTATGAAATTTAGAGGACCAATCTTACATGCTGCTTTTAGTTACATATTTAAAGTTGAAACGATTTGGTCGTTGCTCGATTAACTCAGCTGGCTAGTCCGGCAACCTTGGGATGGTTTACCAATGTTCAAATCCCAATAGAGGAAACTTTTTTCTAAACTTCTTTGCTTATAAATTTTGTGAACAAGTAAAAGTACAATATTATTTATTAAAAACCGGTTAGTGTAATGACAATATAAAAAAGAAAATATTAAAACTTTTAAATTTTAATACAATATTTTATTGTCATTTTAATGTAAGATTGGTCCTCTAACTTTGAGAGCTTTAACTTCCCATGCTACATTCGCAGGTCCATTCTCTTTTGACGAGCACTGTACGTATTAAAACGAACATACAAATTATGTTAAAATATTGCAATAAATAAAGAAATACCTTACCAAAATAAAATTTTATAGTTTACGTCACCGTTCCACTTACCTAGAAAGAAAAAAAAAAGAAAATTAGCAATATAATAAAAATAAATCAATTAATAATCTTCTTCTATTTTGCTAAAGTATTAATTATATTTATATTATCCATAGCTTACGCTTGCAAAAACTTTTTAATCTCATGTTGTTATAGAATTGCGAATATATGCGTAATTACAATTTTAATAATCAATGGTTTAGCAATGCTTTATTAATTATAATTAAATTGTATGTTCTTTAGTAAATTGGGAATGCTTATCAATTTGAAGAGTAATAAATAAATGTTTTAATTGTATTGCAAACAAAAATGGCGAAAAGATAATTTTATCAAAATGTCTGTTTAGTTCCCGCCAAAATTATGATTACTTTATTGATATATTTGGAGGTCGCTGTGATTTCTAGCGTACCTGATGGACCTGCGAGTCCGATTAGACATTATTCTTTAACATACAGTTAAGCTAAGCGGCAAGATTGTCTTAGAAATAAAATTTATAATTTGAGTTTACAGTCCACTTAAATAAATAATAATTTACATTTTTATACATAATTTTTGGTGCATTCGAGCCGAATTGCAACAGCAGCGCTGAGAAGCAGACGTTAAAAATAAAAACCTAAGGTCAGTCTAGCCCATGCTAAGGTCAAAAAGGGACATAATATTTGTTTCTTTTATAATAATAAAACAACATAATTTAATTCAAAATTTTTGATATATTTTTTAATATAATTTTTTTTTACGTTTCTCGCGATAATAATATTTTGTCGTTATGGAAAAACAATTATATGCTTTAGTAATGAAACGAGGCTCATTAAAGGGTCAGTTGACTAGATTTGAACAATTTCTAAAAAATTTGAGTGATTCCTCCGAACAGGTGGCAGAATTAGAAAGGCGTTTACAAAAAATTGAGTCTGTTTGGGATGATTTCAAATCACTACAATTTGAAATCGTAATGTTAGATTCTAGCGAAGATCGTACCAATGAGTACGAAGAATTTGAAAATAATTATTTTAGGATAACTGCAATCGCAGATCACTACATAGCTGTTCAGCGAGAGAAAAAAACAGGTTACAGAGGTGAAGTGTCAAACATTACCTATAACACCTACAGTAGATACATTAACGGGTAACAGCATATTAAATATTAAACTTCCCGATATTAATCTTCCAGAGTTCACTGGCAACTACGATAAATGGGTACAATTTCATGATACTTTCAATGCATTGATACACGAAAATACGCAATTAACTATCATACAAAAATTTTACTATTTGCAAGCTTCATTAAAGGGTGATGCCGCTCATAAATAATTTAGAAATTACAGATGCAAACTATCCAGTAGCTTGGAATCTGTTAAAAGAGCGCTATCAGAATAAAAATATTATAATTCATAGCCATATGAAAAATATATTTGAGTTACCTAACGTTGTGAAGGAATCTCATACGTCATTACGACAATTTTCAGATACCTTTTTACGCCATTACAGAGCGCTTGAAAATTTAGAACAGCCTGTAGGCACATGGGATACTATTTTGATTCATTTGTTATCTTCCAAATTAGATCTTGGAACAAAGAGAGAGTGGGAAATAGCTACAAAAAGCGAAATATCTCCTAAAATTACAGATTTTACTAATTTTGTGCACAGCAGATGTTTATTACTAGAAACGTTAAATACGAAAATACATAATAATCAGTTAGGGGCAAAGAGATTTGAACAAAGATCTTCTCATGCACATTTTAGTGCTGAAACAGGAAATTGTATATTTTGTAAAGGTTCTCATTTTATATCGTCATGTGACAAGTTTTTACGTTTAGAGCCAAATATACGCTTTGAACGCATAAAGGCATTCAATAAATGTATAAATTGTTTTAAAACAGTCAGTTTGTCGAGGTGGCAGACAAATCAGAAACAAATAATTTCTTTAAGGCAAAGGATAATCATAATCGCATAAATAGTACAAATGCGCAAATGGATGGTGATAATCGCAAATCCCAGCTTGATAATAGGCAAAATTCAACTTTGATTTCACAAAATTGATGTAAAATCCTTGAGATGTCTTATCCAGATCAGGTGAACGAGAGTAAAACCTCATGTTCTACTAGTTTAAGTCATTATACACAGTCAAATCATAATTATATTTTATTATCAACCGCTATCATATATATAATTGATGGTCAAGGTAAACCACGAAAGTGTAGAGCACTCCTAGATAGTGGTAGTCAATCAAATTTTATCACCCGACAGTTTTTTGACAAATTAAATGTAAAATCTACCAAAATAAATACGCCAGTAACGGGCATTAATCAGGTGTTAACACGCATTACAAGCAAGGCGCAATGCACGATACAATCCACTCAAAACAATTTTTCGAGCAAGTTAAACTTTTTAATTATAAGCAAAATTACGGAGAGTGTGCCACAGATTTCGATTGACTGTGAATCGTTAGATATACCCGATGAATTACCTTTACCGGATCCAGAATTTTATATTCCAGGCCAAGTGGATATACTTTTGGGTGCTGGTATTTTTTGGCATTTGCTGCGCCCTGGTCAAATAAAAATAAATAATTATAAACCAATAATTCAGCGGTCAGTTTTAGGCTGGATAATCTCCGGTCCGATAACGATTAATGCTACAACAAGTGCGATTTGTAATGTAATTACGTCACATAGAAGTTCGAACGCGCAACTAAATGTTCAGTTAGAAAAATTTTGGTTAGTTGAAAATTCGTATAATCTGCAGCACGGTAAATATAGTCAAGAGGAGAATGATTGCGAGACTCATTTTATTGATAACTTTAGTCGTGATTACCAAGGTCGATTTCTCGTAAGTTTACCTTTTCGGGAAAACAAAGAACTTGGGGAGTCAAGGGAGCAAGCAATTAAGTGTTTTTATACAGTTGAACGTAAACTACAAAATAATCCATATATATATAAACAGTACAGAGATTTCATGAAGGAGTATGAAACACTGCATCACATGAAAGAAATAAAAGAAAAAGATTTGCAAGACGGTTATTATTTACCGCATCATAGTGTATTAAAAACAGATAGTTTAACCACAAGATTGCGCGTGGTGTTCGACGCATCCGCGAAAACTACCAATAATAATTCTTTAAACGATGTTCTTATGATCGGACCCTGCATACAAGATGACTTATTTTCAATATTAGTCAGATTTCGCAAACATAATATAGTTTTAGTTGCAGATGTGACTAAAATGTATCGTCAAATATTAATTAAGGAAACGGATCGAAAATTTCAAAGAATCGTTTGGCGCGCAAGCAAGGATGAAAATTTAAGACATTTTGAATTACAAACAGTTACCTACGGTACAGGACCGGCTTCATTTCTGGCAACACGTTGTCTACAGCAAGTTGCTATAGAGAATAAAAATGAATTTCCACTTGCTTATGATGTTATTTTAAATGATTTTTATATGAACGATTTGCTATCTGGCGCATGTAATATTGATGACGCCATAAAATTAAAACAAAATTTAGAAACCGTTTTAAGCAGCGCGGGATTCGAGTTGCGTAAATGGATATCAAACGATTCTAATGTGTTTCAAAATTCAAATAACAATTCAAGAGATTCAAATTATGTCATTTCGGACGAAAAAAACGTGAAGACTTTAGGAATGTCTTGGAATTCTAGAAACGATGAATTTTATTTTGCGCTAAATAATGACATAATTAATTATGACAATATAAAACTTTCTAAAAGAACTATACTTTCCACTATAGCCAAAATTTATGACCCGCTCGGGTTACTTGCTTGCGTTATTGTTACAGCCAAGTGCATAATACAAAGTTTATGGAAAATTAATATAGATTGGGATCAGGAATTACCTCCAGATTTGCACAATTTATGCTTGCATTTAATAATATTCCTGATGTTGATATATTTTTTACTGAATTCTACTTATTTGATTTGTATACTTGGATAAATAATAATTACTAACAATAGTGTTATAAAATACTTACATCGAAATGATCTTCACAAAAAAAAAATTCGATTTTGTTTTGGGATTATAACGATGCACTGCTTGAAACCATTTATTTCGACGTTTTTCATCTTGGGGAACATTTAAAAACATTTTGTCAGGAGTTGTTTTTGTAGTATTCGTGCATAATGGTACAAAACAAGAACGATAACTTTTGAGGTTCGACATTTTCAATATAAACTTGAGTATTTAACCATGACAACAGAATTAAATAGATCAAAACACTGCATTTATTATTTCTGTATAAGCTGCAATGAATGAAAACTAACATTATGACGTCACACACGCTCGTGTTTGTTCGGGAGCTGTCGGCGTGTTTTCGGTACTGGATTCAAAATTAATTTTTATTTTAATATAACTTTAGAAATATTGCGAAGAAAAAAATAAAAATAGTTTTGTTATAAAACTTATACCATATATGATCTTTCCGTTTATCACAAAAAAAAAATTCAAAGACCTAATTGGACGTTTAATAAAACAACTGTTGTTAAATATGCAACGTTTCGTTTCCTTATTCAAACATTTTCAAGTAATAGAAAATTCACAAAGGACGTGATTAATTTTATCAGAAAATGAGGACATTATAGTACATAAGCATGTCATACCTTTACTTAAAGCCTACTGTATGCTTATTATTTTTATACCCATCTAGGGTTTGGGAAATGTCGGGCAAAGAAGAAATTCGGAAAAATCGAGATTTTTGGAATTATTTTATTTTAGGTTTATGAAAGTCGCACAAGCTAAGAAAAAAGGTTTTTACATCTTTTGTAGTTTATTTCACGTTATATCTAGTACATTTTTATGTATAGTTTTCGAGTTATCAGGGTTTTTAGATAACCTATCCTAACCTTAATTTGCTTTCTTTTGGTTTTTTTTCCTGAGAATTAATACAATATTGTTAAAAATATATGTAATATGACTTAAATATATCATAATAATTGATAACTAGCACCAAATAGGGAAAATCAAGGTTACGTTAGGTTATCTAAAAACCCTGATAACTCGAAAACTATACATTTCCCCACAAAATCATTTTTATACTCATAATCTCCTTGTTAAGATCTTTCTATTGATACCAAACTCAATCCAGTAGAACAATGTCCTCAAAAACCTATCTTCCTTAATCACGTCCTTTGTATAACAATAACAATAAATAAAAGTATTTTATAAATAAAATTATAAAATACCTTAACATATCAAAGAGCGAGGCTGTGGGTAAAAGCTAGTATTATATAAGTATGCAGTTATTTTAAAATTTTGTATTCAATGAAGAGTTGTCAATGGAATGAAAAAACTCAATTTTATTTTTTTACTTTATATTGATAATGAAGTATTGGCTTTCAAGGTGTATACTTAATTATAAAAATAATTGTATGTACCATCTACTGTATATGTAAATGCATTTAGACATTCAGTAAGTCAATAATTCAATCGTTATTTATGTAAGTCCGATAAAATATTTAAAACTGAAAGACATTTTTGTAGTATTAAAACAGTAGATGTGATTCACAAGTTCTGAGACACATTTGCGCATGCGCATTGTGATATTGGCGCAGGTGTTTACTGCGCAGGTGGGGGGTGGAGGGGGGATGGGATGTACTGCGCATGTATGGTGGGAGGTTGGTGGGAGGTGGTGGGGGTTGTTAGTGCGCATGTGTGGGGTTGGGGAGGCCATTTTGGTAAGGGGTGGTGGTGGTAGTGGTGGGGATGGTGGTGGGGGTTTTTCTGCGCATGTGTTGGAGGAGGGGGAAAAATGGGGGAGGGGGAGATTCTTGCGCCGGTGCAAAGAATCTCTCCTACCATTTTTCCCTTTCCTCTAAGACATGCGCAGAAACACCCCAACCATCACCACCACCATTACCACCACCACCATTACCACCACTAGCCTCCCACCAAAATGGCGTCCACATATGCGTACTAAAGACCCTTTCCACCTCTCACCAACCCCCGCCAACCATGTGCAGTAAACCTCATCTCCCCGCCACCGCCCCAGCGAAGTAAACAGCTGCACAAATATCACAATGCGCATGCGCATAAATTGATTGTCCACAGAACTTGTGATGCTAAAAAATTTAAAAAAAGATGCTAAAAAAATAAAGCTTTTGTTAGGTTATAGAAGACATTAAAAGGAAGTATTTTTTGGTTAGGTTATAGGGGTGTAACGTTAAAAAAAATATTTATTTGGCCTCCTGCACCGGAACGTGTGATGCTAAAATAAAAAATGAAGCTCGTTGTTAGGTTATGGAACACATTTAAAAAGGAGTAGTTTTTTAGGTTAGGAGTGACATTAAAAAAAAATTAAGGTTACTTACCCCCGTGCTGCTGCTGCTGCCCGCCAGCGAAGTAATCCTCCAGGTTCACAAAAATCACACACACACAGGCACCCACAAAACACACACAGGCACTCACAAAACACACACACACACACACACACACACAGGCACCCACAAAACACACACTAAAATTCATTATTTTTTTTTAGGTTATGAAGGGGCACTAAAAAATTTAAGTATTTTTGTAGGTTAACGAACAACAACCGCCGCGACACGCGTTACTAAAAATACTAAACAGTTTTTGCTTTGTTACATTTGTTTTGACTGATGTCAGCAGTTTTTTCTTAGCAGCGAATAACAGGAAGCCACCCACGCTTCTTTGTTCTGTTATCAAAGGAAAAAAGCAAGCAACGCGTTTTTATCAGAGGTCGAAAACCTTAAGAAACTTGTAACTATAAAGAAACCTGTTTAGGGAGTTTTTGGGATCCCTAGGCTGAAGCGGGGGAGGGGGTTGTCTACGACATCGTAATATAGCACGCGCTCCGACTCACCCTTCGGATAAGATCGGCAACCTCAAGAAATAACTAAAGAAAAAAACTATTATTTCGAACATGTCACTAAAACTCGCGCTCTTTTCCTAGTAACAGGAAAAAACACGCAAAAACGTGTTGATTCCTGTTATTTTTCTGTTGTTTGTTTTATCAGAGATCAACAACCTTAAGAAATAATATTATAGAAACCTGTAACTATTTAGCTATCTACCTAACTACCTACCATTTTCCAAAACAAGATGGCGCCACATGCGTGTTAATTGGATTGTCGGTAATGTAGCATGCGCTCCGACTCACCCCTTCAGGTAAGATTGGTAGGTTTCTCCGAGTTGGGGATATTTATAAAAAAACAGCTGTTTTAGGGAGTTTTTTTTGGTGTCCCTAGGCTGAAGCGCGTAGGGGGGGTTGCCTACGACATCGTAATGTAGCACGCGCTCCGACTCACTCTTCGGGTAAGATCGGCAACCTTAAGAAATAAATAAAGAAAAAAACTATTATTTCGAATATATGTCACTAAAACTCGCGCTCTTTCCTGAAGAAAGAAAGAACTAAAGAAAACTGTAACTATTTACCAACCTTTCACAACAAGATGGCGTCCCCCCTCCCCAACCATACATGCATATTAAATGATACACTGCGCAGGTGTGAGAAGCAACCAATGCTCGTTTCTTTTAGATGCGTAAGAGATTTATATTTTTTAAATAAAATAATTATATCATTTTTGTAAAAAATATTATTTTTTTTTACATTTTCATAACTAAAGAAAAAACTATTATTTCGAATATGTCACTAAAACTCGCGCTCTTTTCCTAGTAACAGGAAAAAACACGCAAAAACGTGTTGATTCCTGTTATTTTTCTGTTGTTTGTTTTATCAGAGATCAACAACCTTAAGAAATAATATTATAGAAACCTGTAACTATTTAGCTATCTACCTAACTATCTACCATTTTCCAAAACAAGATGGCACCACATGCGTGTTAATTGGATTGTCGATAATGTAGCACGCGCTCCGACTCACCCCTTCAAGTAAGATCGGCAACCTTAAGAAATAAATAAAGAAAAAAACTGTTATTTCGAATATATGTCACTAAAACTCGCGCTCTTTCCTAGTAACAGGAAAAAACACGAAAAACGTGTTGATTCCTGTTATTTTGCTGTTGTTTGCATGGTATAAATCCCGAAAGGAAACTTGACAAAATAGTACTATTAAGATGAATTTATACATAGATGTACAGGGCTTCTGTAATAGAAATTTCATCCGAAAAGAGTTGTCAATTACGTGCGATGGAGAACGAATTTACACATTTTTTTTTTAATCTTCTACAAAGTTTTCGAGTCTATCTAGAAGCGAAAAACAAGAAGTAAGATGGTTGGAAGCAAATCATCATAACATCAAATACAGTAACGGCTATATAAATGCTGGTAAAATAGGTGCCATTATTCGTAGATTTCCTTGTGGGACAGTTTACGTAAAAGGTCATCAAAAAGAAGAGTTTCTAAAAAAATTCATCACGTGTAATATCATCAATGTAGAAGTTTATTCGGATATCATGAATGTATATATCACGAATGTAGTTTTACACTACTGGCCATATTAAATGGAACACACAAAATAAGTATGATATAATAAATATACGTTGAAAACTTTCTTGTATATGTATTTTATAAATAATTATTAATTGGGTTTTAAAAAATCATAAGTAAAACGCAACTAATAATAATGTTTTTTAAATTTATTATATAAAATGGTGTATTTGCGTTGGACAAATTTAATGGAACAAGTATAGATAGCAGAATTAATCACTAAATAATTTGACAATTGGGTGAAAATCAGACGTGTTTAGCTAACCCAAAATGTCTTTTTATTTATATGTGAATTTATTTATATTAATTATGCATCCTAAACAACTTATTAAAATTGAAAAAGACCTTTATGATCGACTTCTGAATTACAGAAAAGTGTCAGAAATTAGTGGCGTATCGTTATCAACAGTGCATAGATTTATCAACAAGGATGAATCTAAGGTGAAAAAAGACTCCTAGACCAAAGCCTAAGCTCATTCAACAAGATGAACGACAAATTCAACGAGTTGTGCACAATTGCAGCGATGAGTTAAGGCGATGTACCAGTCGTGTATTCAAAATAAAGCTTATTTAAATTATGTCTCAACTAGGACAATTAAAAGGAAGCTTAATATATTTAATTTTAAATACAAAACCTTAACCAAACAGATTCAACGCACGCAAGGACATAAGGTAAAGCGATATAAGGCTTGTCGCACGTGGATTCAAGTTTGCATTGATTGGAAAACTGTTATATTCATCGATAAAAAGCGATTTTCCCTAGATGGTCCTGATAATTGGTCGACGTATGTTGATCCTGATTGCAAAAATGTAAGAGATAGATTGTGATGTGGGGGAGGCGGATACATGATCTGGGGTATGATGAGTTCAACCGGACTATTTTGGATTAAATTTTTGAAAGACAAAGTTAATTCTACTCAATACATTTATGTTCTCAAGGAAGCCAAGGCTATTCTTGATGAACAATTTGGTGATGAAAATTATGTATTTCAACAAAATAATTGCTCAATTCACAAATCTCGACAAACAACATGGCTAAAAAATTCCAATATTGAAGTCTTAGAATGGCCCACGAAGAGTCCCGATTTAAATATTATTGAGAACATATGGTCACACTTAAGTCAGAAAGTGTACGCTACAAAAGTTAAGTTTAATTCAAAAAATGAATTAAAATTTGCTATTGAAAAGGCAGTATCTGAAATAAATCATACAGGGTCAGAATATATTGATACTGTGTATATGTCCATTAACAAACGTCCACTTGACTGTTTTGAACGAAAAGGAGGTTTCATCAATTATTAAATAATAATGGTAGTGTAAAAATGTATTAAAAATAGCTTGTTCCAAAAAAATTGTCCACATAAATTACATTAATTTCAATAATTTAAATTTAATTACTTAAGTTAAATATTTGAAGATGTTGTATTTTGAATATCATAATATACGAATATTATATACCAAGTTTGGCCAGAATCTATTCATTAGTTTTTGAATTATAACATGTTCCATTTTATTTGGCCAGCAGTGTAGTATGTGTAGTTATATAAATGTAAAAAAGTTGTTTAGAGCATGTCATTTAAATACATAAAAGTAGAACCTAGATGCTTTTTTTTAAATCAAATTTATAAGTTCGTTTTATTTACCTCTATTATGTATATGTTTTTCAATGAGAATATCATCAAATAATAAATTTGAATCTACCGCTGATTATATGTAGTTCCTTTACACTGCCAATTGCGGCGTGGTAGTCACAATTCTGTTTCCTCTTTTTTACCGTTGATCGGAGCATCTTACTCTGTTTAATCTACAGGGTGTTTCCGAAGATATATCAGAGCCGAAAAGGGGTGGTTGGGGACAATTAATGAAAGGCATTTTCGTAAGAAACACATCAAATCGATCTAGTATGGAGAAATTGAAAAAATTCAATTTTTTTCCCAAAAACTGTTTTGGAACCACTAGCTTTTTCCTATTTATAAAACAAGGGTAATTGAAACTTTTAAAATTATAAAGATCGCCCACGTTCTTTAATCTTGCAGGTTTTATTTATTGTTCGATAAGCTTTTATTATAAAGATAAACTTCTGCTCGGAAATTTATCCTTGAACTTCATTTCGACCTATAATTTTGATTACAAATGAAAGACAAACTAACCTACCGTATTTTTTACCACTTACATTTAAATAAGTAATAATTCATCTACAAAAAAGGGCTAAAGAAAGCGGCGTGGCCCAAAAGTTTGGTATGTGAACTAATGCGCTAGCGACCTGGGTTTAAAACCACGCTATAACTTTACACCTGTTTCCCTTACAAGGCAGGAGGTAACCAACAAGGGTAAAACTTCCCCAAGAAAATTTCCCCAATAACAACTTTTATGTCTTTGAAATACACTACGACACACGACAAAAGAGACAAGCGGGAAAATAGCCTACGCCCGGCTAAAGACACGGCCCTGAAGAAGAAAGGATTAAAATTCGTATGCACAAATTTTAATTGACTTTACGGAGTCAAATACCTATAAATGTTATTCAGAAAAAAGCGTAAGATTTGCTGACTTAAAAAACGTGTGTAGCAAATATCGCTTTATTAATACAACGATTATAAAATATTCTCGTAGTCCCCCTTTTCTAATGTTGTCCTTGTCATGCAAATATAAAAAAAGCGAACACATAATCAAAGTTTGTCGCGCCTGTTAAATAAAATAAAAACACAGGATATCGTTAGTATCATCTTACATGTATGAAGTCATTGTTTAATATTTCGGTTTTATATCGCGCAAACTAATGGACTGTTTTATTTATTTTTAAGAATAGGATTATTGAACTTGACCTTAGATTTGTTCCTTATACAATTTAATATTGAGCTAGGTCAAAATATTTGGACATGTTAATAGTCTTTATTACAATTACGTTGAATACGTTTTGTCTGTACCGTATTTTTTACCACTTTCATTTATTAAAATGTAATACTAATGAAGTTCACAAATCAGATCATTAAACACGTTGCCGACATAAGTAACAATCAAATTTTTACGTATACAAGTTTTATCGTACAACGTTTTAATACACAAAAAATAATATTACTTTTAACAGTACGTATGGAATTCAAATAAAGGCCGTTTTATACCGAAGTCCAAACGGCGCATACTACCCTAATGGTACTCTTTTGTGAGCGGCATCATTAAAGTATCACATATTAAATATGTCCTTAAATAAAGTTTGCGAAGAAATAGATTTTATTAGAGAGTGGAAAGCGTTCTATTAAAATGTACCTCCCAACGTATTCCTGTTATTAAAAATTCAAAATCAGCATCATTGTTAAAAGCGTACTTTCATTTATTAGGTCTAGAAACCACTTATCAGCTATTTATTAACAAGTCATTGGGGTTCATATTATTGTTTCCTTTATGATACATTTTATGTTACGTTGCATTCGATTCGAATGAAATCATTGTTTAATATTTTGCTTTATATCTCGCAAACTAATGGATTAACTGCTTTATTTATTATTTAAGAATAGGATTGTTGAACTTGAACTTAGATTTGTTTCTTGTACGATTTAATATTGATCTAGGTCAAGAATATAGGTTTAATTAGAATTTAAGCACGTTAACGGTCTTTATTACAAGTACGTTGAATATGTTTTGTTAGTACAGTATTAATTTTTTTTAGGATTTGAAATTATATTTTTTATTTAAGTTTTGATTACACCTTAAAACACGTTTCTTTGCAGACTTATGCAAATTATAAACATTTTAACTACTATCTTTTTCAATACGACATATAATTGACCTTCAAGGGTGGAAGCAAGCTACTTCTAGTGAATGCGACCGATATAAGATTAAAAATTTGAAATCAGCGATTTATAATGGCACGTTTCTTAGATCATCGTTGTTTTGTTTATTACTGCATTTATATTATAAGCATATTTGTCCTCTATTATTCTTGAACTTTAATTTAGTTGTTTTTTACGCTGATTTAAAATGTATTTTTTGATGCGTTGGTTTTTATTCAAGTTTTGATTAAAAATTGTTTTTTTAAATGAATACACAAAATTTTGTTTTTATTATAAGGTGATTATGATAATAAAATTTAATACAGTTTAAAAAGTTGTCTTGTGACGAAAACCACCCCCAAATAGTCTAATTTTTACAACACTTACTTTTATAAGTCGTGTTTTACAATGATTAACAAAAGAATCGGAAGTCTATTTTTAAAAAGGAAAAAAGTTTTAAAGCTGATAAAGAGTGAAACTCGATATTTTAACTCAGGCACGTTTGTTTTAAAAATAAAATTAATTTATGAGCAATTCATTTTATGTGTGGTATAATAACATGAATTGTTTTATCGTTTGAGGCCGTCGGATATGTTTCTTAATTAGCCAATTTAACGTTGTCATAGGTCAAAAAACCTGCGGTTCTCAAAATATGGTCTCAATTTTGATTTTGCTTTAACTTTGTCAAATTAATGAATTTAAAAATATTACCAAATAGAAAGTGTTCCAAAAAATCCCCTCCACCACCCATTTCCGGCTCTGACAACTATTCGTAAACACCCTGTATAAAGATATAGTAGGGAGAACGTAGCTAACCTGTAGAGATGGATTTGAATAGCGCTAGTATTGAAAACGATATTTTTGAAGAAGTATCGAGAAATCTACTATCGACTTATATAAAGAAATTAAAAAATGAAGACAAATATATTGGTGAAGTGGCATATGGACTTGAAAAAAGTAAAAAATGTTTTGTAGGATTCAGTCCAGCGAGAGGATTTATTCCAGCAATCCGCATCAACGAAAAATGCGAAAGAATTTCTTTTTCTCGTACTGAATGGTATGAATTTATGCAACTCAAATGCAATATTGACTTTTTTAAGACCGGTCTAGTACCAACTCAATTAGATATGAATACTCATAAATATAAATTTATGATAATAAATAATGTAAGGTATATGCAAATAAATCATTATACCTTTTTTATATCATTTGGAAAGAGCAGCTGGCAAAAATTACAAAATATTATGGAGACGAGAAATTTTCGGGGCTATTACGATTTACTTTTACAAACTGCCATCAGTATGAATACGGAAAATCTGTGGAAGACAATTCATAGTTTATGTCAAGATATAAAAACCGACAACGCTCTTTGCATGCAGGAGGCTTTATTCTACACCAGAGACAAAGTTATCAGTGATTATATAAACTTCAAAGTGGTAACATGTCACTATCAACCGTTAGAGAGCTCGTCGAAAGAGTTGGGGAAATAATTCAAAAATGTGAAACTTCAGACATTATTTCTTTTAGAGATGAAGATTTTAAATACTTACCTCTTGTATGGATTACACATCACGTACATCCACTTAGTTTAAACATTGTTTGGCGCAAAATTCCGGACTACTACAAGGAAGCATTACAGCAACATCGTCCATGTTTTTAAACATTACAACAAGGGTTACACCCAGGGTTACCACCATCAATAGCAAATTGTTATCAATGTAGATTAAAACGATAATTTTTTTTTTTTCATCATAATAAATTTATTTTAAACTATTAGATCTGTTTTATTAATCCAGCTATTATGCATATTATCCATCCCTAACCATTTCACAAATAATTTATTGCCTTTCCGTTTCAACACTTTTTCTACTAAATAAACATTGGTGTATTTAGCTTTTTGCAATTCATATTCATAAAAAGCTCCCTTAATCGGCTGTCCACACAGATCTTCCAAAAGATATGTAACAGGGTTGGTTATTTGTTTTTTCATAATTTTAAATAGTTCCGTTGTCCATGAAGCTGTATATCCTTTTTCAAAAACTGATTTGTTTTTAGAAATTCTAACTACATCACCAGCTTTTAATTTGCCTCCACTTGACACTTTAATGTTATTATATACATTGTCGAGTAGATATTTTTCATTTTATTTGGTGACCTCTTTAGGTTTAAGTTTTATAGTACTATGATTTTTGTTGTTATAAGATTCCGTAATTTCATTTAATTTATCCCACCAAACGTAACGGTCTCGCAGAGCAAACATTTTATAAATTTCACTTTTAATTGTTCGAATTACTCGTTCGGCAATGGAAGCTTTAATTGTGCTAAAGGTTGAATAATGATTTATTCCATTGGTTTTCATAAGATGTTTAAACTTCTCGTTGTAATATTCTTTACCCATATCAGATTGCAAATTTTTGGGATTCTGGTGAGCACGTTTTAAAATGTTAGACATTGCTCTTGCAACTTCGTGGGCGACCTTATTTTTAATAGGTTTGGTCCATAAAAATTTGGAAAAACAATCGATCACAAAAAGAATGTATTTGTACCCTTTGTTATTTTTTGCGTAAGGTATAAACTCAGCTAAATCAGTTTGCCATAAATCGTATATACCTTTTAATATAATGCGACGACAAGGAAATTTTTTTCTCGCTGGTTTATACAATTCTTTCACCACTACCTCCATCTGCCTTTTTCTCTATATATCGATATTGAGTAATTTTCTCTTCAAATTTATACCGTTTTTCTGAACATATGTAAATTCCAAATTACCATTTTCTATAACGCGAAATGGTAGCGTTTCCATTTGTTGATGGATTGTATCTACTACAAATTTTCGATTGGTGGAATCTTCGTTATCCGTAGGAGCAGCGATATTTTTGATTTTTCGACTTATCAACACCACCTTTCCGTTAACGGTGTCTTGTCTAGATTTTAATTTCAAATCTTCCACAGGGAGCGCTTCAAATGGCAGGAGATCGTTGATTTGTTTCTTCAATGTTTCGATAGGAACAAGGTTTTTTTTTAAATAACCTAATGTTACACAATCAGAATCTTGTATTGGTGTGTTAATGTTGGTTAATTGCTTTTGTTTTATATCAAAATTACCATCAGAAGTAAGATCAAATCCCACACCTCTAGGACCAGCAGGCGGTGATACGTCTTTACTGTTTATTATTATCGAACGACCGAACTTATCAATTGGGATTTTGAGAATGAGCATTAATATATCAAATCCAATTCTTTTAATTCCTCTTCAATGGCAATAATTTCATTTTGAACATTGTTATTACCAGCCATTTCTGCTGATTTAAGTAAGGCTAAACGTTCCACCAATTTGTTGGGATCATCAAAATATCTATAATTAATTCGATTATTGTTCACCGCCAATAATCCCATGCCACCGAACGAAGAAGTTTTAGCTCGCTGTCTGGTCATCATTTTAGATGGTTGTCCTGCTTCTAGTAGCGGTTTTATAATTTCTTTGTATTTTGGAGTGTTAATAGCGATAAGTTTCTTGTTAGAATTGTTATTTTGTCTATACAAATTCGTTCTATTTAAGATATCTCTATAATTTTCACGATCTTTTTTATTAGCGCCAATCGGGTTAGTTTTGAATAACAGCTCATATAACCCTGGAGTTCCTTTATATGTAATACCTCCAATAATGAAGTCTTCCTTGTCAAAGTCGACAGCTGTTTTACCCAGCCAAAATTTAGCCGCTTTAAAATCATATTGAATTCCACGTGGATCGATATCATCGTTAGACAGGTATTTATCCAAATACTCTTTAGTTAATGGTGCATATTGATCGAGGAATTGTTGATATGATTCATTCATTTTATATGTATCATATACAGATCTTAATTGTGATAAACTTACATCAGCATCAGCATCTTCTTCTTTTTCTGCTTTATGTTCAAATACTTCATCGTCGAGTAGAAAAGGTGGTGGAGATTTTTTTTCTTTTTTTTCTTGTTTCAATAGTTTACCAAATTGCATTTCAGGGTTCAAAACAGGTCGTGTATTATGTGCAATATCCATTAAGAGGCTGGCGATAGGTTTCAAGTTTTTTTCCACACGCACTTGGTTCTGTTGTTCACCCTTACGTAATTGTATATATTTTCGTTTAATATCTCGTATAGTTTTTAGAATTTCTAATTTTAACGGTTTTTCGCCATCACGTTTTTAAATTTAATAGGTAAAAAGTCGATTATGAGATGTATATATACCCATCAAACCCACGGCGATAACGACCTTTATTTATTTCATTATCTTTACTAATTACCAAAAAACCATACTTATCATTCCAACATTCCGAACATAGTTTTTTAAAGATTTCAAATGCCATATCGGTGTTAACGTGATCATTATATACATGCTTCAAGTTTAAATCATCCTGCTTAAAAAGTACTAGCATATTTGCATTGTCTCGTATCAAATGTTTAGGAATGCGAGTATATGATTGACACAAATAGAAACAGTCTATGTCGTTATGACGGCCCATCGAAAAATAACAACGCATATTATCTTGTTTATCGCAAGCAACATCGTCAAAGATAAAAATTGAGTTTCTTTTAGCTTGAGCTGGTTGAACAACTTCTACGTTGTCTTCAAATGGATAGTAGCCCATCCCCTTTATCGAACCAATAGCCTTTTCAAGCATCTGATACTTTGCTTGATGTAGGGACTTTGAATAGACGTAAACGTTTTCAAAACGTAACCCATTCGGATTGCAGATAAGCGTGTACATTACATTCGTTTTCCCGCAATTCGAAGGTCCGCAAATAATACATCGTATTGATGACGGTAATAATGAACCGTGTTTTTGTTTATTTTGTCTATCTTCAGCATCTGTAACGTTGTTTCGCACAGAAAGCTCCGGTTGTTGTTTAATAATTTTCATTACGTATAATGAAGAATATGCGATCGCGTTTTCTATATATTTATATAGGCGCCCTATAATTGCTAAAAAATAGTTAATCATGAAACGTCGTCGAGGACGCGGTTTAGTTAACAATTTTATTAATAATTTAAACACAGAACTTCATCTGCCTGGCTATAATTTTATTGGACCCGGTACAAAATTGCAAACACGATTAGCTAGAGGTGATCAAGGAATTAATCCCTTAAACGAAGCTGGCAAAGAACACGATATCGCCTATCATCAATATAAAGATCTTCCATCTAGACATCGAGCCGATAAAGTGTTGGAGGAGAAAGCTTGGCAACGAGTTAAAGCATCGGACGCAAAGTTTGGTGAAAAGGCAGCAGCTTGGTTGGTAACAAATGTAATTAAAGCAAAAAGAAAATTAGGAATGGGCATATCGTTCCGCGGTGGTGTCGTTAAGCCAATTAGACGAATTGTAAACAGATCTAAACCTGTAAAAGAAAACATTAAAGAGGCGTTATTAGCGGCAAAACAAGCAATTAAAATAATCGGAGGAAAACGTAATGTTAGAGCTCCGCGTATAATTCCTCTTCCTAAAAGTGGTGGAATATTACCTTTAATACCGTTGTTTGCCGGCCTTTCGGCATTAGGTACTCTAACCGGAGGAGCTGCAGCTGTAGCTAATGCAGTTAATCAATCGAAAAAAGCTCAAAATAAATTAGAAGAAGCTAGACGCCATAACCAAACTATGGAGGCTATAGCTCTTGGTAAAAGCGGAAAAGACCTCTACTTAGCTCCTTATTGACAAGGTATGGGGCTCTACTTGAAGCCATATTCAAAACAAAAAAACTACTAGAACTGCTACCTTCAAGACCGCTCACCGATCGAGATATTCAAAGATTTGCAAATAAAAATATTCTACATTTTAGAGGGGTGTTTATGAGAAATGCATTGCCTAAGAAGCCATGGCGATATGAGTGCGGTGTTTTGAATTTAGATGATTATGATGGCCCTGGTACACATTGGACTGCATACATCAAAAATGGTTCACGCGCACTTTATTTCGATAGTTTCGGCGATCTACCTCCACCTCTAGAATTAAAACATTATCTTCGAGGTAGCAGAATTCAATATAATCACGAACGTTATCAACAATTCAACTCATTTAATTGTGGGCATTTATGCTTAAAGTTTCTATTATGTCAACATTAACATTCACACTGTATGGGACTAGTTCGGAATTATCTTCAATCTTCTTTCCACCAATCGAGTTAGATCCTACTGCACCATATGCTTTAGGATTAGTGGGGTTCTACAGTTATAATTCAATACCGAACATCGATGAAACCAATAATACTTTCGTTTATTCGAGAGGCGATAATAATATTTTTAAATCTATCAGGCTTCCAGTTGGTTCGTATGAAATAGATGGTATCGAACAATATATCAATAAACATATAGACGATGGGAGCATAGATATAAATACATTCTACGAACAAACAAAACGGAAACAGATCATAACAATCAGGCCTAACAACAATACGCTAAAGAGTGAAATATATAGTGATGTTTATAAAATTTATTTTGAACAAAATACAATTGGACCTCTACTAGGATTTACAGAAGGGGAATATGTGCCGAAAATTCTACACGAGTCAAGTCTACCTGTTAATATTGTTAAGGTGACATCGATACGAATAGAATGTAATATTACAACAGGCTCTTATTATAACGGTCAATTGTCGCACACTCTATATGAATTTCCCATGGATGTTCCTCCGGGTTATAGAATTCAGAATGTACCTAGAAATGTTATATATATGCCTCTCAATACGCATTCAATCAGTAATATTACATTGAATGTTTGCGATCAAGACGGTGTTCTTGCTAATTTTCGAGGTGAAAAAATCGTAATACGTTTAGAACTAAAAAAGCTATAAAATGGGATTATCATTTAAAAGAAATCAGTCTAAGAAGATACACTTTTGTAACAACAGTGCTATTAAAAGTGCTTGTCTAATAAAAGCGTGAAAATATTAAAATCGTTGGGATATAAGTTAAAGAAACTTGTCTCAACTCCTATCAATATTCGATAAAGCCAATTTTGACGAGACAATCGTGAAACACGAATTTTACACATATCAACCGTATTCAACAAATACGTTTAATTTAAGTGATGAAATTCGAATTCCAATTCAATCTTCAAATTTGTATGTAATGCCTTCAGAATCATATATTTACATCGAGGGAAACATCGACGGTGAAGGAACTTTAATCAACAATGCTTTCGCTTTTATGTTTGAAGAAATTCGTTACGAATTAAACGGAGTAGTTATAGATAAAGTGCGTGATGTGGGTAATACAACAACACTCAAAAATTTAATTTCGTTGACGGAGGGAGAAAAAAATGCTGTTGAATTAAGTGGATGGTCATCAACAATGGGACAACCTGAAACTGTATTTAACAAAGCATTTTCAGCTTGTTTACCTTTAAAGCGATTGATGGGTTTGTTTGAAGGTTATGATAAAATAATACTAGGTCAAAAACATGAATTGGTATTATTCCGTGCTAAAAGTGATATAAACTGTTTAATAATTCCGAGTGGTAAAACGGGGAAAATTCATATCGAAAAAATTGAATGGCACATCCCCCACGTGCATTTAAATGATGAAATAAATCTAAAATTCTTAGATGCAATTAACAAAGGTCGCATTATTATCGTACCTTTTCGAACATGGGATCTTTACGAGCTACCATTAGTAAGAAGCAACCCTTTAGAAATTTGGAATGTTAAAACATCTAGCAACGTTGAACGACCTCGTTATGTAGTTGTGGGACTGCAAACGAAAAGAAAACATGTATCGACGGCTGATTGTTCTAAATTCGATACCTGCGATTTGCGAAATATTAAGCTTTATATTAACTCAGAGTGCTATCCTTACGATAGTTTTAATTTAAAATTTAAAACTAATCAATATGCCGAAGCATATGTTCAGTACATAAATTTTATGAAAAGCTACTACGAAAATGATGATACTTCTGCACAACCAATTCTTTCATATTCGGAATTTAAAAATTACCCCATTTTCGTCATCGACTGTTCAAAACAAAATGAAGTTGGTAAATTAGGATTCTGCAATGTTAGATTAGAATTTGAGGCCGATTCTAATTTCCCCGCATCAACTACCGCAAACTGTCTTATTATCCACGATTGCCTTTTCACTTACAACACATTTACATCTGAAGTTCGTAAGGTTATCTAAATAAAAGGGGAAAAACGTAAATAAAAATTTAAAAAAATGTAAAAAACTTGTAATTATTTTTATATTAAGCTAAAAATAAATATAATGTTAATAAATATAAAATAACATTAATAAATATCAATGTATTTATGAGGTTTTTATTGAAAATGTAAAAAAAAATAATATTTTTTACAAAAATGATGTAATTATTTTATTTAAAAAATATAAATCTCGTACGCATCTAAAAGAAACGAGCATTGGTTGCTTCTCACACCTGCGCAGTGTATCATTTAATATGCATGTATGGGTGGGGAGGGTGGACGCCATCTTGTTGTGAAATGTTGGTAAATAATTACAGTTTTCTTTAGTTCTTTCTTTCTTCAGAAAAGAGCGCGAGTTTTAGTGACATATATTCGAAATAATAGTTTTTTTCTTTATTTATTTCTTAAGGTTGCCGATCTTACCCAAAGAGTGAGTCGGAGCGCGTGCTACATTAGGATGTCGTAGGCAACCCCCCCTACGCGCTTCAGCCTAGGGACACCAAAAAAAACTCCCTAAAACAGCTGTTTTTTTATAAATATCCCTAACTCTGAAAAACCTACCGATCTTACCTGAAGGGGTGAGTCGGAGCGCATGCTACATTACCGACAATCCAATTAACACGCATGTGGCGCCATCTTGTTTTGGAAAATGGTAGGTAGTTAGGTAGATAGCTAAATAGTTACAGGTTTCTATAATATTATTTCTTAAGGTTGTTGATCTCTGATAAAACAAACAACAGAAAAATAACAGGAATCAACACGTTTTTGCGTGTTTTTTCCTGTTACTAGGAAAAGAGCGCGAGTTTTACTGACATATTCGAAATAATAGTTTTTTTCTTTAGTTATTTCTTAAGGTTGCCGATCTTATCCGAAGGGTGAGTCGAAGCGCGTGCTATATTACAATGTCGTAGACAACCCCCTCCCCCCCGCTTCAGCCTAGGGACCCCAAAAACTCCCTAAACAGGTTTCTTTATAGTTACAAGTTTCTTAAGGTTGTCGACCTCGGATAAAAACGCGTTGCTTGCTTTTTTCCTTTGATAACAGAACAAAGAAGCGTGGGTGGCTTCCTGTTATTCGCTGCTAAGAAAAAACTGCTGACATCAGTCAAAACAAATGTAACAAAGCAAAAACTGTTTAGTATTTTTAGTAACGCGTCTCGCGGCGGTTGTTGTTCGTTAACCTACAAAAATACTTAAATTTTTTAATGCCCCTTCATAACCTAAAAAAATAGTAAATTTTAGTGTGTGTTTTGTGGGTGCTTGTGTGTGTGTGATTTTTGTGAACCTAGAGGATTACTTCGCTGGCGGGCAGCATCAGCAGCAGCATGGGGGTAAGTAACCTTAATTTTTTTTTAATGTCACCCCTAACCTAAAAAACTACTCCCTTTTAAATGTGTTCCATAACCTAACAACGAGCTTCATTTTTTATTTTAGCATCACACGTTCCGGTGCAGGAGGCCAAATAAATATTTTTTTTAATGTTACACCCCCATAACCTAACCAAAAAATACTTCCTTTTAATGTCAACAAAAGCTTTATTTTTTTAGCATCTTTTTTTAAATTTTTTAGCATCACAAGTTCTGTGGACAATCAATTTATGCGCATGCGCATTGTGATATTTGTGCAGCTGTTTACTTCGCTGGGGCGGTGGCGGGGAGATGAGGTTTACTGCACATGTATGGCAGGGGGGGTTGGTGAGAGGTGGAAAGGGTCTTTAGTACGCATATGTGGACGCCATTTTGGTGGGAGGCTAGTGGTGGTGGTGGTAATGGTGGTGGTAATGGTGGTGGTGGTGGTAGTGGTGGTAGTGATGGTGGGGGTTTTTCTGCGCATGTCTTAGAGGAAAGGGAAAAATGGTAGGAGAGATTCTTGCACCGGCGCAGGAATCTCCCCCCCCCATTTCCCCTCCTCCAACACATGCGCAGAAAAACCCCACCACTACCACCACCACCTTCCCCACCACTACCACCACCACCCCCTACCAAAATGGCCCCCCACCCCCACACATGCGCAATAACTTTCAACAAATTTATTTTAAACAAGCTGTAATAGTTATAGAATGTCTTATACAATCAGACAAATACGAATTACCGGCAACTGCCAAGTTTCCACAAGCAACACAGTAACAGGTTATTTACATACAACAGAAATTTGTAACTATTATTTAAATGTATAAATAAATTCAAAGTTGCTTCAAATATAAAAAAAATATATAATGAAATGGCAAAAGATACTCTTTTAAATGTGATTCACCGCACCAATTTTATCTTACCATAATTTTATTTATGAGTGTATCAAACTCAACATATGTACAGTGCGATGCACATACCTATATTGTTATTGTTATTTTTTTTGTAATACTTCGACACATTGTGCAATTTTATTATCGAATTATATTATATAAAAATATTATCTGAATAAAAATATTGGATTAATGTATCAGGTAGACATGAAAATTCGTGTTATTTTAATAATATGGATACTTTCATAACCTTTTCATCAGATTGAGATTTCTGCCTTTGATATACTTTTAAATTAGGATATTCTGTTCTTCTGACATTGTTAGAGGCAAATAAAACTTAAGTGTGGCAGATTAAAAAAAATTGATTTCCAAATAAGCTAGAACAATTTACATTAAAAACAAATCGTGTTAGTAGTTCTGAAAATTTCAGCAACGCAAATCGAAATTGTTATAATTTAACTTGTCTGATTACACAAAGCATAAAAATCAAGTGTTTTTAATATGTTTAAGTTTACTAGATCGTATTTTACTTTATTTGCACAACAGTTTATTTAAAATACATCCAATTTCCAGATAAGATTAATAATCATTATCTTTTTGAATGCAGTAAATGTTTCTCTATACAGTTCCACAAATAACTTTATCAGTATTCGAAGAAAATATTTATGGAGCATAATGGCAAATTGGTAAATTTCTTCAAAAAGTTTTTATTTAAAAATTAACAAAAAGTAAATTTCGATATACCCAACAAATATAAAAAAGTACTGCAATTCTTCATGATGCTTGTAATGATTAGTTGCTATTAAAGTCGTTAACCAAAAAAACGGAACCTAGTAAATTACGTTCAGAAAATCACTAAAATATTGAAAATGGAGAATTCGATGTTTCTTTTTTGAAAAATTGTAAAATGACATTTATATTTCCAGAAATTGCCCAAGGAAAAAAATCGATGGCATTTATCATAATAGTATTCGCATTAGTTTCAATTAGTTTCAATTTCGAAAAGTTCCGTTCACTCGTGGCGTTTGTAATCATCAGACTTTGTGTAAAAAGGCAATAATATTGTCACTGAGGGTTTGTTAGATACAAATCATCCAATTTAATTAACACTCGAAGAGGCATTTTCAAAAAAACATTTGCAACACCATAAAGCGGTAAGAACAAAAATAATTCTTAGATATAACAAAAAATTCAAAAAATGTTCAAATCTGCCCCCTTTTCCCCTACCATGTGAAAAAGCTGTAACAGAAGATTCAATTATCACCAATGCCAGTTTCAATTTTTTCAGATTTTCTCTTCATGTGTTTACCATAGTAAACACATATCTCCCATAGTAAACACGTATCGTCACATTATGCATACATAATGTGACGATACGTCCTCTTTTTAGGTTATCTGTCCCATTGCTCCCAACTAATGCTTCGAAATATCACAATATCCCGATTTATAAACAATGTTAATTACGCAAGGAATTGTTAAGAAAATCTGCTAAGAATTTCATACTTATCTAAAATCAAAACCAAATATTGGAAAGCAAATTGATTTTTCTGAACAATAAAAACTATACATAAATAAATATTTCAATCAGATTCTACGCATGAACTTCTGTTTTTTTTTAATTAATAAAATGTACAATAACAATACCTTTTTTTAAAATACCTGTTCATATCCAAACATTGGACGGTGTTCTGTATTAAGAAAAAAATAAATGGTCGCGTTAACTATGCCACATCCATTATAATATCTTCTTCTTCTTCTTTATCTTCGCCTTTAATGCAATTGTTCCAACTGCTCCCTTATCGGGGTAGGCGTGTTCTTAAGGAGTATTCTCTTCTATTATAAACCATTTCCGGAGGTATGTCATAATCACATTGAAGCTTCAGGGAAGACCTATTCCAGGTACTTTTTGGCCTGCCTGGTTTTCTTTTAGGTTCATCTATTGCCAAAACTCGGTGCACTATGTGGTTCTGATTTCGACGTTGAACATGTCCATACCACTTCAATTGAGATTCATCCATAAAATCCTTAATTGATTGAACACTTAATGAACCTCGAATATGTTCATTACGTACATGATCTTTCTTCGTGACACCCACACACCATCGTAGCATTCTCATCTCTGCCACGTGCATCTGTTGATTGTGTTTAGCCAGTCTCGCCCATGTTTTTGCACTGTATGCCAAAGCAGGCCTAACGACTGTTTTATAAATCTTGCCTTTTAATCGTATAGGCATCTTTTGTCGCACAACACACCAGAGACCGATCTCCACTTCATCCAACCAACATTAATACGATGTTTTACATCCGAGTCAGCTGTTCCTCATCATTTATAATAGACCCCAAGTATTTAAACTCATGGGTCATTGGTAGTGGTTCACCCTCTAAAAATATTGTACGTGCTGGACCAATTTGTTCAGAGAAGTTTACGTACATATATTCCGTCTTAGATCTGCTTATTCTTAAACCATTGTCTTCTAAGGTTTCTCTCCAATTTTCTAGTACTTCTTCCAGTTCCATCCAGTTGTCGGCAACCAATACAAGATCGTCTGCATATAAGATACTCCAAGGAAGCTTTGCCATTAAATCACTTGTCAAGTAATTAATTACCATGTTAAAAAGTAGGGGACTCAAAACAGATCCTTGATGTACTCCAACATTAACTTGGAAACCACTAGAAGTACCAGCGCCGCTCTTAATTTTTGTCTCGGATTGATTATATGTTTCTAAAATAGTTTTTACTAATCCTTCGGGAACAGCTTGACTTCTTAGAGCATTCCAGATCAACTGACGAGGAACACGGTCATAGGTTTTTTCTAAATCCACAAAACTGCGTGAAAATCTCTTTTCATATCACGTCTTTTCTCTGTAATTATTCGGAGCGCCTGAATTGCGTCTATTGTGGATTTTCCTTTACTAAAACCATATTGATCATCATGAATTTCTATCAGTTCCGAAAGCCAATTAAACAGTACGCGTTCCCATATTTTAAGTGTGTGGGACATTAGTTTTATACCACGATAGTTTCCACAATCTCTGATATCTCCTTTATTCTTAAATATTGGAACCAGAAAGCTTTCACAAAATTGTGACGGAATTGACGCTCCTGCCAATAGTTTATTAAAGAGGCAGCTTAACCATGAACAACCATCTTCTCCACATATTTTCCAAAGTTCTACTGGTATTTCATCAGGTCCAGTTGCGCGTCTGTTTTTCATCTTATATAATGCCTTTTCCACCATTGTTGTCGTAATTTCATATAAAGGGCCTTCGATAGGATTATGTTGTTGAAAGTGTTTATGAGGGAATTCCTCATTCATCAACTGATCAAAATACTCCTTCCAACGGTTTCCAATTGCATCATTATCAGTTAACAACTGTCCCTGTTTGTCATTTATATACTTTACGTACGTTATGTCCTGACTATTCTTATTTCTTTGAGCTGCAATTTTGTAGATGTCCTTTTGACCTTCTGGAGTTTCTAGATCTTCATATAACTTTCTTTGGGCATCTTCTTTTGCAATTGCAACTGCTTTCTTTGCCTCTTTCTTTGCATTTTTTATATTCTTCATGGTGGCTTGGACCTTCATTGTCGTTACGATGTTTCCACCAATTTTTAAATGCATCTTTCTTCTTTTTAAGAATATTTTGGATTTCTGTACGCCACCACCATACGTCTTTGTCTATTTTCTTGCCTTTCGATACTCCTAGGTATAACTTTGCCTTTTCCATACAAAATTTTTGAAAAGGTTCCCACATTTCTTGAGGACTTTTCTCAGATGACTCATTTAGGCTTTGGTGTAAATAGCTTGTTACTTCGGTGGTAAATGGATCCATTTTATCTTCCTTTTTCAGTTTAAACCATTTAATTTTGTCACCTGGGCAGCACGAATCATTAGGTAATGAATTCTTTAATTTTAGTTCCCCTAGCAAAAGCCTGTGTTGACTTGTGAGTGGTATCCCAGGAATTACCTTACAATCTACAAAATTTTTGCGAAATCCTGTCCGATTCAAAATATAATCGATCTGCGTTGCAGTATTTGTGGATTGTATTTTATACGTAATGAGATGTTCGGGTTTCTTCTTGAAGTAGCTATTGACGATTGCAAGTCCATATGCTTTGGCTAGCTGTAAAATTTGTTCTCCTTGATCATTTCGTGTGCCAAATCCAAAACCACCATGACACTCAGCAAAATCTGGTGCAGTTTCACCAATATGACCATTAAGATCACCACCAATAATCAGGTCTTCTTCTAAAGGAATTTGTTACAGTATCTGTTCAAACTCTGCCCAAAATGTTTGTTTTATAATATAATTATTTTAAAAGCAAACGGTAATTATAAAGGTTTTTATATTTACCTACTGTAAAATATTCGCTTTTGTGTACTCACAGTAAGTACTCAATTTTAGTGTCCAACTTAGTTTAATGTATTCAACAATGCAAATCGAACGTATTCCTGGAAACATTTATAAATATGTTATGAGGATATCATAGTATTGATTATGCAATGAGGGCAATATACTGCTAGTCGATAAAATTGAAGCAGGAGTTATATAAAAAATTTAATTATACCGGGTGTTTCATTTAAAGTGCCACGAGCTTATAATTCCCAAAATACTAAAAATTCTCAAAAAAGTACACGTATAAAAGTTTCGTTAATTTATACAATCTCTGTACTGGCATAAATATCAATTTTGTATTAATTCCGGTTTAACCGGAACCGGTCACAACTTCCTTATCTTAAAAAAAAAGTATTTATTTTTGTTTTATAGTTGGATAAAGCTCGTCAAAAGCTTTCCAAAAATGTATAACAAGTAACCATTTGATCAAAAAAAATTTCAAAAATATAAATTTTTATTTCGAATTGTAGTATTTCAGTAAAGTCCCACGAGCTTATAATTCTTAAAATAATAAAAAAAGTACAAATATCAAAGTTTCTTTAATTTATTCGATATATGCACTGCTATAAATGCAATTTTTGATCAACTTCCGGTTTAACCAGAAAGCGTGTCAAATTTCATATCTTACATAGAATGGTATTAATTTTTTTAGCTAATTGGATAGAGCCCGTAGAGAGAATTCCAAAAATGTATAACGAGTTACTATTTGATTATTAATTAATTAAAAACAACACTCTCTCGGTTTACACGTGTTTCAGCTAAGTGGCATAAGCTTATAATTTCTAAGTCAATAAAAATTTAAAAAAAAATAAAAGTATAACATTTTTTTTTAATTATACGTTTTAATAGATATTTCTTAATTGAAATAATAAGGTATTAATTTTTTTAATCAAAAATATAATTTTTTTTTTTTCATTTATTTATTAATTAAATAGCAACTTGTTATACAAATTTGGATGAGCTCTATCCAACTTCTTCTTTATCTTCGCCTTTAATGCAATTGTTCAAACTGCTCCCTTATCGGGGTAGGCGTGTTCTTAAGGAGTATTCTCTTCTATTATAAACCATTTCCGCAGGTATGTTATAATCACATTGAAGCTCCACGGAAGACGTATTCCAGGTACTTTTCGGCCTGCCTGGTTTTCTTTTAGGTTCGTCTATTGCCAAAACTCGGTGCACTATGTGGTTTTGATTTCGACGTTGAACATGTCCATACCACTTCAATTGAGATTCATCCATAAAATCCTTAATTGATTGAACACTTAATGAACCTCGGATATGTTCATTACGGACATGATCTTTCTTCGTGACACCCATACACCATCGTAGCATTCTCATCTCTGCCACGTGCATCTGTTGATTGTGTTTAGCCAGTCTCGCCCATGTTTTTGCACTGTATGCCAAAGCAGGCCTAACGACTGTGCTGGGGTGTAGTTGTACCAAAACTTGGTCACCTGGGTTATAAGTTGGACCTTACCTTCTATGCTGGTCGGCATAGGTTTTTGTTCTGTCTGCCTGCTTCTCGTTGGTTAGCAGACTCTGTTTAACGGGAGACAACCGGTAGGGGGTACCGCGATGGGTTGAGCGTTGCCGGTCTCTATCCGGTTCTGCGCGACAGGAGTGGGCTCTCCCCCTGGCTGAAAGATATCCTGGTTGCGTCCTAAGACGGCTTGTTGCGAGGATGTCATTGAACTGCCCTCCGGGTCGGCTAATATGGTCAGCGCTTCTGTCTCGACCAAAGCGATATGATACTGCTGCCGGGTCCTTCTCGGCGAATGCGGGAACACTGGTTCCGTGGGTAGAGGTGGGAGGTCGTCAACCGGGGTGTAAAACCGTGATTGGGGGTCGGAAAATACCTCGTACGTGGGTACTGTTTGCGCGGGCTCGTGGTCGCTGTCTGGACCGAACAGGGCCTCGAGGCGTCGTTTCTTCTTTTGTCGCCTGTCCTGGGGCGAAACTCCGGTGTGGGCTTCTCGTAGAAAGGCCACTGTGTGTTTGGGGTTTGGGCGAAACTCCACGTTCTCTTGGCCGTGTCTATGGCTATCCTCGCGTCTCGCAGAAAGTCCATCCCTAGGAGCGTCTGGTTGCGGGCTTCGGGGAGGATGAGAAACGTGGTGCGAATGGTTTTGCCCTTGAGTTGCACTCTGGCGGTGGTTGTTAGTGTCCGTTGTGCTCGGGGTTTTCCGTCAGCCATCAGGAGGTTTACCCATTGGGGCGTGAACCGATGATGCTGGTTCTTTAGAATTCGGTAAAGAGTTGTCCCGGCGACACTTTGTCTTGCCCCCGTATCGAACTAAGCAGGGTCGGTTTGTCTACCGACGCTGATCGATACGACGGGTCGTTCGGCTGCCAAGGGGAGCGAGTTCAGACTTCGCAGGTCCGCACTTGGGCTTGCATTGCACTTGTGGCAGTTACTCTTGATCACGCCAGGCTCTCCGCATCCGTAGCAGGAAAATGCGGGTGCTGGGTTGGAACGCGGAGCGTTGCTGGGAGATGATCGGTGTCGCGTGGCGCGTGCCTTCTTCCGGCATTCTTCCTCGTTGTGTCCGGGGTTTTTGCAATAGTTACACCTGAAGCCGCGTTTGTTGTCCTGGGCCTTTGCGGCGTCGCCTATTGGTGGTGCCACAAATTCCTCGTATTTCCGTATTTCATGGAGCAGGTCGTGGAAGGTGACCACTTGTGACCGGGGGACTGCTTTCTTTATTCGTAGATGTAGTAGTCCGTACACCATGTCTATCTGCAGTTCCTCATTGGGCTGGGCGCTGTCGGGAATTCCGGCGAGCAGGGCGCGCTTCTCCGCAATGAAGGGCTCAGTGTTCTCTCGTTTCTTCTGCTTGGTGGCAAAAATTTCGCGTAAAATGCTGTGGATGGGCCTTGTTGGTCCGTACGTTTGGCGGATGATTTTCTTTGCCTCCTCCCACGTGTTTATTGTTTGTCATACTCCGTTCCACCATATTGCCGCAGGGCCCTCAAGGAGCAGGGGTCGCCCCTTAAGTGCGTTGGCGTCCGAAATATTCTCGCACTCTTTATATATCTCGATGGTGTTGAGGAAGGTTTGTACATCTCCGCGTCCTGCGAAGCGAGCCGAACATCTCGGGAAGGATCCCTGTTGTTGAGATGTCGGTGATCGTGTTTGTACACTCTCCAGGAGTGTGCGCAGCTGGTCCATTGTGATTTGAATCACCCCACTCTGAGTTCCGCTGGCGGCCATGGCGTCGGGTTGCCCTGTGACGTTCATGCTGCGGCTCTGGCTCCTAGTAGTCGGTGGTGACGTCGTGAAGGTGGTGCTGCTGCATCCTGGTGGATGGCGTGTTTCGGCCACTTGGTTGGGCGCCAATTATGTAGCGGGCGTTGTGTTGGTCCGAAGTCGAGTGAACGGCTTCTGACGGCGGCAGCGCTGGCTACGTGATTCGTACGTTCGTTGTCCCTGGTCCCGAAAAGAAGCGTTGTTTTGCAAAAGAAAGCTCAAGTTGACTATTCAAAGGTACAGGTGACTCGTAGAACGTTGGGTTTACGAATGAAAGTTGAGGTTCCGCGATAGCCCTTTAAACAGTGCGAGAGCGTAGTTTCGTTACGACGTATTGACTGTGCGCCCTCTAGTAGGGGTGTCGTGTACTAGGGTGGGAGTGCGTTGTGTGTAGTTTCGTTACGACGTGTTGACTGTGCGCCCTCTAGTAGGGGTGTCGTGTACTAGGGTGGGAGTGGGTTGTGCGTAGGGGGATGGTGTAGTAGAGCGCGTGTTACACTTGTATTTTTCTTTAAATTTGTATTAGTTTAGAAGTTATAATTTTGTAGCAATTTAAATGAAACAGCCGGTATAAACAATTGCACATTTTTAATTTAAATACCCATAATGTTAATCTAACAATATTCTTATTTTCAGAAAAATTTATGTACCTAATTGAATAAGCATTTAGTGTTTCCCATTTAGAAATGCGAGAATTACTAAACCACAACGTCACTTTCAATGCGATTTTGTGATTTACAAAGTGTTCAATTTTGCGGCTTTAAACATACGCATGTGCCTCATTCATGACTACAAAGTTGAGGATAAAATAATTGCATGGATGCAATTATTTAAAAAAAGTAGTAAATGAATCTCGATAAAGTACATAGCTGCTTGTTTAATTATTAAATTTTAACCTGCATCGATAAGTAACTGATTATTAATTTAATTTTTAACTTATACGATAATAATTTATTTTAGAATTATCAGTTTTCAATATCTTTTTATCGTTACGTTGTTTTCAACAAAAAAAAAAGGAACGTGTGAAGTGAGCGATTAACATTTATAAATAGAAATAATTAATATTAATGTTTTTAAAAAATAAACAATTATACAACTAAGTAATGGTAACTTCCAAAATAATAATAATACCCTTCACAGTATTTACATAAAATGCTAATTATGAGGGCTTTTTAATTAATAAAAACGGGTTAGCTAAAAGACCCCAAAATCATTAGCATTAATTAATTTTTATGTCTAGAATTTTTAAAATATTTTGGCGCAGAATTGCTTTTATTATAAACTAATTCACCAATTCCATTTCAAGGCTCTATGCAATGGTGCAAACAATATGTTTAACGACAAACACTTTATCTAAAATTATCAGATATAAAATCAACGGAAGATTTATATAAAGAGCGAATCGTTTTAGTGCCACATATATCAGTCAAACACAAATGTGCGTTATAATAATATAACGACCAAATTAACTGAAGGTTATTAAATGAAGGATGTGGCATAAAAAATAACCTTCCATAAATGAGATCTTACAATGACCATGAAATTGTAGCTAATAAGCAAAAGCGTAGTTTAAAAACATTGCAGTCATTTATTTAAATATGTGTCTTCAAAACGTTCCACTGTCATTTTCGGAAAATTATATGAGACTTGCAAAAAACGAAATAATTTGCTAAAAAATATGTTTGGCTCAAACCCCAAAGCAAAAATGCAGTAAAAATAACATAAAAATGCAACACGAATGCGTCTTTGAGAATAATAAAAAACACATGAGCAAACTACATCAATATAAATAGCAGCGTTAATGTTTAAATTTTATTCATGTTATACACATATACCAATTACTTATTCTCAACGTTGAAATTTAAAAGCCCATTCAAATCACTAGAAATTTTCTAAACAATTAATAATATAAAATATGTATTCAGACGTGATTTTATTCTTTGTGTTTTCTGGATGAAAATATATGTGAGCAATCATTTTTTTTAATCATACACCGTGTCTACTTTCCTTTGTTCTGGTTCTGGTGCCAGCCAGTCGGGCTGATTTCTTCATTTTCTGGGAACCAAGGGAACAAGAGGAAGTGACCCGTGGTGGTATCAAATAATTCTTATAAACCTAAGTTGTTCCTATTAAGCTCTTCAAAGAGCACCATTCATGTAAGGCCATTATACGTGCCTTTTTATGTTATTGCCGATGTAATTAATATAAGATTGATTGTACCAATTCTGGGTACGAAAGAGGTCATGCCCTTTTAGAAAAACAAATAGTAAAGAGATGGGTATAAAAGCCTTTCGTACCCAGGAAAAGGATTATTAATGTCACGATTCTTGAAGTGACGATTATATTTTGTGTATTGTGATTGCTCAATTATATTTTGTGTTAAAATCAAGACTGTGTATTGTGATTGCCATTATTATTTTGGTCAATATATTTATATAGGAAGAATAGTGTTTATATTTACAAACCCTGTCACTTCCAAGCTGACATCAGAAGTGGGATTCGGTAATCCAAAACATAAAAACTATAAGCGTGAGTAGTGACCGTGCTAAATACAAAAAAAATGGAACAATTAACTGAAGTGCTGACAAACGTCCTTAAAGGGATGCAGGAACAGTCTAATCGAGCCTTGGCACCATCGACCGAGATTAGCATCCCTGTTTACGATCCCAAGCGCGATGACAGGGAGCCGCGTTTTGGTGTTGCGAAATTGAAAAATTGGGAGCTACTCTCCAGTGGAAACAATACGAGATGATGATGAGGGCCACGAGCGGTCTGAAAGGCGAGGCGCAAGAATGGTACTCCGCATGGCACCCCAATGAGAAAAACTGGGTTGACTTCAAGGCCGAGATCACCGACCTATTTCCGCCGAAGAAAAACCTCAGCGAAAGACTGCGAGCGGCGAGCCTCTACAGTAGCCGTAATGCTGACAGTTACTGCGAGTATGCCAGGAAAAAGATAAGTCTTTTAAAATCACTAAATTTTAACTTAAACGATTCCCAATTGTTAGAGATAGTTATTGGCGATATAGCCAACGTTGCCGTAAAAAGTACAGCTTTAAACAGCAATCCGGTATCAGTAACAGAATTATTAAGTATTTTAAGTGATTTTCACAAACCCAAATTTAAACACCCAATTGAGCACAATAACAAACGTCCTTATGACGACAACAAAACATGTTACAATTGCGGTAAACATGGGCATTTAAGCCGGGATTGTTTAAAGCAGCCACTTGATGTAAACAAAATGGCAATAAAGTCATTTGCTCTTTTGTAGTAAAGCTGGACACCGTTCTGACCAATGTTATCGAAAAAAAACAAAAATAAAAAAAACGATAATTAACCAGTTATTAGCAAATAGTATAATTATGAAAAGTAAATCACCTTACGCCGGATTTCATCAAATTTCAATGGCGCGCGACTCAATAGAAAAAAACCGCACTTATAACCCCTGATGGTCATTACGAGTACCTGCGTGTACCGTTTAGGTTAGCAAATGCCCTACTGCGTTCCAGCGCGCACTTTACAATGCTTTAGGTAATATCAGAAGCAAAAACGCCTTACTTTATTTGGGCGATATTTTAATACCCTCAAAAACAATGGGTGAAGGCTTTCTTAAATTAGAACGCGTTTTAACAGCCCTAAGCGAAGCAGGAATATCTTTAAACACAAAAAAAAAAGGTCGATTTTTTACAATGAAATTCAATATTTAGGTCAAGAAATTTCGGAGAAAGGGATCAGACCCGGAAAAAAATAAATTAGAAGCGTTTTTAAAAAGCACCAACCCCTAAGAGCGTAAAGCAGGTTAGGCAATTCATGGGTCTTGCGGGTTATTTTAGAAAATTTGTACCGGAGTTTGCTTCCCGTACTTCCTGTATTACAAAGCTTACGAAAACAATGAACCATTTGTTTGGAGCGTTGATCAGGACATTGCCAAAAATTATGTTTGTGCATTTTAAGTAGTCGTTTTCTTTTGGCAACGTTAGATGTGCTTTTAGAAACTGAACTGCACACCGACGCAAGTTCCGTCGGATTTGGAGTCATACTTTTCCAGCGTCATAGAAAATAACTCAAAGTAATCGAGTACCTACTTTTCTAAAAGAACATCAGATGTTGAATCTAAATATCATTCTTATTAGTTAGAAACACTTGCCGTTTATCATGCCATGAAGCATTTTCGCACCTATTTACTAGGGATATTTAAAAAAAAAAAATTACTACAGATCGTAATTCTTTAAAATTGTCGCAAAACAAAAGGAGTTATTACCGCGAGTAGTTCATTGGTGGCTTTATTTCTAATCTTTTAACTTTGAAATAGAATATCGAAAAGGCAAGTGTAGCGATATGTTTCCACAATTTCGAATCTCTTGAGAACGCAAATTAACAAAAAGTCAGAGTGGTCGAACGCTATTAATAAACTTCAATTCATATTGAGTACCACTTGTTCAGATGTTGGAGATTTCATCTACTATCACTCAGGGAATTCACATTTCGCCAAACTAGACAGAAAGCATGAAGGTCCATGTGGGGTCATAACTCTATTGCCCAATGACCAAATAAAAGCAAAAAAAAAATATCTTACTACAAACAAGAAAAGGTCATCACCAGGGACATGGAACGAGCATGGCCTGGAGAATTCGCGGAGGAACCCGAGTTATAAAAAGGTGTACGGTAAGAACGATTACAAAGTGTAACTAATATAAAAAAAAAAAAAAAAAAAAAAAAAAATGGTTAAAGTTTGAACAACAGGCAGCGTCTCTGTGTGTTCAGGAGTTACAGGCAGTGACTCTGTAAACTCAGGTTGTCCAGGCAGCGACTCTGGCAATCGTTAAAAAAAAAACATTTATAGTTTTGAACAACAGGCAGCGTCTCTGTGTGTTCTGGAGCTACAGGCAGTATCTCTGTAAGCTTATGAGTTACAGGCAGCGACTTTGTAAACTCAGGTTGTCCAGGCAGCGACTCTGGCAATCGTTAAAAAAAAAAAAAAACATGTAGTTTTGAACAACAGGCAGCGTCTCTGTGTGTTCTGGAGCTACAGGCAGTATCTATGTAAGCTTATGAGTTACAGGCAGCGACTTTGTAAACTCAGGTTGTCCAGGCAGCGACTCTGGCAATCGTAAATCTTTTGTTTAGAACTACAGGCAGCGTCTCTGTATGTTTTTGGGTTATCAGGCAGCGTCTCTGATACCATTCTCAAAAAAAAAAAAAAATTTCTGATCAGTACATCTCAGCAAACAGCTTGAGTGTATTATTCAACCACATGGATTTAAAATAAGTCAAGATACTTTAAGAATGTTTCTTTTAAGGTAAACAAGGGAAATAATTCGAGAACGAATTATGGTTCAGGATGGGCCGTGTGAGCAATCATTTTTCTTTTATCATACACCGTGTCTACTTTCCTTTGTTCTGGTTCTGGTGCCAGCCAGTCGGGCTGATTTCTTCATTTTCTGGGAACCAAGGGAACAAGAGGAGGTGACCCGTAGTGGTATCAAATAATTCTTGTTTCTATTTAAGCCCTTCAAAGAGCGCCATTCATGTAAGGCCATTATACGTGCCTTTTGGCGTTATTGCTGTGGGATATATTGTTATAAACTTAAGTTGTTCCTATTAAGCTCTTCAAAGGCACCATTCATGTAAGGCCATTATACGTGCCTTTTATGTTATTGCCGATGTAATTAATATAAGATTGATTGTACCAATTCTGGGTACGAAAGAGGTCATGCCCTTTTAGAAAAACAAATAGTAAAGAGATGGGTATAAAAGCCTTTCGTACCCAGGAAAGGGATTATTAATGTCACGATTCTTGAAGTGACGATTATATTTTGTGTATTGTGATTGCTCAATTATATTTTGTGTTAAAATCAAGACTGTGTATTGTGATTGCCATTATTATTTTGGTCAATATATTTATATCGGAAGAATAGTGTTTATATTTACAAACCCTGTCACTTCCAAGCTGACATATACATGTACTTCGTATAGAATATGATATAAAATATATTCATACGGGTGTTACGATAAAAGAGATGCGGGATATGACAACGAAAGAAATAAAAATTGAGCCGTGTTAAAGTTTATAGGAAAATTTACGTCCACCAAAAAGTAATAAAGATGGATCACACGTAGGTATTATGATTTTATATATCCAAACATAAAAAATACTTCTATTGCCATTTAAATCTTATTCTAGCAGGATAACAGTTGGGGGAATTCATTATTAAAGAAATTATAACACCTTGCTACTAATAGTTACAAGAAATTAACTTACATAATAATAATATTAGCTACTGAAACTTCACATTAAATGGTACAGTGTGTTAATAAATAATAGGGTCACCAATATATTTTTTTAAAGATAAACCATTTACCTCCCTTCTTAAGAAACTGAAAAAAAGTTTTTCAAATGTACAGTAAAACCTCTCTTAACCGATACCTCTCTCCAACGGACACCCCTCTTAATCGGACAATTTTTAAAGATTCCAGTTAAGAAAAGTATAGGAGAACAATGTATTAAGAGGCCCTATGTTCAGCTGACCCCCTTTACAACGGATAATATAGTTGGGCCCGCGACTGTCCGTTGGAGAGAGGTTTTACTGTATAATGTTATTTCCAGTTGCGATTTTCAAAGTTTCAAACAGTGCCCAAAAATTGTTTGTTAATGCAGCATTTCTTACACCCAATGATTTGATGCCCCACCCCCAAATATTAATATATTCCTTCATCGATTAACAATGTACTGTAAAATCTCTCTCCAACGGACAGTCGCGGGCCCAACTATATTGGCCGTTGTAGACAGGCGTCCGCTGAACAGGGAGCTTTAGAGCGCGACGCGGAGCGGCGTTCTCCTATACTTTTCTCAACTAGGACCTTTGAAAATTGTCCGTTGAAGATAGGTGTCCGTTAAGAGAAGTTTTACTGTATTTGTAATGTAATAGATACTTTTATAGTCTTTTGTGAAAATAGTGTTAAGGTCTGCGACGCCCTGAGAAACATTTTGAAAGGCACTGCTTTAAAGTACAGCTTCATAAAACGTTACTAACAATAAGTAATAGTGTTAAATAGTTTGAATGTCATTGGTGCCTTGTAACTCAAATATTCAATGATATTAATACATATATTTAATATATTATAGTAAACCAATTTATTATTTCCTAATATACCATACACAGTAAAACCTCTCTAATATGGCCAGCGTAGGTTCTTGCTTAAATTGGTCTTTTATAGAGGTTGTCGTCTTAGAGAGAAAGACAAAGATAGTCAATACAAATGGAATAAGCAATACTATATTAGATAAATAGCAGTTATTATTTATCAGAATATATTGTTATTAAATACAGTTAATACAAATACGGAAACAATTTAGATGATTAATAAATTATACAGTAGAATCTTTCGTGATAGATCGTCTCTTTAAGGGGACCAGTTTTAAAATTAGGCAGTGTATTTCACAATAGATATAAGTAATGTAATTTAATTCTTCTTATGAATTTTTCTTTAAGACGACCACCCTCTAACCGGTCTGCAGCCTATAAATGCGCGAAAATCTTGCTTTTTAAAATTACTTAAACTTTAAATATTTCTTTATTAAGTACATATGTACAGCCTAACAATGCACCATAACTTTTTACGTACTGACTATTCCAGAATTTTCTAAGGGTTAATAGTTAATCTATTATTCTAAAATTTTCTCCTAAGGAATCAATTTGTAAAATTCCAAAATTCCAAAAACACCAGCAGATTTTTTTATTTTACAGATAAAGAAAAATTAAAATGTCCGTCAGACTTACAAGGGAATCTTTTAATCTTAAGTTGGCTTCTCGTAACAAGACCTACACTATTCGATAGCCCTTCAAAAAATATCCTAGAAACCGTTTTCAATTTTCCCAAAATGACACTTGTCACGGTGTAGCACGCGATTTCATTTAACATGTAAAATTCGGAAAACTGGACAACCGCATTGTAAGCAATGGATTGCGGCAATGAAAATGTACTCGTATGGCCGAGTGCATCTGCTCACAATTTTTTTGATTTTTTTGCTTTCTCTGGTTCCACTCCCCCGAGGAACAACACGATTTTTGAAATTATTTATGTGAAATTATTGTTTTTTGTCGTTTATATCACGTTGGAAACTCATTTGCGCGTCTAAAAAAGCTATAGGGTAAGTTCGCCGGTTGTCGGCCAGATAAAAAACAGTTTCCGTTTTTGGCCGTGGGGGTCTAGATTTATAACAGAAAGTCACAACAGGAAGTTGAAGTATTATAATTAATACTAACATAAATATGACTGTAACTAGGCAAATAGCGCCTCACAAGTTTGTTTGACAAGTCGTGTTTTATTACTGACTGGACGAGAACGGGCATATTTACCCTATATACCCTGATTAAACATTTTCATTGCCGCAATCCATTGCTTATAGTGCGGTTGTCCAGTTTTCCGAATTTTACATGTTAAATGAAATCGCGTGCTACCCGTGATAGATGTCTTTTTTGGGCAACATTGAAGGGTTTAACCGTTTTCAAATTTTAGTTGAAATGAAATCGTGCTACACCTGATAGGCATTTTTGAAACGTTTTCAAATTTTGCGAATGATTCGTGTTTACGACAAGACAAGCCCCAGAAGTTTGTGTTAATCTATCAAAACTGATGTACGCTTTTGTGCATTGCGAATTGCACTTTATATAATATGATCCGATGGACGAATGGAAGCATTCGCTCTCGAACTTTTGCATTTTGTCGCTCCGGGTTCGAATCCTCTAGAGCAAAGCGATGTTTGCAATTTTTTGAAGGAGAATTGTTTATTGTTGATTATACAATAATTGGACTTCTTTTTAGACTAAAAATAGATCTATAAGCCGCACAATCCCCGGAAAATATGGAAACTAAATTAAAAAAATCCTAGTGGTAAAATATACAAGCAATCAGGTTAAGAGCATTGTATGAACAAAAGGTACACATAATAACATACCGTTGTTCTTAAAAACACTGGTCAAAGCAGTCTTCAAAAGACTGTTTTTACAAAACTGAATTAATCACAACAATAATAGAATAAAAAAGCATTTCGTCCACACACTGCAAATCATTTTGGCAGTATTTGTACTTATTGGTAATACAACCCTGTTAACTTATTGGTAGGTACATTAATAGATTTTTAAAATAATTTTAAAAGTTTACATATTTTCCGGAGATTTTTGCTGTATATACCTATTTTTGAAAAAATACGTCTAATCCTTGTAAAAACGACAATAAACAATTCTCCTTCAAAAAAATTGCAAACATCGCTTTGCTCCCTAGAGGATTCGAACCCGGAGCGACAAAATGCAAAAAGTTCGAGAGCGAATGCTTCTCCATTCGTCCATCGGATCATATTATGTAAAGTGCAATTCGCAATGCACAAAAGCGTACACCAGTTTTGATAGATTAACAAAAACTTCTGGGGCTTGTCTTGTCGTAACACGAATCATTTCGCAAAATTTGAAAACGGTTTCTAGAGTAGTTTTTGATGCCCTATCGAATGGTGTAGGTCTCGTTGCGTAATGCCACGGACCACTAAAAAGGGTCCCTTGTAAGATAGTTTTTGAAGGGCTATCGAATAGTGTAGGTCTTGTTACGGGAAGCCAACTTAAGCTTAAAAGGTTCCCTTGTTAGAATCATAAATAATATAAATAAATACATTTTGTTTAAAGTACACTATTATCTATACAAAATTTTCCAAATTTAAATAATTTTGAAAAGTAACGGTCACTCATTTAACGGTCGCGGTCGAGTTATAGAGTGGTCGTCTTAGAGAGAAATTTATAAGAATTAAATTACGATATATGTACTCGGAAGCATACTGCCCGCTTTTAGAGGTGGTCTCCTTATAAAGATGGTTGCCACGAAGGATTTTACTGTATTCATAATTTTTTATTAAAGAAATATTTTCCACATTTTTAGACACGTAGTTGTTGAAAAAAAAATGATATGTAGGTATATCTGTTAGAAATGAAAGAGTGGTAAACAAAAAAGAAAGTGTGCAATAAAAAATGGAATGTAGTAGTCCAACAATAAGATGATTGCTTACAGCCAGACGAAGATGCAAGGGAAAAACATTGTAGAATTTATTATCGCATCAATATCGGTATCGTTAAATTGAGCAAATAAATTAAAGTAAAATCAGATTATAACATGGTAACGTTAGATGAACGATAAACCAGGTCTTTTAATTAATTACAGTTACAATTTATTCCATGACCAGCAAAATGAAAAACAAAAGGTACTGAAAGCTTTCTGCACCTGTGCCACATCTCTATTAATCATATAAAGGTGTTGGTGACGTCAGAAGTCATACTTATTTACCTTGAACCTAATGTACTTCATGTCTCTTTTAGTTCTTTGCCACTATTTTTTTAGTACTAACTATAATTACACAATTTATTCTAAATTAAAAAAAATATTATAATTTTTGACAAGAGCTATAGTTGTAACGAAATAAGAACAGCACTAATTAAGTAAATTTCTGACAAAAGCTTTCAGAAGAAACTTACAGTAAATATCAAAAACCATAAACAACGTGTTCTATTGTCCGGTGATTCTGTGATTCTATGATTACACTTGCAACCAAGTGGTGCAGTTTTAATAAAGCGACGACAGATCATAACCGAGCTCAAAACTATCTAGACTTAGAATCGGAGGGTTGAAAATTATTATGACAAAACTTGGAACAGAGTCAAGCTTTGTTCCGATTGAAGCAGAGACTTTGTTCCATAAATAGAACGCAGTACTCATTTTATTTAGAAACTTTTACTGTTTATGTAAATATGATGGATTGAATTTTATTACTTTCAAACTTTAATAAAGGAGACGTCAAAATTTACGTGCTTCATAACTTTGGAGTACGGTGGGATAAAACTTATTAAAAGTGCAATATTATAAATAATGTGATAAATAAGTTAGCAAAATGCATCGGAATGGATATATGCACGAATATTATAAATCTTATTAATATACAGTGAACTCTCGTTAATTCGAACCTCAATAATTCTAGTTTCTTCATAATTCAAACTTGACGCTTTATTAAATGTATGTATTTTATTAATTTTATGTACATCTATTCTACGTAATGTATAGTATGTAAGTAGAATACGTACACGGAGAAAAAAATATTGTCAAAATAACTATCTAACGTATACTCTATTGACGTATTGTCAGAACAACGATTCGATTTGCTAATTTAATGACATTTAGAAATTAATTTGACAGTTAAAAGTAACATCAAAACAGCGCTAGATATTATACTTATAATAAGGATCCATTTATTTGATTCAATCGTTCAACGAAGAACTCTCGTAAACGTGTGCAGTTTCCCTCGTGTAGGTAACTGTACAGTCTATTTGAGGATTTGTATAGCTAAAATAGCAATACGTATGGTCATTTTGAGGATATTTTGTTCTTCGTGCATAACCGTTAAATCACCATGACAAGAATCGTTTGAATGTCTAAAACAATAATACGTATCGTTACTATGACGATCCGCAATAAGGAAACTCCGAATAGCTAAATTAGCTATACGGCGTATCTCTGTGAAAGATGACTATACTACGTATAGCTAAAATGGCGATACGTATGGTCATTTTGACAAAAAAAATTTCTCCATGTATGCATGTAATTAAATTCGTAAATACAAACATAAGTATTTATATGGATAAAATGGTAACAAGGTCTAATTTAATTTTGATTTTCCTAATATTTTTTTAATTGTTGCCCTATTTTTATTGGTTAATTTAGAATATTTTATTCTCTCTTTTGTAAAGTTCATAGATATTTTGTGAATTGTCACGACAATAAAATATAAATAAACGATTATTTAAAATAATAATAATTAATTGAGTGTAGATGTAGTAATCAGATGTATACGATCATATGGTTATAAACCAAAGCATTTTACGGTTTTTATTTGGTTTTCAGTTTAGTTTCGGTTCGAAACCCTGATTTAAAATAAATAAGTTGCTATGTATCAATATTTTGCAGGTCGTCATCTTGAATTACATTTTGACCTAAATTTGACCTGGTTTTTATCCAACCCAATAACTTTTATATTAAACTATTTTTAATATTTCTTATAAATCTTAGAAGTTATTAGAGGCATTAAAAAAATTGCGTTTCGAGGTTCTTTACGATAATATCGAAACTATTTGAAATTTTCCAATTTTCTCAAGGGAATCTGGAATTATATAAAACGGCCAAACAGTGCCAATTTAACCAAATCTTTATCTTGGCTATAGTCGAATTTATTTTAAGTAGCATATGATTAATCTCAGAATGCAGCGAGTATTAATGCATAACATTTGGTTATCTTTGTCATACTTAAAAAAAAGTAACTATTAGAAAAGAGACTGAAAAAAAAGAATTCTTCTGGGTCCCTTTGCAATGAAAATGAAATAAACGTACGTGTATTTTTACATCGGTTTTAACAGTCACAACCTATTGCAGTGCCAATGACTTTATACATACTTTATCCGATGTAAATTTATTGTGAGATTTACATTGTACACATGTTTTATACGTTTTAAATGTAGTTGAAAACTTTAATAAGCATTGGCAATATGAACTTGTCAGTTGCAATTTGTCAATAAATTTGACTATAATAAGAAAGGTAACCTACACAATCTAGGACACCCTATAAAAGTATTTAATGTGACGTTCTACATATTATTATGAATAAAAAACATTAAGTTATGTTTAATTTCTTCTTAAAACACCTGCAATTTTAATTAAAAATAACTTTATAAATTAACATAATAAGAAAATCAGAAAAAAAAAATTAAAAATTTCGCACAAAAAAACAAACATTTTTTGTTTTCATTAGAGTTCGTCTCTTGTTAATTCTGCTTTACTTATAATTTTTTGTATTTTCATAAAAACTTTTTAATCAATTAAGAATAAGTAATTGATCTAAGTGTACGTACATACATATGTAAGTAGCTTTTGTGAACCAATAATGACAGGAAATATTATACAGATGATAAATACGCACCGATGTCTGATTATGGTATTTGTAATTTGTATTTTATTTTCAAAATAAATATTTGAATGACTTACATTGGTCGCGTTCCAAAATTCAACGGAAACAAGTTGAAAGTGAAGGGTGACATTAACTATGACTCATTCTCAACGCAATATGGCAGTGACAAACATTGCGAAAATGATACGTCATGCATTTTCATAAAAGAAAAAAATTAGAAAACGAATTTTTCATACCTTGATAAATTTAGTGCGGTTTAAAATACACATCTTTTGGATAGATGTAAAAATTTCGCATTTATGAATGAGGAGATTTGTGAAATATTTAAATGTGTCTGTGGTACATAAATAATGTATGTATTTATATTTACCAATGTATTAAATTTGCAAGATAAACCAAATACTAAATATATTAATTATATAGATAAGATTATCTTATATATAAAAATGAATTGGCGTGTGTTAGTCTGCCTATAACTCGAGAACGGCTGGGCCGATTTGGCCAATTTTGGTTTTGAAATATTTGTAGAAGTCCAAGGAAACTATAGGTGAAAAAATATGAAGAAATTTCCAGAAAAATAGTAAAAACAACAATTTTATTTTCCTATACAAACTTATCGTATTGTAAGTGTTTTTTTATTAGTCACGTTTTATTACCAATTAAGATCCTAAGAAAATAAAATAAAGCCGGATGTTGTCGCAACTTAACTGCTTACATAGAAGATTTGGAGTATTTTAAATTAGTATGTTTTTGTATTACATATTATTATTTGATACTTTCGAATCGTGTTAGAATTTTATATTTATTAATGAAGAACCCAAATAATTTTTTATTTTAAAGTTATTACATACAGTAATGTAATACATTTTTAGAAATGCTTCCTAGAACAATAAAATGGTCGTAATAATACACAAAGTGTGTTTATAGTATTAAAATTTGTTTATTATATGTTAGATGAAATATTCTTCTACTCCATTTATTTATTTTGATTAAAATATAATTAAAAATGTTTACGCAAATAAAATCTGAAACATTGAAAGAGGCTGTGAAAAAGTTCTTGGAAATCAAAATAACCGTTTAGTTAAAAATCTGCAAGATACAATAAAAATGCAATATTATTATTTCAAAAATACACTACGGGCTGTTAGGGTAAGGTAGTTGATTTTTTTAGCTTATATTACACTATGATAAACGGGCTTTCAGAATCTGAAAAGTTTTTCAAGATTCCTTCACAAATAACCGAGCTACGATTTATCAAATTGAAAATTTAGAAAAAATAATTAGAAGACGGTCCCTTCGAAATCGTTTTTCTCGATAATTTCAAATAGCACGCCTATGGTTTTTTGCACCTGTCGGAAGCGGAAAACTCTGGCAAATCCGTATTTGTATAGGTTTTAAAGGTCCCTCTACAAATAACGGCGTTACAATTTTTTTAAACGTAAACTTTTGTGCTACAAAACGTACCTGAAATTTCAACTTTTAATTTCTCGAGAAATTCGTAAAATTTACGGTGTTGAAGGAGAAGCAGGTAAGAATGGCTCCGGCTATGTCGATTTGGGGCCTATAGAAATGTCCCGTAGAAATTTAAAGCAAATCTATTATATAATTTTTTTTCCTCATATTTAGAAAATTGGTTAATCCAACGTTGTCAAACTGAGAAGTGCATCATATGATTAAATATTTTAGAAGGGCGGGGAGGTTACATATAGTTTGGAAACCGCTGTCCTAATGCCTAATGGACTCAACATTGATAACAATAAACGAAATATTGATAATAATAAACGAACAAATTGTAATGCTTTTGTATTGGGTGGACCGATTCAAAGACAGTTTGAACACACTAAGCGGTTGATAACTTTAACCGTGATCACATTAAGTGGCGTCTACTGTATTTATATATACATATAGATATATATTTATATGTTATCGTTTCACTCCAACACCGTTCAACCCATAACCATGAAAATTGGCAAGTATATGTATTTTTTGTGAAAATAGTGTATACATATTTTATTTTATTTTATTTTTTGGTTTTCTGCTAATTTTTAGTTATTGAATTTGACACATTATTCAATTCTGAGGCGGTACGAAGTTCGCCGGGCCAGCTATAATTAAATAAAAATAAGAAATAAATTCATTAAATATATTCTTTTTGAAAAGCGTCGCAAAGTTACAACCTGTAAAGGGAGTCCCAGTGTAAAAAAGATTTGGAACCCCTGACATAGGCTATAGTTTATTTTGAAAAAAAATAGTTTTTACTTCGAAATTCGCAATACCCGTGCGAAGCCGGGCGGGCCAGCTAGTTATTAATAAAAGTCAATTACAGTTAATTTAACATTTTGCTCACAAAGAGCAATTCTATAATTTGAAATGTTCATGATGAAAACTCATCATTTAAATAACCACACGCTAGTATATTTGTAAATATTAAACACAAGTAGCTTTCAAGCATATCGATTAACGACTATTTAAATTTATAGCAACATATATTTTGCGAGATTTTAACTAATTTAAAATTAATATCAGCTATAAATAATAGTGCAGCTGCTTCACTCTTAGAACATTATTTTACATTAGTAATTTGTTTGATTGGACATAATTAGGTATTTGAAAAAAAAATTATTGATTTTTTTTATGTATTTTAAAACTTTATTATTAATAATATGGATATTTAATGCAAAATACTTAAAAAAAATTTTTTTTCAATTAATTATAAGCAATTAAAAATTGATAAAATTTAAAAAAAAAATCACGTGACTATAAACGCGCCAAAATTGGCCACCATCTTTGTGACGTCATAATGTTATAGCTGTTTAATAACAGGACAGCGTTTACGGCTATTACACGTGAGTTGACAATAATATTGAAAATTTACTGCTAAAAAACGATTTGTTAGTTAATTCCGATTAGCTATGTGTGATAAAGGATTTATAAAGGCAAAGTCTGATAATATTCCTGATGTTGATATATTTTTTACTGAATTCTACTTATTTGATTTGTATACTTGGATAAATAATAATTACTAACAATAGTGTTATAAAATACTTACATCGAAATGATCTTCACAACAAAAAAAATTCGATTTTGTTTTGGGATTATAACGATGCACTGCTTGAAACCATTTATTTCGACGTTTTTCTTCTTGGGGAACATTTAAAAACATTTTGTCAGGAGTTGTTTTTGTAGTATTCGTACATAATGGTACAAAACAAGAACGATAACTTTTGTGGTTCGACATTTTCAATATAAACTTGAGTATTTAACCATGACAAAAGAATTAAATAGATCAAAACACTGCATTTATTATTTCTGTATAAGCTGCAATGAATGAAAACTAACATTATGACGTCACACACGCACGTGTTTGTTCGGGAGCTGTCGGCGTGTTTTCGGTACTGGATTTCAAATTAATTTTTATTTTGATATAACTTTTGAAATATTGCGAAAAAAAATAAAATAAAAATAGTTTTGTTATAAAACTCATATATGATCTTTCCATTTATCACAAAAAAAAAAAAATTCAAAGACCTAATTGAATGTATTTTTTCCAGGTAAAGATGATAGTTGTAGATATGTATGTATCAAGGGCATTACGATGATGTTTATGCTCGTCCGAGGGCGACAACTTTACAGACCTTAAGGCCGTGTTCTCACCGAAAGCAACCGTCAACTACAACGCCACTGCAACGCAATTGCTGTTTCTGTTGCATTGCTTTTGTGTACTTACTAAAAGCAACTCCTGTTCAACTCAGTTCTATAGAAATGTCGTCTTCATCAGATGATGAAATTGTTGCTGCTTACTTGCTAATAAAATAGCGTAAAAAGAAGATTAATCGAAAATTTTGGGTTAATCCTTTTTTTATTCGTAATATGGAGCATAGTTCATACATAGTAGCACAGGAATTAATTCATGATCCCATTAAATTCCACGGATTCTACTGTATGCTTTTTCTTTTATGTCTAAACGGGTGTATGTTACCTTTAAAATATTATATAAACAGGGATGTGCTTCCACAAGTGCCAAAAAGTCTAAATTTTTTACTGCGTCGTCTGCCATAATGCCTTATTTCAAAGCAACTTTTGGAAGAAACTGGCGACTGCGACTCGGCATACGGCACTTTTAGCAACTGGTTTCTCGCTGGTTGCATTGCGGTTGAGTTGAATTGCTATCAGTGCGAACACTTGTATTGAAATATAAGGGTAACGTCGCGTTGTAGTTGATGGTTGCTTTCGGTGAGAACACGGCCTAAAGCATCTGCCCAAGGATTTGGAAGTCGTCCGAAGAGCATATACAATAATAAATGTTCATTGATGAAATGCAAACCGATTAGTGATATCTCTGTGACAACCTAACAAAGAATTGGAGACAAATAAATTAATTTTCAAAATTTTCCAATTAATATTCCAAATATAACAAAACCAACTAAAAAAAGAATAGGTAGAATCAAGATAAAATCTATGTTCTGTTATGCAACAAAAGTATGAACCCTAAACGCAGCTCTCGAGAGGAAAATTAACGCAATAAAAATGGTCTATCAGAAAAGGAGAGTTAGAAAACGTAGGCTAAAGGGAAAGACTAGATTATGATCGAATTTGAGAAATGATGGATTCGAGAGAGTCGGTCACAGAGAAAAGTGGACTGTAATGATTTGAACATCTCTTGAAAATGCCACAAGATCGGTGACCTAAAAGAATTTTCGAATGAAAACTCCCTGGAAGAAGAAGACTTCGTCGCTCCTTGAATGAAGTTATTGATTTTAAAAAGAGTGTAAAAATAAAATCAGTATATCGACTAAAGACGTTAAATATCTAAAAATCAGACAACAATGCATCATTCTTAATTATGACGTCATTTTACTGTGTTTTGTATCCAAGTGATAAAAAAACAATAATGCACTAGCAATAAATAAATAAAACAAATGTTACATTCTCTAACAACGCGACCTACGTGTATCCTGATTTTTTCGTAGATGGGGTGTCAGGAAAAACCTTTGGTTTATCTTTTTCAAAAGCTATAAGAAAATAATAACTAAACATGATTAAGCTGCCCATACGATAGACGAAGTTCGCAATCTTTCGAGCCAATTAATTTCGAAGTTGATAGTAACTCAATTTTTATTTATTCATCGTGTATCAAATTATTATAAAAAATACTACAACTTTTCTTTTATGTTTTTCTTAAACGCTGATCTTTTTATTAGACCTTAGTCCCAATTACACAAGATTTATATACCGTAAAACCCCGTATAACGCTTCCTCAATTAACACTGATTCAATATAACGTGGTCTGCTCGAAACTTCCAAATAGCTCAAAATTTACGTCAATTCAACTTATTGTGATATATTTTAAAGTGATTTCGAAGTATTATTGTATTCAAAATAAATAACATTTTTATTTTTGATATATTGCTTTCAATATTTTACTGTCTTTGCGATAGGCATTTTTTTTTAAATTTTTTTTAGTAACGGAATAGTTTTTTACTTAAATAGATTTTATTTTATTTTAATTTTGGTCAATATTAATTTTTGATTATAAAAAAAGCGATATCGGAATACAAAGTCATTAAAAAAGATTACTTGCATGCTTTAAAATCAAAGCAAATAATACATCATGTAGATTAATTAGTCGTATTTATCTAGATTAGTATTAATCGTGATTGCCGTACATGGAAAGACAACTGCTGGAAAACCATGAACGATCTTGCAACTTAATACAAATGCAGGCTGAATTCTTTTAAGTTTCTTAAATTATTGAATATCATGTAAGATCGAAAGATAATAATTGCGGTATTGATTTTGTCGTTTGCATAATACATAAGATAATTTGCACTTAATTTATTTTACAGTTGGTTTAAAATGGATGATAAACAACTACTAGTTTATAATAAATGCTGTCTATTAGTTAGATACGAATGGAATTATTAACATTGGTTTTCATAGTAGAATATATTTTAACCCCTTGGGAAATGTACGTTCCATTTAATTGCAAATCATATATGTTCCATGAAAGAAACTAATTTGTTTCAAAGAATTACAACATTCTTACATCTTTATTAATTTAACTGCATTGAGTGCTGAATTAATCCACAAGATAACATTTTTAAAAATATCAATAATATAATTTTTAAAAAAATGTAATTTTAAATAAACAATAATTAACCCAATTAACCTATGGGTTAGTTTAAATTAAATGTTGCGGCAATAGTTTTTCAAAAGACGCTGGTGATATTCAAGATACTACAATATGGTACTTGGGAACCAAAAAAATTATGAAAATTATGAAATTATGAAAATAAACAATTATAATTAAGAAAGAATGTCAATAAAAGAGGCACGTTTCAAATCAGTTGGTTTAAATTTCTGCCTGTTGAAATTACGAAAGCTTAAAAAAACACTTTTCTGTAGCAATTCTTCTAGTTTATATTACTATAGCATCCCGAGTCAAAATTTAGCGGCTCAATAGTCTGAAAATTCTCACTTCCATTGTTTCGGTACGGTTTTATCGCGGTTTCATAGAAGACCTATTAGAATTTTAGCTTCTAAATAGCATCTCAAAAGTCTGTTTTGAAAATTCTGAATAAATTATCACTCCAGGAAGTTCTCAACAGTCTAAATTTTTTTTAAATTACGTACCATCTTAATTAGGTTTAAATGTGCAATGTAAGAAGATAAATTTAAATTTTGAAAAAATACACATTCTGATTAATAATTATTATTGTTATTTTTAAATTGAAGTTTTTGAGTTGCTATTAAGATGCTAACTATTCATATTTCGTCCTCACTACCATCTGAAAAACCTCAGATTCACTACAGGAATTGAAACCTTTGAGGTGCTAATAAAACGCAGTTCGTTCAAATTAGGTCCTCAGTAGCGTCTAAAATGTGCAAATTGTCGAAAAACCGCCTAGTTGAAGCGCTATTGACGTTTTAAATTATATTGTGCTCTGACTTAGGAAGTCTTCAATAGCACTTGAACAACGTAGGTTGTCAAAAAATTAGGCGTTAAATTTCGATTTAGAATTGCTACAATTTCTTTTAAGTGTTAGCTAAATTGAGTAAGTACAATTCTCCAGTCACTCTTTCAAAACATGTCTCTTTCATTGTCAAATTATCAAACATGGTTCAAAATATTTAAAAGTTTAAAATGGCTAATCTTAAAATATTAAGAACCACTAACGTGAAGCACAAAGACTAAAAGTTCGTGTGTTCTTTAATTTTGAATAATGTTTGCGATTTCTATTTGTGTAAAACTCCTAGAGCATACATCTGAAATTCGATAAACATAGAACAACATATTTTATTATCAAAGTCACGTAAGCGAAGCAAGAAAACTCTAAGGACATAAGATTTACTAAATTAAATTTTCATAAGTATCAACGTCACAAAACACTTGTAAAGTACGTGCTAAGAAATCAATAATCGACTTTCAAAAGATGTTAAAAAATAGTTTAAAATGTGAAACAAGTTCTTAGAAAAGTAGTTACTTACCAATTTTTCCGTTTGGACTATAGGGATCGTAACTTCCTCCAGACGACATGGGTGACGAATACCCATTACTAATAACCGTCGTGTATTGTTGACTGGGAGGACCAGGTGAAGGTGTGAGAGGAGGAACACTAACACTATTTGCTCCTGGACTAGAAGAACTTAACCAGTCATCAGTTCGTAGCCGCTTATTGTTGCTTGTACCTACTGTAGTATATGTGTTACCACTTAACCCATTGCTGGGAACATTTGCACTAAGCCCGTTACTGGTAGAAATCGCCGTATTTCCAGTAATAACAGCGAGACTAGTCGTTAGTCCGTTTGTAGGTACACCAGTAGAACTAACACTTGCTAAAATATTTGAATTCGTTAATCCGTTACTGCTAGTGCCACAGGGTGAATGCAACCTGGACTCTGTTTTAATTAATAAGGTATCTTTCCGGTACATCATCCCCTGTTTTAAGTCCATATTTTGCTACATGTGTTTTTTTGATCACTTATTGCGTTGTTACCGACGTGGATCGAGGCGCGGCATACTATCACAATCTGAAACAACAAAAAAAATCCTATTTTAACTTTCTACAACAGAAACAATAACTTATTAATGATAAACATATTGAACAATAGGCGCATTGATAATTTAATTAAAGTTATATCGTCGTGATAAAATACAGATGGATACAATTTTGAATTAAAATATTACACTTAAGAATCTTAATTTTTCATAAAAAATATAAATAAAGAAAATAATCTTTATAGTTATAAAAATAAAGGACAATGTAGAAAAGTTATTTGACAAATTTTAAACAACGACGTCAACCTAATTTCTTTTAATGTTAAATAGGTAGACCGTAGCCAGCAGACTGCATTATCTGATATGTAAAGTACTTGAAAGCTGACGTCTAATCAGGCTTCCAGCAGACATAGTTCAAATGCACCATCAAATACGTCGACTGCGGATGTTAGTAGTTGCATTGCTGACTGATTGGATGGTCCTTGAGGGAGTCTTGCACACGATTAACATTGTTCACTCTAAGCTTCTTTTGTGAATATCTTTTGAAAAAGAAGACTCCAGTATTACGTCTCTTCTTTTCCTTTTTCAATTTTTAATGGACGAGTTACATTTTGCTGAGCGTTATGAATTTTAAAATACAATGGAAACTCGGTTATCCGGACTAATTATTGTTGCAACTCATTCGGATAATCGAAAATTCAGTTAATTGAATGTATAGAAAAAAACGAATTTTAGCTATACAGTGTGTCCCAAATAAAGTAGGCTAACATGGGTATCTTTCCTATTAGTGAAGATAGAAGTTTAGTTAAATGGGCAAGGTTTTGCAGTTTTAGATGCCCATTAAAATTCTGTTAAGAAAATTTTAAAATTCCGAATAGTTCCGAAGTTATCGTAAAAAAAATGAAAATTGTCATTTTCTTTAATGTCGAATAACTTTGTAATTATAAAAATTACAAAAAAAAGTTTAATATAAAAATTATTAGGCTTCATAAAATACAGATAGAAATTAAATCAAAATGAAATTCAAAATGGCGGTTTCCAAGATATTGATACCAACTTTCTTATTTTAAATGGACGCCATATTGGATTTATACATAGTTAAATAACATTTTTTTGTCTCTTTTCAACCATGTATAACAACTCATATTTAAATAAAAAATTATTAACAATATTCAATTTTTCTGTTTTAAATCAAGTAGCCATGAATTATTTTGGAAAACTGTTAAAGTATGTTTGCGCAGCAACGCAGGAGCTTTTGTAACATTTAATGTAGGTACAAAACATACCATACTGCTCAGTTCAAAACTTTGCAATTTTGAATTATTTATAAGGCAATAATAATTATTATTCAAAAAACTTACAATATTAGTCAGAAAATAAATATAATGATGTTGGCTTGTATTATGCTGTTTTATTGTTCTTTGATAATTCATGGCTACTTGATTTAAAACAGAAAAATTTAATATTGTTATTAATTTTTGATTTAAATATGAGTTGTTATACATGGTTGAAAAGAGAAAAAAAAATTCTATTTAACTATGTAAAAATCCAATATGGCGTCCATTTAAAATAAGAAAGTTGGTATCAATATCTTGGATACCGCCATTTTGAATTTAATTTTGATTTAATTTCTATTTGTATTTTATGAAACCTAAAAATTTCTATATTAAACTTTTTCTTGTAATTTTTATAATTACAAAGTTATTTGACATTAAAGAAAATGACGATTTTCAGTTTTTTTATGATAACTTCGGAACTATTAGAAATTTTAAAATTTTCTTAACAGAATCTGAATGGACACCTAAAACTGCAAAACATTGCCCATTTAACCAAACTTCTATCTTCACTAATAAGAAAGATACCCATGTTAGCCTACTCTATTTGGGACACACTGTATATAATGTGACCATACTTCTTGTTTTGAATGGGATTGTTCCGTTTTCAGATCATTTGTCCCGTTGTCCCCAAGCAATCATTCGGGACGCCAAAATGTCCCGTTATGAAAAAATTGTCAATTGATCATTGTTAATTGTGGCGAAAAGCAGAGTGTGCACATTCAAGCTCAAAGTGGCACATTACGATATCGGGAAAATGAAACGCGCCGCTCCGCGTCGCGCTTCATTTGCTTCCCTCGCTCGGAAATGTGCCACTTTTCGCTCGAATGTGCACATCTTCGTATTAATTGGATTAGACTACATTAATAACAAATCCTTCAAAATGTGATTTTCTATTCGGAAAAAGTTTTCGCTTGAAAGTGCACATACTCCTTAATAACTGAATTTGCCTATCTTATTCTTGTCCCTTACAAATAATATTAATTAAATCAAACTGAACTAAATGTAACACTTCTCGCTTTTCTTTTAATTAAAAATTACAGTAGGGTATTTTTATCAAAAACTACATTTCTAATTTAGTGCTTTTAAACTAGACCAGATGGGAGACTTCATCGTACATGAAAAAAAAAATTTAACTTTTTTCGAATTAAGACTCTTATTTCTCAACCTCTTTTTTAACATACCCCACCCAAGTCATTCTAAAATTTTGATGCGCCCCCTATGTAACATATAAATATTTTTTTATATTTAAAAATTGAATTAATTCATAAATGAAGTATAATTACAACAGTGTATACAAAATGTGCGTTAACCCTTCGTTAGTCACCTGGTCAACAATCGTAAACCACCTATCTTAAAACACCTATAGCTTATCATTTTGTATTTCAAACTTCGCGCGCTTTTCAGTAGCTGTCACTAATGCATCCCTTAATCTAATAAGTGTGCTGGGTTTGCTTGAAAAGTACTGTTGTGGATATTATTAAGGCTGAAACAGGACTGGTCTATACATGTAAACCAGGTGACCATCCACGTTACAGTTTCTGGGTACATTGCAGAATATTATTTCTATTATTTTGATGAAACAATGTACATATAATCTGTATGTTTGGTACATATTAAATATAATACATTTTAGTTAAAACCAGGTCTGACCCTAAACGAATTCAGATTAAAAACTTTAGTTGCCAAGAGGTATGAGGCAGAGAGCTGGATCCTTACTGGAAACCGTAAACATTCCGCCTCCACCCTCTCAGCAACTCCTGAATTATGTCAGGCGTAGTCTTCTTTGTCCAAAGTATCAAAAAATCTATTAGAGCAGCGATCGCCAAACTTTGTTGATCATCGACCCCTATCTAATTTTTCGAAATCTGCATCAACCCTCATAAAAGTATTTTTTAGTTATTTAAAATAAAACTATCTATTAGGTACTCTGTAGGGGGAAAGTGGCATGAAACAGCCAGTTTTAAAAAAAGGGATAAATAATATAGAAGGACATAAATAAATCAAATTTTTTTTTAAATCTGTAATTGTTCATGCATTTATGTACGTAATGTCATAAAACATTTTTCAAAATTAACGATATTTTTCGACTTCTAATCATTTATAAAAAAAATAAAATTTGGCTTTTTCATAACCTATAGGTATTGAAACAGCCAACCCAATTTTTGAAAAAGCCATGTTCTTATTACAAGATTAAAACTGCACATTAACGAAGATATTATTTAATAATAATCTTAAGCTATAATTTTAGATCGTATATAATTATAAAGCGTTTTAAATAACGCAAATTCTGGATAAAATATTGACTTACATAAATCTAAGAAACTGTCAAAAAATTTGACATTTGAGATCAATCTGTAAGAACCTGTATGAATTTGGGGAAATTTGGGGGAGAGTCTGGGGGAGTACAAACAGTTGGGAGCGGAAGAGTGGCAGTAGTGGAGTGAGCGTAAAGGGGAAAGGGAGTGTGTAAAAGAAAGCGCGAGAAGGTGCAGGTGAAGAAAAAGGGATTGTATTGGGTTGTTGGCGAGAGAAAGTTGGAGGAGATATAGTTTTCAGTTTGAAGAAGATATAGAGTTGTTAGTTGGAGGAAAAAGCTAACATAAATCAGAAGTGGGATTACCTAGAAATCGGCGGATAAAAAGTGAATGCCACGTGTTGGTGAGGGAAGAAAAGTGTGTTTGTTAGACGGTGCGAAAATCTCAGGAGACCGTGTGGTTGCTAAAATCTTATAGTAAGGTGAGCGAAGTCTTTTACTTTTATTTTTTTTTAATTGTGTGAATACGAGGCGGAGTGTGACCGGTGAAAAAGCGTACAGTTGTAAGGGAGCGGGAATATTTGGGATTTCTTTTCTCTTATTGCAAGGTTTTGCAAAGTGCGTGTGCGGGAAAATGGATGCGGACGCGATAACTGTGATGGTGGCGCGTTTGGGTGAAATCCTGGACCAAAATCGTATGCTGATGGAAAAGATGGCGGCGCCTCAAACGATGATTGCCCCACCACCAACCAACACCTTTCTAACTCCCCCGATTACAGCGTTTGACGGCAGAGGGAGCAGCGCGGAGGCCCGGAGGTGGATGGATGATTTTATAACCACGGCGACGCTACAAAGATGGCCGCCCAGCTATATGCTGCACGTAGTCACTTCTCAGTTGACCGGGAGCGCGGCTACATGGTACAGCCACCGTAAGCCGATCCAGAAAACCTTTGAAGAATTTAAGGAAGATTTTGAATCCGTATTTGTAGGTATTTTGTCTATGCGGGAGAAGTGGCGGGCCGCGGAGAATCGTATGCAGACACCTGACGAGCCAACGCGAGTTTATTTCTACGATAAATTATTTTTATGCGAGCAATTGGGGTTGACATTTGACGAACTGAAGGAGATGGTAGTTATCGGACTGAATTCTCGTGACTTGTGCGCTCAATTGACAACGATAAAACACAACGATGCGGACAGTTTGTATAAAGACCTTGTTGCATGTGAACGTATCGAATTAGCCCGTTCAACGATGAAAGGGGGGCGGCCAAGATCAAACGCCACGTGGTGCGGGGACTCAAGTCGGACATAACCCAACTCTGCAAATGCCAACCCTTGTTTTAAAGACGGAGTCAGAGGAACGAGTAGTGTCAAAGTGCTACAACTGCAACCGTCCGGGACATTTATCGAGAGAGTGCCGAGCGCCGCGACGGCTGGTGTGTTATTCGTGTCAGGGTGAGGGGCATATACAACGGGATTGTCCACAGAAGACAAATACATGGTGTGCGGGCACGCGACGTGAAGATAGAATGCAGAATGAGACGATTTTTGAAAAGGACGTAATTATTAACAGTTCTATTAAACTCAGGGGATTTGTTGATACGGGAAGTTCAGCTTGTTTAGTGAGATTGTCTGAGGTTGTACGAGGGGGACTGCAGTTTAAGGGGCGAGATTATCCAATTTTTGGAATCGGAGCGGGAGTACGAGGGTCGGCGCGGACACTGGGAGAAGTCGAGGATGCTATTCTTACGATTGACGACGTGAAAGGGGACCCGGTGAAGTTAATTGTAATGGAGGACCGAGTGTTACCATACCCCCTCATTGTTGGACGTACGTGGTGTGACCAGAACGATATCTCTTACACCAAAAGGGCGGGAAAACTTGAATTCCATCAGGGGAGATCCAATACCGTTCGAAGGCGTGGCCGTGGAAGCGGAAAAGGCAATGTACACAAGCATAACCTCTTCAGTAGTTAACCAGGAGGAAAGAAAAGTGCTGACGCTCGACGATGTGAACATAGGAGGTGAAGCCAGCCAGCAGGAGAGAGAAGAATTAGTGGGCCTGTTGAACGAGTACCGGGATGTTATTGCCACCAAGCTCGGAGAGGTAACCACTACTAATTTGCTAAAAATGGACATTGTTGAGAAACCTGACAGTGTTCCCGTGAATGCTCGACCGTATAGAACCTCGCCAATGGAAAGAGGGAAGATAGCAGAAATTATCAAGGAATGGAAGGAGCAGGGAATAGTTAGAGATACCCAGTCGGAGTACGCAAGCCCAGTACTTCTCGTGAAGAAGAAGACAGGCGAGTCAAGGTTGGTCGTGGATTTTAGGCGCTTGAACAACCAAACGGTGCCGCAGACCTTCCCGATGGCGAGAATCGAGGATCAACTGTCCCGATTAAGTGGAGCCAAGATTTTTACCACTTTGGATCTAGCACAAGGCTTCCTTCAAGTACCGCTTACTGAAGACTCCAGATTGGAAGGGGGAGTTTACCAAAATGGTGTTCGGCCTTACCAATGCACCGTACGTGTTCGCCAGGCTGATGGAGATGGCCTTGGGACCGCTGAGAAATACAATAGCGATGTGCTACATGGATGATATGATTGTGCCGGCGAAGAACTGGGAAGAGATGTTGCAACGACTACGACGCGTGTTAGAGGCATTGCGAACCGCAAACCTGTCGCTCCAGGGAGCAAAATGTCACTTTGGTCAGGCGGAAGTCAATTTTCTCGGATACCGGATCAGCGGAGAGGGAATGAAGCCGGGAACGACAAAAGTAAAGGCAATAGAAGAATTTCCCACACCGAAAGATTCACACCAGGTCCGAAGATTCTTGGGTTTGGTTGGATTTTTCAGACACTTTGTCAGAAACTTCGCGAAGAGATCAGCCCCGTTGACCGACCTGACAAAAAAGAAGACCAACTTTAGATGGACGGACAAAGAAGAGACAGCATTCAATCGGTTGAAGGAGGATCTAACCCGCCAGCCGGTGCTGAAACTTTTTGATCCGGGAGCTTATACGGAACTACACACAGACGCGTGCTCGGATGGTTTGGCAGGAGTATTGCTTCAGAAAAGGGAAGATGACAAGTTACACTTAGTTCGTTGTGTGAGCAAAAGAACGAATGAGGCCGAAAGGAACTACCACTCCAGTAAATTGGAATTGATGGCGATCGTATGGAGTCTAGAGAGATTTCGGGAATGGGTGTTGGGTCGGAAGATCGTCGTAGTGACCGACTGCCAGTGTTTGGTTTATTTGAATACCAACAAGACGAAGACACCACAAATAGCCAGATGGAGCCTGATGCTGCAGGACTATGACGTGGATATTAAACACCGATCAGGAGTGAAGATGGCGCACGTGGATGCCTTAAGTAGATCGCCAGTAGAGTCGAGCAGTGACACTTGGACAGAATTATTAGAGGGACGAGTGGAAGCGTTTGAGCCGACGGTAACAACCGAAGTTCAAGAACCACGGCATATGGTGTTTATGACCTTAACGGAGGAAGAGTATGTGATGTCCATTCAAAACGCAGACGCGAAAACAAGAGAAATGGTGAGGCTACTGCAGAAACCGGAGGAAGAAAGAAGTTGCGAAGAAGCCCGGGTAATTCAAGATTACGTATTCAAAGACGCCTGCCTTTACAAACAAGTGTTCGGCGAAATGAAGTATGTGGTGCCCAAACACATGCGGAAGGCGATAGTAGTTCAGTTTCACGACGGAATGGGACACTTTGGAACGGACCGAACCGTTCAGCTTATAAAAGACCGATACTGGTTCGCAGGACTCAAGAGATATGTAAGGGCCCACATCAACCGTTGTGCGACCTGCATTCTCACGAAGATTCCAGGAGGACGCCGACCAGGCTTTTTACATCCAATCCAACCGGGGTCGCGACCGTTTGAGACCATTCACATCGACCATTTGGGTCCGTTTATAAGAAGCAAGAAGGGAATGAAATATATATTGTTGGTTGTGGACGATTTGACAAAATTTACGAAGGTGATTCCCACCGAGAGTACCAGAGCCGAAGAGGTCGTCCGCACGATGACTGAAATTGTTCGTGAAAACGGGTTACCGGGACGAGTAATATGTGACAGAGGAACGTGCTTCACATCCAGCATTTTTACGGAATATTGCAAACGAGAGGGGATAACAATTGTCTTAAACAGTACCCGTCACCCAAGAGCAAATGGGCAAGTCGAGCGAGCGAATAGGACAATACTACCTGTAATTCAGTCAAAAATCGAAATTGGTGAGGAAGACACATGGGACGAGAACCTGGGAGATGTACAGATGAACTTGAATGCCGCCCACAACAAAACCACTGGGAAGAGCCCTTATGAACTCCTATACGGTTACCAACCACAGTTTTCAAATGGCGCTCTGAGACGCCTCACAAGAGAGACGGAAAGGTATAGAGCCCCAAACGAGCTTCGAGAGGAAGCGAGAGAGGATCGGGTAGCCCAAGCAAAGTGGAAGGAGTACCACGACAAGAGACGATGTGAACCACCTAAATATGACGTTGGGGAAGTAGTTTTCATGCGACGAGCCCCAGCTACGCCGGGAGAACCAGCAAAACTTCAACCCAAGTACCGTGGACCGCTGGTGGTAGTGGAAATCTTACCGTCCGACACGTATAGAGTGTGCCGACTACAAGATCCAGGAGAAGGGCGTGTTTTTACCACGACAGCACATGTCACACTGTTGAAAGGTTTCGCACGTGAAGGGACAGAAGAGGAAACGGAGTCGGATGCAGAGGAAGATTCGAACGTGACCGATGGAGTCGACGACGAGATGAATCCAAATTCGGATGACTTACCGCTACCGGACGACGCTGATGACGAAGAGAAGGAAACAGTCGACGATGCAGAAGAAGAAGAAGCGCCGATTGAAACCCAGGCGAGCACCAGTGCAGTAGAACGACCGAGACGACAACGAATCAAGCCAAAATATCTACACGAATATGTCTGCGACGAACCACAAAGCGATGAATGAGTGACAATGGGAGCAAATGGAATGAATGGAGAATGAACGGTGTGAATGGAAAAAGGGGAGGATGGGCCAATCGAGGGCGATTGGGTTTGTCAGGATGGTCGAGTGTAAGAACCTGTATGAATTTGGGGAAATTTGGGGGAGAGTCTGGGGGAGTACGAACAGTTGGCAGCGGAAGAGTGGCAGTAGTGGAGTGAGCGTAAGGGGGAAAGGGAGTGTGTAAAAGAAAGCGCGAGAAGGTGCAGGTGAAGAAAAAGGGATTGTATTGGGTTGTTGGCGAGAGAAAGTTGGAGGAGATATAGTTTTCAGTTTGAAGAAGATATAGAGTTGTTAGTTGGAGGAAGAAGCTAACAAATCATTGTAAAAACTTAAAAACGTTTTTAGCAAAAATAATGCAATTTCCCTTTTACGCCACAGGATTTATATGCCCAACCATTACAATTTTGCATCGGTACCACTCTTGATTGCTGTTACTACAATTATTATTGCATTTTATGCAATTAAAAGGTGGCTCTTTCATTACACTGCAGTTCGGTTCTTTCCAAACCTATTCTCTCAAGAAACAAAATCTCGAAAATTACTATGAAATCAAAGATTAGTCTACAAAATATATACGTTATTAGAAGGCCTAATATATCTATAAAATTATAGTGTAATCATATTATTATTAGTTTTGCACGTATAGGCGTTAGAAAACAAATAAACTGAACTCAAAACCTTACATTTTGACGACAAAATCTTAAATACGTCGTATCGGCGCCGTTTATTGACGGTGAACGGTCAAATTTTTGTGGGGGATATCTGGCTAGTGTTGCTATCTTAAAATAATAATACATAAACGATTCGTATGAAAACTACCGCGTAATTGATAATGGCTTTTTCAAAACTTGGCTGTTTCATGCCACTTTCCCCCTACATTTATTTTATGATTTTAAACATTTATTATTTTACATAAGCAGTCAGGTATGTGTGATTTGCGTATTAAAATAGTTTTTTTTCTTCGACCCCAAATCGACCTCCTGACTCAGATTTACCCCTAGTTTTTTTAAATAGACCCCTGGGGGTCTATATAGATCACTTTGGCGACCTCTGTATTAGACAGTCTTGCGTGAATTTCGGGAAGTTTGCGTGCAAAAATCGTATGCGAGATAGCTGCGCAGATTTTGTAGACAATTAACAATGCACTGTTTTTAGTGACCTATAACGAATTTATTTTATTTTTTCTGATTTTTAGTTAATTTTGTTTATGTTTTGTTATGAGGAATACAAGTTTTTTTTTCAAATTTGTTCAAAAAGTGTAATTAGAGCGAAACATAATTGATTGTCATTAAACATTGAAAAATGCCTACAGTTTTGTTTTTATTGGTTTCATACAAAATAGACGAATATTCTGACGTAAGAAATAGTCCATATCATTGAATAGAGTTCAGAAAATATAGCTGATGCTGTATTTTTATTCAAAATGTCAAAATTATATGCTGTATATTGAAATTAAAGTGGTCTACGATTTTAGACCACGTGACTAAACACTTTACGATATCCAGGTGACTAACAACGGGTTAAAACTAATTTTTTTATAATTTTTACAAAAATAAAAATTACCCAAAAATATTTGGAGACATTAATTTTGACATATAAAACTTCAGCAATCTGCAAAAGATGATATAAAAAATCGACTAGTTGATTTTTAGTGTCCCACTTCAGAAAATTTGACTCATATACAATTTTAATTAATCAAAAATGCAAATTAGTAAACATTCGAAAGTACACCTGAAAATATTTTTATCAAACTCGCTACAATTAGGCGTGCGGAAGAGCACCATGATAACTTATCAAAAGGAATAAAATATCTAACCTTTTTCAAACAAAAAATAGAACTAATTTATTCGAATTTTAATTTTTTGAATTGAAGAATAAAATAATAATATAGGCAAATCCAATAAATACGAGGATGTGCGCATTCGAGCGAAAAGTGGCACATTTCCGAGCGAAGGAGGTAAATGAAGCGCGACGCGCAGCGGCGCGCTTCATTTTCGCGAGATCGGAATGTGCCACTTTGAGCTCGAATGTGCACACTCGGCTTTAAGCACAATTACAAAGCGTCTCGTTGTAATAGGAAAAAACTTGGTCAAATTGTTAGGTACTTACCTATATGTTTACAAAAAACGCAACAAATATTAATCACTAAATAAAACAGTCGCACATTATCTTAAAATGAACAAAGCAAAAAAACACTGTTTAGTGCAAAATAAAAAATTAAATAATAAAATATTTAGTAAGAAATACAGTGGTTTAATTTTCGCAACGATTCCGATCGCGGTTGACAATTCGGATAATCGCGAATCCGTATAACTGAGGTCCGAATAATTGAGATTTTACTGTACAAAATTAAAAAATACATTAGTCTAATAAAAGCTATTTTTGGCTTGTGGTGGAAGTAAAATTGTTTTGAAACGAAGATATTTATAAAATACGAAGCTTCAAATGTCAGTGTGAGTGGGATGTTCCATTTTATTCCACTTAGCAAAGTTAATAGCACTTATTCACAGGGGAGCTATGGGGAGACAATTGACCTGATTCTTGAAGAACTTGGTAAAAAACCACTACTGGAGACGCAATCCCTTGTCGCATTACACCCACCATGTTTCCTCGATGACCTATCACAGTCACCCACAAAAGATACGTCCACTCAGATTAACCACACCATATGGTTTTATTATATTATACTTTTAGATAAACTTTAATAACTTTTTTATTTGTATATTGTAAAACTTTTCCCATTATGGTTTATAATTACAAAAAAAAGTTTTTTTAGTAAAATTAGTATTTATTACTAAAAACGTAAGTATCATAAAACGAGATGGTATGGTAGCGGCGCGAGCGTGGCTAAAACTTGATAAAAAAAATTGTTAAAACATAACATTTTAATTTGCTTATTATTTGTTTACCAAGTTATGTGTTAAAACTACATAACATGTGAAGTTTTAATATATTATTTTAAGACAACTAGCCTGAAAAAAACTGTAAATATTTGGTTATTTTAGTACAATTTTATTTTTTGATAAAACTTCTAATACTGTGGATGAGGTTAAACGTTGATTGTCTGGTGGTGGGTGTCCCATCAATACTTTTAACTAAATACTAGTAAATTACATTTTATTTTAAATTAAAATAAATTTTTTTGAAAGATATTATATTTGAGAAAACTTTGAGATACGAACGCTCACTGACCAAAACAGCATTTTTATTGATGCTGAAAAAATAAACATTTTTAAAACAAATATAGGTACTTTTATCGTGAGTTGTACAACATTATTGTAAAATTTGGACAAGATTAACATAACGGTTTAGACATTATAAAAAAATACTGGCTTTGTGGCCATTATCAACCCCAACTACCGGTATTATTTACAAATCTGTTAAAAAAAGTGGAATACATTTTTTTTGTGTTTAATCTTTGTTCTTTGTGGTTGCAGTGATGTCGAAAACGATGAATTTAACATTACTTTTCACTCCAAATACGTGATGGAAAATGGGCACTACCACAAGAGACCTTACCAAGAATGTTCTTTCATCCATGCCGCACCAGATTTTGTCTCTTGGAATAGCTCGATCACTATAAGTGGTTTAGAGGACGTTAAATAGAATAAAGTTTAACTGTACATTTTTTACAATTTCCTAGTTTTTCAGAACAGTCAAACCTCGATATAACAGACTGATTGGGGGGAGGGAGTTTCCGTTAAAGCCAAAAGTCCGTTATATAAAAATAGGTTTATACTGGTATACTATCGCTCTGGCTAGGTGCAGTATACGAGCAGGACAGCATTATGCCTCAAATTCTAGTGCTAGACGTATGACGTGATTATTATGGCCACTAAAAATTGTTTACATGCGGCAACACTTGAATTTAAGCATGTATAATATTAACAGGACGTTTTTAATTTTTTTACAATTGACCGACTTTTTTGTCTGTTATATCCGAAGTCCGTTAAATAGAGGTCCGTTATATCGAGATTTTACTGTATATACATTTTTTCCCTATTATTTATAGAAATCAATAAAGATACATCATAATGACACAGAAAAAAGAAAAGATAAAAATAAAAAATTTAATTGAACACGTTTTCTATAGAATTTATTCATTTTTAGAGCGTTTTTCATTACGGCCACTGTCAAGTTTCGTTAACGTGTTATTATAATTGTCTGAGTGCTGTTTAGAACAGCTAGGGGTAAGTCTAGACGGTTAAGTTGGGGAATGGGGATGGTGCAGCGCAATGCGATATTAATGTAGAAAGGAAAGGGAATAGAGGAGGTACGACTATCAACACAAGGACGAGGTCGTGGAACTGGGAAAGTGAAATCCCCGACGCATAAAAACTGTATCCCGGTCTCCATTCCTTTTTCGTCGGCACCCCTTCTAGTAGGTTTCTGCACTACACATCCTACCACAACTGCCCTGTAGCTTTACTTCATCAGGATACAGTAAGGCTATGGTGCAGTTACACACCCCGGGCCTATCAACCCCAGACGTGTGTGGACGCCCGCGCTTTTCGGCAGGATCGATACCCGCAGACACAACAGTGCACCTGTCTTATTCTCTTTGCAGGTTGTCTCCCTCTGCCTTTGTTTGATAAATACGGAAAATCAAAATCTATTCAGCTACAAAACTGCAATAAGCGATACGGAATAAAGTTAACTTCTGCTCTACAGGAACATCACAAAAAATTTCAGTTTTAAAATTGTTCTTCAAAATCTTTACATAATAGACAAATACGTATAAATTGCCTATGGCTACAATTTATTTTCAAAATAAACGTTTGTAAACTTGTTACCGACGGTTTTTCTGGTACGAATCAAACCTTATTTATTCACAAAAAATAAACCCTTATGATAATAAATTATCGATATTAGAGAGCACACAAAGAGGGGACGGCTCAGTAGACCCAAACACCTCCAGTGCATGATAAACCAGTATTAAAAACAACAATATGTGTAATTATAAAAAAAATAAACAGTATTGGGCTATATTTCTTATGTCTGAGGTCAATTTATCATTGGGATTTCTAGTCAAAGGCCAAAAAAAAAATTTAAATGAATTAAAAAAATTTGTTACTGTTTTATTCGTTTAATTATAATACAATTTGATTAGCTTTGCCAAAAAGAACAAGGTCCAGATAAAAAGCAGTAAAGAGCCGGAGATTCACAAAATGTGATTTAAAATATTTATAAAAATTACAAGCGGTGCTTACTTATTCTACTATGCCAGTTTAAATACTCCACATAAACCCTATTTGCATCCTACATCATATAGTAGAGTTTTAGAATCTAAAAATTTATTTTAAATTATTTTTTATTATTATTTTATTTCTATTAAATGTATTTATTTAGATAGTAAGTATACTTGAAAAGCATGCAATTTTTTTAATTAACTTCATAGTTCTTCGAACAGAAATGTAATTAATAACGCGTTTGAGTTGAAATACTAATTTAAATTATCTGGCAACAATCAGAATTATGCATTACATTTAATCACTGGCGTAGCGGGGGGCATAGCCCCGGCGGCATACGAAAAGGGGCGGCGGCAAGCGCACATTAAAAAAAATCAAAAAACTTTTATTAATTTTTTTGACTAATAATTAAAATAGAGAGGGCGGCGAATTTCCGGTCGGCCCCGGGCGGCGTAAAGCCACGCTACGCCACTGCATTTAATTATTTATATCCGAAACAAATAAACAAAAATTAACGAGCTATAAAACCTAAAGTGTTCGAGTAGTAAACAGACAACTTAATGAACCTGTTAAATTAATAAATTATTTTAAATATTATAATTATAAGGATCATTAACAAAGTTTTATATATTATCGCAGAATTAATCAAATCTGTTGCAAACAAAGAAACAGCTTTATCAGTTCTTTCACATTTTTCTTCTTAGAAACTCTTAACATCAATTGAAAACCCATACATTTATTACAAAAGTTGCATTAGTACATTAAATTATTTTGTAAAACTTTAACATCCATTATCTTTCATTTTGATTTTAGTGTATGTAATAAAGAGGAAAGGTTCCATAAATTAAAACTTACGAAAAAAAGAAAGTTTTTCTGAATTTTATTTTGCGAACTTCTGAAGCAATTTTCAATAATTACAAGTAACCAGTTATAGAATCGTTTAGAAATACACTTTTTATTATTCAAATTTAAAACTTGCCCAGTTTATTTACTGAATTTTTTTCGATATTTAAAATAGAAAGACAAAAAAATAAATTGACTTCGACAAAACAAATTGAATTTTTCTGAAACAAAAAGTCTAATATTTTCATCATGCATATCATCTTATCTTAAGTGTGAACATCTCAATTCCTTCAAATTGCTTCTGGAATACAATATCTCATGACTTGCACATTCTTTGCGACCGACGCCGCATTTTAATTATAATTTGAGTACCTTAGCCTTGAAAACATTTTTTTTTATTCAACATCAAAGTTGGTTTAAAATAATCATATTTTTAAAACTAACCAGTCAAAACAGTTTTAAATTAATTACAGATTTAAATCACAAACCTTAAAGTTATTTATTTGCAAGCCAAAAAATCCCTTATACATACACAAAGAAAAAACAATTAAAAATATATCTTATTGTTGGTTAGATTCATTTTTAACAATTACCGTCGTTTGTAAGATCGATAGATGGAATTTGTCATCGCCCAAATCAATTTAACACTTATTTTCTCACGTATTCAAGATGATTTATGAAAACAATAACACCCTACAGCCGTGTTTCGCCAACTTTCGACACATGTGTACCCCTTTCAAATATTTTTCAACATTATGTAAAGAAAAAAATACAAAATCGCTTAAAAACTTAATTTAAAAATTATTTGTTTACGCCCACTTTGGAAAAACAGCTCTATAACCACTATATTATTTTGATTTTATTAAATGTTGTATTTTATGGGTTACTAAAAAATTTAATCATATTTTAGATGTGAAAATACAGAATAATCTTGCCTCGCAAAAGTTTTAATAACTGAAAATAATTTAATTATGATTTAAACAAAATTAATATGACGCGACGTGTAAATATTTATTTATACTAAAAACAAAGAAAAGAGAATATTTAAGATTATTCAGACAATAGTTTTATTATAAGAGCAATGTCTAGCATAAAAGACAAGGAAAAATTGCTTTATTATAAAGCGATCATGATAAAAAATAAATTTAAAACTGATCAATCCAGAAAATTTCCACTCATATCTAGAGCAAAAAGTTAATATTCTCATCGTGCATAACATCTAATCTTAAAAATTCAGACATCTTAATTTATCGAAATTAGTTTTAGAATAGTGTAAAATGACTTGCATAGTCAGGCTAAATTCTATTATGTAGGTACCATTAATGGCAATCGCTCTGTGAAGCTCAAATGACAATGTATACAAGCAATCATACCATATCTATTAATTATGGTTGTGGTTACTATTTTAGTTTATAAAGAAAACCATTGTCTTTGTCTCAAGTGCCCCACCCCAACATCTCGTATCTAGGTCGCAGCCTTCAGCAGGGTTCAGAGGTCACGGTGGAGCTGATTCAGCTGCATTCGACGTAGAGGAAGCAAGGGAACAGTAAATATCCAAGCCGGGAACGGATCGATACTGCGGGACAGTGAATGAGGTTACAAACAGTGTAGGGGTTGAACTCAATTCGCAAAAGCGACATTGAATTTTTAATGTCGTCAACAACGTAGGTAATACTGAAATGTGTCATTTTTATCAGAATAATTTTTTACATAATAGTATCTGTATACCTTCTTTGACTATATATTCACTTTGACCTAAAAGTGTTCAGTATAAACACTAAAAAAATATGAATGAAGAGGTTAGAATATATAGGGTATTAAATGTAAATAATTGTTATTTAATTTTTAATTAACGGCGTCTCGATATAGATGAGATACCTACATATTTATTGTAATAAATATGATTTAGGTGATTTTCACAATATTTAGTCGTATATTTTACTCAGAAAAGAAAATTTGTGACCGAACTTGAAATTACAGTTGGAATAAAGAATCTATAAAATCCAATAGAAAAGATAAAAGATAAACTGATTCTTACGATTTCATCAAAAACGATATAGCATGGCGTTAATAGTAGCAGCATGTAGGGACAGTTGGGGTACAATGGAACGAAAAAGTTATTTCGATTTTTGGAAAAATATGTGTTTTATATTTTTATAATTTCTGCTAAAAACAATTAAGAACAGACCTAAAACTGTTGATTGAACTCAAAAAAAAGATTAAAAATTAATCTTAAACAAAATATTTACGTGTTTGTATAATACCTTTTTTGTTCCAATGTGCCCCAGCTCCGGGGTACAATGCCACATGGTTAATAAATTGCGAAAGATCATAAAGTATATTAAAATAAATAATTAACCAATAAAATACTTTCTTAACACTCTTGCTTGCGAAGTATGGACTTGGCAACAACAATTTTATATCTAGAATCGACACTATTGCCATGTCAGGCTTTAGAGGAAAGTAAAAGTCTCTCACATATTAGCCTCACTATGCAGATCCCTATCACTTTTTCTCATACGCTCTCTAACCAATATGACTTTAAAATCTGCAACAAAAAACCAATAAAGTAAATGGGGTTTAATGGAGCAGGGTTCCATTGCGTCGCGTTCCAAGGTGCCTCACAGGTATTCAATAGTATCAATAGTATCATTGGTAATGATGTCCATTTTATATTCAACTGTATTAAATAGTCAATATAATTAAAATTTATGTAAAAAAATATCACATACCTACTAGTATACTTTTTCAGTACAAACAATCGTTTTTGGGTAAGAAAATTAAAGTTTTTACTAATAAAAACTATTTCTTTCTTCTCAGAACTTCGTTGTTGCAGAACGGCCTAATTTCACTGCGTTCTCGTGTGGATAGTTAGGCGCTGTAATCGCTCAAAACAGAAGCCCGCGAATTCGTTTGGTATTTGAATATTAATCGTCGTTGTTCCATTGTACCCCGCGTTCCATTGTGCCCCAACTGTCCCTATTCAGGATCCTTACAAGATTACATAACTTAAGACTCGAATATCTCGGAACAATATAAAATTTTTATACCTACGCTAATTTTATCTGTCTAAAAAAAACATATCGTTATGATAATGTTCATTTCAAAACGGAATTGTATTTTACTATTTATTTAATCTTATTATTCTTAAATAAATATTTTAATCTTGTTGCTAAACATATTTAACAACATCTAAATTGTTCAAAAATTTTTGAAATACATTATAAAATTATAAATGCAAAATACTTTAATAATAAATAAATGACATCTATCATTGTTTAATTATTTTAATGAATTAATACCGAACAATAATTATCAAAACAATTCCTATGATAATGAATAATGTTTATTAATGTATTTTACATCCAGATGTTACAAAAATTTACCTAAAAGCGCGCATAAATGAAACAATGACATTGAAAGCTATTTTTGTTAATTTTGATAATTACACATTATGTAACACTACGCACATTTTAAATTTAATAATAAAACTGCTAATGGACTTTAAGGTCAAACAATTCTGAAGCCGGTTTTATAATGGGCGTATTGAAAGTACTAACAAACTTGTTTGGAAGATGCAATGTAAACTAAACAGATTTGATTCTAAATATTTTTGTCATTGTACAAATATTTGGAAAAGTCCTAAAAGTGTCTTAAAGACAATTTGTAACATAAAAATATCTATTTATGTATTATTTATAATCGACGCCACTAAACTTATAATTTGAGGACGAATCAGGGGTAACCGACGCTAACAGAAATGGAGAGTTGGCGCCACGGCGGCGCGTTGCAATCCGAGTATTCAGGTCAGAGACTGCACAATGGGGTGAGCGTCACAAACATGGGGAGAACGGTGGGAGTTAATTGATAATGTACAATTCCCACGTTATGCTACTGAATCTTGGTTGGTTACACGTTTTTGTAGATTTATTATGTGGAATTTTAATTCAAAATTTATATACCAACATAATTTTTCTTTATGATACATATAATCGCAGGTTTCGCTTTATAAAAAGACAAAGTGTTTTTATTTTAATTGCAAATTTATGTTGAAGGAGCTCCGTAAAAAAAATATAGTACCATAGATATTAATATTACAATAAAATGTAAAAATATATGAATATGGTACGATTTATAATGCGTTTTTTTTTTTTTTTAGTATATGCTCACAATAAACCCGCCGAAGCCTGTCCCAAGCCAGGTTGGAAAAGAGGTAAGGGATAGAGGAGTAACACCTCTCTAATAAACCAGGGTTCAGCTGGCCCGGCTAATAGCACACTGTAAGGGCCCCTTCTCAGGGTACGGGTGAAAACCCGTCAATGGCTCGGAATGCGGAGGAAGATGGGTGATACATCTCAACGGCGGAAGAGGCAAAAGAACCAACAGCGTCTGCTTCATAGTGAGCGGCTGATACAAAAAGGTCCTCCAAGCGGGGGCTATGGCGTTAGGCGTTAGAAACCTATCACATGTAAAAATAAAGGGAGCTGAAAATTTATTAGTAGAATGAAAAACAAAAGAAAGGAAATAATTCCCCGGGTGGAAATCCACACCTCGAAAAGAGGGAGGCCCAATGGATACGGGGGCAGTTCTACACGATGTCTTCAGATTCCACCTTCAGATTCCACCAAAAACAACATGAAAAACGAGAAGGCAACAAGAAGAAATTAGATGGTAAACCCAAAAGACCGAAAAAGACATTAAAACTAGGAACGTGGAATATTCAAGGACTCGCAACTAAGAGAAAGGAAGTGATGATGGAAATAGAAAAAATGAATCTGGACATAGTGATACTAATGGAAACAAAAAAAAAGGAAGTGGCCAGGAAACCTACGAAAATTACATACACCTGTGGAGTGGAGTGCCGAAAAGTGAAAGAGCCAAAAGTGGAGTGTCCATATTAGTCAAGAAGAAATGGACAAGGATGATACAAACATGGGAAGAAATTAATCATCGCATTTTAAAAATAAGGTAAAAATATATGGACAAATGTTGGCGATCATAGGTGTATACGCCATAAATGACGATGTACGTGCCGAAGAGAAAGAGGAGTTCTTTAATATCCTGGACGAACAGATAAAAAAGGTTAACAAACGAAGTGAAATTATAATAATAGGGGATCTGAACAGTAGGGTTGGGAAGAAAGAGAAAGACCACACTTTAGGAATATTTGGAGCAGAAAAAATGAATGACAACGGAATACGTCTACTCACCCTATGCAGAGAACATAGGTTGATGATAGCCAATACTTTCTTCCAGCATAAGGACATACACAAGTACACATGGATACAGCCAACACGAGGACTCAGGTCAATTATAGACTTAGTAATTGTCAGAAGAGACCGGAAGCTGAAAATAAAAGACATAAAAGTCTTTCGACAACCGGAATGTGGATCAGATCACCACATGGTGGTAAGAACCTTTGAATTTACAAGAAAAACAACACATACCAAAAAAGAGGAGGATACGGAAGAACAAATGGAAGACTTAAAACACCCCACATATAAGATCGAACTGTTAAGAGAATAATCGATTAAGAAGTTATACCAAAGCAGATTAGAAAGACAACTTGACGAAGATATAGTAGAAAAAAGCCCGGAGGTAATATACGAACATGTAAAACGTAGTATTCACACAGCAGCATATGAGGCTTTGGGAATAGAACAAAAGAGGAAACATAAAAAAGAAACACTCACCCCAGAACTAGAAGAGAAAATAAAAACCAAAAAGAAAAGATATAATGAATGGTTAATGAACAAAACTCAAAACTCTAGACAAAAATATGTAGAAATTAGAAGACAAGTAAAAACACAGGTGAGGCAAGAAAAAAATGAATACTGGGACAACGTCTGTAGGAATATAAATAACACAATAGGTTTTAACCGATCTAAAGAAGCATGGAGAGTGATTCATAATTTACGGCAAGAATCAAAAAATACTATTAATATTATTATTATTATTTTTATATACTTATAAAAAAGCTTCGAAAAACCCTACTTTTCGGGGTCTAACTTAGTCCATTGAAATGTTACAATTTTTAGGCCTTACCTTGCGTTTCTCAGAGGACGCAATTTTATTGTTGGGATGTGTAGGGAGAGTCACTAGAAGCTTAACTCCAAGTTTGTGGGGTTGCAACCCTTGTCCCGCGGCCGCCATATTAGAAAAGGGGTGCAAACTCCTTTTTTACTATATCTCAGAAACTATCAATCTCCCAGGAAATTTGTAAAGACATAATTTGTGGAAAATCGAATTGTCTACAATTTTGTTTATATAACTTTTTACCATAAAATGAAAATTAAAAAAGTTATTAACAAAAATAAGAGAAAATTTCTCAACAAATTCTCTTTTTTGCTGTATAACTTTTTATTTTATTATTTTACAATAAAATGACCTCATACCAATCTTGTAGATGGTCTTTTAACAAACATTTTTAGCTATAATTTTTTTTAATTTTATGCATTTATGGCGGTTTTCGAGCGCTTCAAAGTAGACCGGATTTTTACTACTCGTAACAATCGCGTGAAAACGAAACGTTAGCCTTACTTTTATATAAACTTTTTTTTTAGACAATGCGTTTGACATTTATTCAAACATTCCTATGTTATTACTTTCTTATTATTGACCCTTTTCCCCACCACCTATGAGGTAGAGTCTGGAGGCGCATTTTTCGTACGTGGTATCCCCAGTAGGCCTATTCCACGGAAAACTTCTAGGCGAGAAAATGTTGGGCATAATTATATATGTTAATAGTTATTTTTCAGCTATTCTTTTCTAATTTTTTTGGATGGTCCAGGCTGCGGTTCAGGATCAAATTCAGTATCAAAAATGAAGTTTCGGGGAATGACGGATGTTGAAATTGGAGTCATCGTTGGTAATTCATCTTCGAATTCATGTTCTTTCATTAATTTAGACATTTCCATCACTTTGCTGCAGGTTTCTCCAGAACAATTAAGGCACACTACAGAGCATTTCAGACCTGCTTTTCTGCAACCGCACATGCTTCCACAATTTCCTTTGCATCTGCAGAAAATGAATTTCATTAGATCGGGGGGTGCTGGAGGCTTGGAAGTTTGGATTGGCATCAAAATGTTTCCATGCTTTTGCAGCCCCAATCTTCAGGATCACAGTGTTTTCCGAGCCACGACTGGACCTGGTGATACACTCGGAGACTGTGGAAACGGGCTGCATCTTGTGTTGGAGGAAGCGATGATAGACTGAATGTATTTGTGGTCACTGTCTTGGCGAATCGTTTATATCTCATTACATCTCAGTTGTCCAGAGTATCCTCTTTATTTCCACCGTATAAAGCTACGAAAAAAACGTTCGCCAATGACAGTGAGTAAAGATGGATCGACTTTGTCACTGAGAAATAGCGCTGTACCGCTAGCTAACTCAAGATGTTTCTCCATTATTTTTATGAATTTTAGTTTGCCTATGTTATAGGCTGCTGATGTTGTGTCACATCCTGAGATAGCATGGAGAAACAGCAAATTCTCAGCAATGACATCTCCATATATAAAACCTGAAGGGCTATATAACTTCAGAAACAGTTTGTAAAAATTGTTCATTGTCCACATCGTTTTTGGATTTTGCTCTAGCAAGCAAAGCTTTTACTCCTTTAGCTTTCACAGTTCTTACTTTAATGTCCCCAAAATTTTTTTTACAAATGAAACAATCACTCATGATGCACACTTAAAGAAAGTCAAAATGCTTATCACTGAATTAAAAATTCTGCCCACAAAACTCTTAATTGTACCTATGAAATTGAAAATACTATTCACAATATTGAACACGTCTATACGTGTCGAAACATGTAGCACAACTGATAGAATAAATAGAGGACGACGAAACAGCTGAAGTTTTCTGGTAAGAAAAGCATCAATAATAAATAAGTATTAACATAGGATTGTTGCAAGAACAGTCAAAAGCATTATATTAAAAAAAAAATTATCTAAAGGTAAGGCTGACGTTTCGTTTTCACGGGATTCTTACGAGTAGTAAAAATCCGGTCTAATTTGGAGTGCTCGAAAACCGCCATAAATGCATAAAATTAAAAAATTATAGCTAAAATGTTTGTTAAAAGACCATCTACAAGATTGGTATGAGGTCATTTTATTGTAAAATAATAAAATAAAAGTTATAGAGCAAAAAGAAAATTTGTTGAGAAATTTTCTCTTATTTTTGTTAATAACTTTTTAATTTTCATTTAATGATAAAAAGTTATATAAACAAAATTGTAGACAATTCGATTTGCCACAAATTATGTCTTTACAAATTTCCTGGGAGATTGATAGTTTCTGAGATATAGCAAAAAAGGAGTTTGCACCCCTTTTCTAATATGGCGGCCGCGGGACAAGGGTTGCAACCCCACAAACTTGGAGTTAAGCTTCTAGTGACCCTCCCTACACATCCCAACAATAAAATTGCGTCCTCTGAGAAACGCAAGGTATAATGTAACTTTTGAATGGACTAACTGTCGTATTTATCGTCCGATTTTCGAGCTTAAGCACCCGGTCGACGAAGATTTCGAAAAAATTAAGATGAGAGCGGGGCTCGTCTCCGTAGGTCCAACCTCCGTGGAGCTACGGAGGAAATAAAAAGCTCCAAGACGCCAAAAAAAATGCGTTTTTTGCAAATATCTCAAAATCTAGAGGGTCGACGTACCCCCGAGGGTACATCATTAAGGTGGTCCGTCCCGAGACCCGTACCTAGATACCGCTAGCCATTCAAGCGGCATCTTCTCCGAGGCTAGGCAAGAAAAGGGCCCGTTTGGTGCTTTTCCGGTTCTTTTGCCTCCAGCTCGTGCACCGCCGCCACCGTCGTTCTCGGCGCATCGATTTCTAGAGCAAAGTTGTAGCGAAATAACGCCGCTACGAGGGACCGAAATCGAAATTTCCGAATTCCTTTTCCTAAGCGACGTAGGGCCGTTCGAACACAAAAATCGACGTTTTCTGACGACACAAATTTTTACCTCTTTTCACGAATACCAGGTGGATAACGTGGCGAGAAGTAATATTCACCTAGCATGGGCACCCCTCCGATCTCTGAGCTATCACACCTGAAAATTTGGGATTGATTGGCGGTTTACTTTTGGCTGTACACGAGTTCGCAAACGCGACCTTGAATATTTTCAAAAAACGGTTTTTCCATGCAGTTTTCGAACGGGGACTCTTATCAACATCCGCTTTCGGGATACAATGGTGGTCGGTTTATACTTTCTGTGACACATTTTTTACCGCGGGGACGAAGGGTGGCGTCGGACGGTTTTTAAGAAAACCTTATTTCTGCCGTAATTTAAGCGTTTTAAAACAAAAAGATATAGACGACTCGATATAGTTTCTCTAAGAGGTTTTAACAAGTTTTATGCAAATTTAACCCTTTTTGCAAATTTTGACCTAAAAGTCGGTTTTGCACGAAAATTCGCAATTTTTTTGTTTTTCCATAGTTACGAATGATATTAAGATTTTTTCCCGCTTTGGAAACATTATACATGTGTTAATAAAAAATTTAGAAATTTGATTTCTAAAATATCTGTTGTCTGCAATATAACGAGAATCCCTTCTCTTTGTTAACGAAGGGTCCATAAGCAGGTAGTTGTTTGGGTTTCGGAAAGTGCTTCGTCCTTGATCTTTTTATATGGGGATCTTTACCTAAACATTAGAAAATGTTTTAACGTTAAAAATTTTAAATAGGGGTCGCCATCTACATTATTTTATAGAAAAAATATAAAACCAAATAAAATGAGGTGGATTAAACTCACTTATTTATATAAAGCAACATTTTGGCGTACCATTGTCAATCTTTAATATATATAACAATTTTGTTTCTTTAAATTTTAAACACATCAATTAAAATAATTATTTTCTACAAAATTCGTTAAATGTACAGTTCTTTTGGTAAAATAAGCATTTTACTAACATATTTAAAAATATCAGTTTTGAATTTTTATATGTATTTAGTAGGTACCTGCTATTTTTTCTGCCAATTTGTAATTTTTATGATGTAGCTTTAATTTATACTTCTCATACACTAAGACAAAAAATTAAAGGGTCAAAAAAATTTCCGATATTTTATGGTGTTTTTTGACAGGCTGTATTATTTTATATTTTAGGTTTTATTACAATTACTTAGGTGTACATTTATTATTAATACTATTTTAGATTTTTTTTAGTGTATTGTTTGTTTTCAGTTCAATAATATGATTAATTTTATGGTATTACTTAAGGCTTCTCCTATTGTTTTTTTATAATATAAAAATTTTCATTTTGTTTGAATTAGAAGAATCTAAAATTATGATTATTTCGACATTCGCTATCAGTGCATATTTGGCAAATATTTAGGACATACATAAAGCGACTTGGTGAATGTTGCCATTTACTGGAAGATTTAGACATTTACCAGACATCGGGTTTACACGGTAACATATATACAACGTATATCGTGGAACGTAAACCCCATATTTTCACATTAAGATAGACATAACACGTTTACAATTTTTTTAAATCGAAATAGCTCTCGATACTTCAATCGGTCATTCGCTGGATGTTTTACCATATTAACGCTTTATATACATTAATTTAAAATTCTCTGTAAATACGCGAGCGATTGTTTCTTAGCCTGTTATAAAAACATTTCAAAATTTATTATTGCAGTATCCTAAAAATTTTTAACCAAGGAGTGCAATTTAAGAAAATCATAAACATTATATTTTATTGATAGATGTCAAAAATTTAGATTTCAATGGGCAGGAAGTAACGCTTTGTTTAGTTTCTATCAATGGCGATATATGTTTTAAGAAAAGGACAGTAGATACTAGATTTGAGTTTAAAACCATAATAAATGCAGTTTAAATTTTATGACGTTTTAGAGAGGCAAAATTTGAGGGTTCCTGAACATCTATTTTGCTGTCTGTTCAGTTAGAAAACTTATGTCCAGAAGATCGGTGCTATATATATTATATATATATATATATATATATATATATATATATATATATATATATATATATGCGTGTTGTGTGTGTGTGTTTGTGTGTGTGTGTGTGTGTGTGTGTGCGTGTAGGTGCGTGTGTCTGTGCATGTGTGATTGTCCACCAAAGCAGGACGAAATGGCAGGACGTGAGGATATTAAAAAAAGCAAGGTAAAGCTTATTATAAAAAATAGGTTTTGTGTAATCTTTTAAAAGAACTTTAAAGGGCATATGGTTATAAGCGTGTCAAAATTGCCGGGGAAATATACGCCACTTTGGGAGTACTAAGGTACTTATGAAGTACAGTGGTACCTCGACATACGAGTTTAATTCGTTCCGTAACCTTGCTCGTATGTCAAATTTCTCGTATCTCAAAGCAATTTTCCCCATTGAAATTAATTGAAATGCCATTAATCCGTTCCAGCTCCCAAAACATCACCTCAGTTGTTTTTACCTTAAGTGTTTTGAATAAGAAAAATGTATTTACAAAAGAAACATTTATAATGTTTATAAATAACAAATACATATTCTATAAAAACATAATAAAAAAAGTGAAGTGCTTACGGAAGCGCTTAATTTTCATTACTGGTCTTCGCTTTTTCGTCACGCTTTGCTCATTTTACCTGCAGATAGTTTAAAAACTGTCCTCGTATCTCAAATCTTGCTCTCATCTCAAAGCAAAATATCGCTCGCTCGGCGGCTCGTATCTCAAAACACTCGTATGTTAGGGCACTCGTATATCGAGGTACCACTGTATTAAGATCGTGAAAATCTCAGATTTTTAACTCAGCCTGTTTTCAAGAAATTAAAAAAATACTAAAAAATTTAATTTTTTTTTACTCAGGAACGGCTTAATCGATCTTGATAAAATTTGAGTGTTATAGTATCGCAGGACAAAATAACAGTCGTATAAGATTTCATGATCCAGTAAAAAAAAATTCAAAAAATATTTTTTTATGTGTGGTATTATTTGGGCCAAATTATGAAATAATTTTTTTAGAACCCTTACACTCTTTTATATAATATATTTTTTTTCAATTGATTCTACGTGGTGCGCCCAAAAAAAATAAAAACTATATTTTACTATAAAGGACTTAAGTAGATTACTCGCAGAGGAATATCGGAATCATCTTTCGAGAGTAGGTTGGTTGTAATAACATACGTTGATCGTGCAAGTTTCAGATTTTTATTTTAGTTATTGTTGTGTATTTAAATATATCCAGTTACTGATGGATATAACAAAAATAATAAATACTAGTTGTCTTAGCAACACTTAGTAAATAGTAACATAACAAGTAAGGTTTGTGAATGTAAAATTAAAAAACTATATCTTGTAATATTAAATAAATAATAAAGAACAAGATAAAACATGGCGCAGTCGAAAGTCAGTTAAAGACTAACAATAAGAACTTACGTAAAGCAAAAGAAAACAAAGGTTTCGAAGAACGTTAAAAAAAAATACAATAATTTTTTTTATTGTTGGAGTATTAAATTAAAAATGGAGTTTAATAAGCCAAGTATACTTCAGATAACCGGCAATTTAGAAACAAACTTTGAGCAATTCAAACAAGAAGTGAAAATATATTTTACAGCTACGGAAACAAATAAAAAATCAAAAGAAGTGCAAGTAGCTAGAATAAAAAATTTATTGGGAAGTGAAGGTCTGAAATTATACCGAACAATAACTACTGTTAAAGAAGAAGAAGAAACTGTTGATAGTATTATAGAAGTTCTAGGAAAACATTGTATTCCTACAAAAAATACAATAATGGAAATCTACAAGTTTTTTGCAAGAAAACAAGAACCGCAAGAACCATTCGAAAGATTTTATGCAGATCTAAGAACATTAGTAACACCATGCGAGTTTGGAGAACAAAAAGAAAAATTACTAAAAGTGCAAATTGTGTTGGGTATAAACTCAAAAAGTGTTCAAGAAAGACTACTTAGAGAAGATATAACTCTAGAAAAAGTAATTTCCTTTTGTAAATCAGTAGAATTAGCAGAGAAGAACATGCAAGTAATAGAACAAGAGAAACGTCAAGTAAATGAAATGAAAAAGCAGACTCTTCAAAAACAAACAAGTAACGTAGGTAATAATTTTAAGAAATTGAGTAGTAACTATAGAAATAGAAAAATATGTCAAAGATGTGGTAAAAGTCATCCCAATAAGAAGTGTTGGGCTAAAGGAAAAACATGTAATAAATGTCAAAAAGCTAATCATTTTGCAAATATGTGTAAAACCCAAGAAAATAAGCAGCTAAATAAAAAAGCTCATGAAGTAATAGAAGAAAATATAAAAGATGATTTGAATGTAAACACAATTAATTATATAAATGGTATTAATTGTATAAATAAATTAGAATGGTACAAATATGTTAAAATTAAAAATAAATTTATTAAATTTAAATTAGACAGTGGAGCGCAAGTAAATATAATACCAAACTATTATGTACAGAAATATAAATGGAATAATTTAGTCAAAAAAAGTAGACATGAAATTAGAAAGCTATGGAGGTTTTAAAATAGCACCAAAAGGTTTGCTAAAAACAAGTGTACAAGTAAGAAATGTAGAAACAATTGCAGAATTCCTAATAGTTGATTTAGTAAATTGTACACCGATATTAGGTCTCAAAACATGTATAGAATTAGGATTGTTAAAACGCATTGATACTGTCGCAGAAGAAATTAATGAAAGAACAAAATTCATTAATGAGAATAAAGATGTATTTACAGGATTAGGGCATTTCCGGATAAGTGCACAATTAAAATAAAAGAAACGGCTAGTCCAAAAGCCATTCCTCCTAGAAGAATACCACTTAAAATTAAAGATACGGTAATAAATACATTACAAATGTTAAAGGAGAAAGAAATAATAGTTCCTGTAGAAGAACCTGCAGATTGGGTTCATAATATGGTAATTGTAGAAAAACCAGACAAATCACTTAGAATTTGTATAGACCCGGTTGAGTTAAATAAACATATACTAAGAGAATTTTATCCAATTCCAACTTTAGAAGAAATTAGTACTAAATTAGCACATAAAAAATATTTTTCTGTGTTAGACCTCAAAGATGGTTTTCATCAAATAAGATTAGATAGTGAGTCAAGTAAACTTTGCATATTTAGTACACCATTAGGATTGTATAAGTTCTTGAGAGCACCGTTTGGAATAACATCTATTCCAGAAATATTTCAAAAATTAACACAAAAAGATTTTGGGAATATTCAAGGAGTTAGTGTTTATTTTGATGATATTTTATGTTATGCAAGTACTAAAGATGAATTAAAAATGATTCTTGATAAAGTAATACAAACAGCTAGAAAATACAATATTAAATTTAATCCTAATAAGTTACAGTATTTCGTAAAAGAAATTAAATATTTTGGATTAGTTTTTAATGAACAAGGTATGAAACCAAATCAAGAAAGAATTGAAGTCATTAAAAATTTAAAACAACCGACAAATAAAAAAGAGTTACAGCAAATATTAGGTATGATAAATTTTTTAAGAAATTTTTTACCAAATCTATCTGAAATAATATCACCATTAAGACAATTGTTAAAGAATAATATAGAATGGATTTGGACAAATACTCATGAACAAGCATTAAATAAGATTAAGGACATGGTCTGTGAAATTTCTATTTTAGCTTCATTTGACCCTAAGAAACAAATTGAGATACAATGTGATGCGTCTAAAGATGCAATTGGATGTTGTTTACTACAAGAAGGTAAAACAATAAGTTTTGCTTCAAGATCCTTGTCAGAAACTGAATGTAATTACGCTCAAATTGAGAAAGAATTGCTTTCTGTTAGTTTTGCTTGTAAAAAATTTCATAATTTAATTTATGGTCATAAAATTAAAATATTTAATGATCATCAACCATTGATATCAATAGTAAAAAAAGATTTAGATAAAATTAAAAACAATAGGTTACGTAGACTAAGATTGTCATTATTAATGTATGATTTTGAACTTAATTATTTACCTGGAAGTAAAATGTATATAGCAGATTTACTCAGTAGAAATATAATACATAAAAAAGAGAACGAGGATGAGATAATGCAAGATGTTGTGCATGCACTCACCATTGGAAGATATGGAATGAGCGAAGAAAAAATTATACAATTTCAAGAAGCTACTGAGAATGATCAAATATTAAATCAAGTATTAAAATGGTATAATAAAGGTTGGCCAAATAAATGTAATGAAGAGGAGAAATTAAACATTATTGGAAACTACGAAATGATATTTTGTAGAAAATGGATTAGTTTACTATCAAGATAGACTTATAGTACCATCTTCGTTGAAGAAGTACATGTTAAATATATTACACGAAACTCATTTAGGAATAGTAAAAACTAAAGCAGTGGCACGAAATAACTTATATTGGATGGCTATGATGTCAGAAATTGAAAATTATATAGGAAATTGTAATATATGTTTGAAATACAGTAGATCAAAAACAAAGGAACCATTGCAAAGTCATGAGATACCAAAAATACCATTTTTTAAGGTAGGCGTTGATATTGCCGAACATGCTGGTTCTAGTTATTTAATACTGTATGATTACTACTCGAGGTGGTTAGAGATTGAGAAATTAGGAAGCAAGAATACTAATGCAATTATTGATAAATTTAAACAAATATTTAGTAGAAATGGAATACCTGCTATAGTGATATCTGATAATATGCCATTTGGTAGTTACGAGATGAACAAGTTTGCAAATCAATGGAACTTTCAGCTACAGACTTCTAGCCCCCATTACCCTAAAAGTAATGGCTTAGCTGAAAAAGGAGTAGATATAGCAAAAACAATGTTAAGAAAAGCTAGTGAAAGTAATCAAGATTTAGAGTTATATTTGTTAAATTATAGAAATTCACCAGTATCAGGTCTTGGTTGCTCTCCAGCTCAGATATTAAATAGTAGAATGTTAAGAACAAAAATTCCTGTAATTAATCAAGCTTTAGAACCTAAGTTAATAGATAATAATGTTAAACAAACAATGTTAAAAAACCAAGAAAAACAAAAGTTATGGTATGATAGAAATGCTGCTAAAAGACAACAGACATTTACCAGTGGTCAAAAAGTGTTATTACAAAATATCAAAACTTTACAATGGAAACCCGCCATAATTATAAAACCATTGGAAAAACCTAGATCATATTTAGTAAAGACGAAATGCAACAAATATTATAGAAGAAATTCGATACATATCAAAGAAAGATACAACGATTCTGTATCGCTTTGATATGAACTTAAATGGAAGAGAATTAGAACCTAAATCAGAGACTACATCGAGTCTTCGTAGATCTCAAAGAATAAGACACCCTGTAGTTAAACTACAGTTGAGTTAAAAGGGGCGTGTTGTGTATTTAAATATATCCAGTTACTGATGGATATAACAAAAATAATAAATACTAGTTGTCTTAGCAACACTTAGTAAATAGTAACATAACAAGTAAGGTTTGTGAATGTAAAATTAAAAAACTATATCTTGTAATATTAAATAAATAATAAAGAACAAGATAAAACAGTTATGTAATAAATAAAAAAAAAACATTTTTTAAATACGATTTAACCGATTTTAATGAAATTTGGACACATTATAGAAGTATAGGTATAAAGGCTATACTCCGCAGAGGAACAGCTTATAATCTTAATAATAACACAGGTCAACACGAATTTTGTCTTAGATAAGAGAGTATGAAATTTCGATAGATCTATCGATAGTTAGACAAAAAAATAAAATATGTCCCGATAAAGTTTGCTTTTGTATGCAGGAGAACGGTTGATATATATTTTAGAAAATCCATATTTTCAATTTTTATTTATTGATAAATAGAAAGAAATATATTTATATATAAATTTTTATAAACTTTTACTATCATATCAAATTACAAAATAGTGAAAAGGAATATAAAATAAACCTTATTACTTTTTTTCATGTTTATAAGTACTTTCTCTCAGTAAACCCTAAATGTATTGCCCATTTTACTTTTCACCTCGATATCAACCTAAAGTAAATAAATATAAAAAACATTTATTTATTTAATAAACATATGATTTTTAGATTTAAGACTTTCGCGGTATTTAAAAAATACCAGAATTATTAAATGCTTTTTTTTATATACGGCAACTCAAAAAAAGATATTATTATTATAATTACCACAAAAGCAACCTTTTTAAGGAAAATGGGTGTTTTTCCTTTATTTTGGAGCATAATGAATAGAAAAATCATAAAATAAATTTTAGAACAAAGACAAAAATTCTTTTGCCGAGCTGTGTAATCATTAGAAACAGGCAACTTTTTTTAAAATATTCTTTTTAATTTATGATAACGTTGTGAAACACTTTGGAAACTAATTGTTTTTATCTTTTTCGATGTAAAATAACAAATCAAATACTTAAATAGATTAAAATAGTATGCTACATTAAAAAAATACTAATAACCCATTTCTTTATAAAAAACCGGAAGTAGAGCAAAATTGATAGTTATTGCAGCGGATAGATCATATAAATTAAACAAGTTATGTTTCTTAAAACAATTAGTATCTTGCTATTTTAGATAAGAGGGTTGACATTATTTCCGATTAAATCAAAACTAAAACAAACAAAATTAATATTGATGCCAATGAATAGATTGTATAAAGTAAATAATTTTTTATACATGTACTTTTTGAAAATCGTATTAATGTACCAGTTATAAGTTTGTGGCATTTTAAATAAGACACCGGTATGTTATTCTACATCAAATACTATTATGCGAAAAACATTTTTAAAGAGTGAAGTGAACCCCCAAAGTTAACCACCTTAGGGCATGGTTTTAAGGTTTCACATACTTACAGTTAATAATAACCTACTTAAAATTATTGAAAAAAATATGGCTTGAACAGTGTTAAATTTTAGAAATGGTAATATTATACATTATCGAGTTATTAAGAGAACTTGAGATCGACAATTTTCTTTACAAATATTTCAAATTGAAGAAAATCAGAGAAAATTTTAAATGAGATTTGTTGCAGTATTAAATTTTGGAAAACATTTTTCATTTAATCGTTGGTCTGTATCTTCTAATAACCGAGAGACTAATGGTAAGCATCGAAATATGGACACAGTATATGATATATTTGTTCATAATAAACAAACAAAAATTGATGACGTTATCATTCTTTGTTTTTCAATTATTTAAACACGAATTATTTGTATTATGTCAGTTCGTTACGAGAACTGTTTCAAAATTTTAGATTCTATAGAACTAGATTTTTTTTATTAGAATAATTATTAGAAGAGGATGCCGAGTTTAGAACCTTATAAACAAATATTTTACAGTTTGATAACTACATATTTTAAATACAGAGACAGATGTCATATCTACTTTTACGACTATTAAGTGGAGATACAAATTATGATTCATTGGTTTACGACTATAGGGCTGCAAGGAAAGTCCCAAAATATACAAATTAGGCCAGCCCGTTTTTAGAATACGCCAACCTTAAAAATTTTAAATAACGGAAAGCATTGTGATTTTAGTAGTGTACAAGATATAATAATCTAAATTATAATAATCTAAAATTTAAAATTGTTTGGTCACTTATTGAATATAAATATTTTATTTAAAAATTTATTTTATTACGAAAACCACATTCAAAACTTTTGCAGTAGTAGTAAATGTACTGCCGAGCCAAGTTGTTGACTGAAAGTATATACTACAGTAAAACCTCTCTAACACGACTAGAGTCGATTCTTGCTCAAATTGTGTTTTTGGAGAGGTGGTCGTTTTAGAGAAAGGACAAAGATAGTCAATGCAAATATAATAACGAATACTATATTGGATTAAAGGCAGTTATTATTTATCACACGGAGAAAAAAATATTGTCAAAATAACCATACGTATCGCTATTTTAGCTATACGTTGTATAGTCATCTTTCACAGGGATACACCGTATAGCTAATTTAGCTATCCGGAGTTTCCTTCTTGCGGATCGTCAAAGTAACGATACGTATTATTGTTTTAGACATCCAAACGATTTTGGTCATGGTGATTAAACGGTTATGCACAGAGAACAAAATATCGTCAAAATGACCATACGTATGGCTATTTTATTTATACAAATCCTCAAATTGACTGTACAGTTACCTACACGACGGAAACTGCACACGTTCACGAGAGTTCTTCGTTGAACGCTTGAATCAAATAAATGAATCCTTATTATAAGTATAATATGTAGCGCTGTTTTGATCATACTATGAACTGTCAAATTAACTTATAAATGTCATTACATTAGCCAAGCGAATAGTTGTTCTGACAATACGTCAATTGAGGATACGTCAGATAGTTATTTTGACGATATTTTTTTCTCCGTAGAGAATTATATTGTTATTAAATCAAAGTTATTATGAACAGAGTAGTATTCTTATATATACACGGATACAATATAGATAAAGTTTTTTTTACTTTACGGAGAATGAAAGAATTAAAATGTCAATCGGGCTTAGAATCATAAATAATGCAGGTAAATGCATTTTGTTTAACGTACGCTCGCTTTTGTAGCTATTATCTATAGGTACAAAATTTTCTAAGTTTAAAAAATTTTGAAAAGTATCGGTCGCGCAATTAATGGTCGCGGTCGGGTTAAAGAGTGGTCACCTAAAAGAAAATTTTCAAGAAGAATTAAATTACGATATATCTGTTCTGAAGCATAATGACCGCTTTTTGAGGTGGTCTCCTTATAGAGATGATCGCCACGAGAGATTTTACTGTAAATTAAATCGAGTGATCCATGATTTAGTCACAGGGTATACATGTAATCAAAAACATCGAAAAAACCAAAAAAATCATATAATTAGCTAAAGGTTAATTTGACATTTTTTGAATCGAGGGTGAATGGACTTGATTAATAACTTCGAAAGAATTGCAAAAAATTAAAAAATTGATTATATTGTCAAATTTCTCAGGTTGCATCACTCTTGCTAATCACATGGAATGATTTCGAAATATACTTACCTATAGAAAAGTTAACATATCAGCGAGCATGGAAAATTTTAACAGGGATATTAAAATTTGTTTTTTTAGACTTTGATTGTTTGTTTAATATATCTTCGTCTTATACTACCCCTATTTAGAGTCAAACTTGCTACTTATTACGTATTAAATGCAAATTTCCCTTTTGTTAACGGTACCTACGTCTTTTTGCCGATAAATGTCGAATGAGAATATTGTTTAGCTAAAACGAATTAATTTTGAGGTTTTTTTTACATCCTAAACGATTTAATGGCACCTCGTGATGTACACGAACGGAATCCGTAAAGTTTCAAGTTCATTTTCTTTATAATATTAATTTCTCAAACGTTAACTTTGTCTTAAAAAATATTAAGAAACCAATTAAAAGGTAATTGTTTTGCCGATTGCAATTCTCACTATAAAAACGTGTACTTTTAAAGGCTTAAAAGGAAAATGGAAAAAGCTTTAAAATTATGGTATACACGATATGACGCGGCTTTAGTAAACAGAAAAAGTTTTAAAAGACCTTCACACCAGCTCGCACCCCTCTGATAGCAGAGCTTGCGGATCACAAATGATTCGTGGAAATTTTGTTCTTCTGGAGGTAAATATCGTATCCTAACACTGCCGGCAGCGGCACTTCACAATCCAAAAACAAAATCAAAAGCTCTATTTGACGACATTTGCAACGAATTTTTAAAGTGTAAGAATGGTCAATTTGACAAACTTTTTTTTAAGAAAAAATTAATAACTTAGCAAATAGTTTAGTTCCATGGTTATTTGAAAATATGTTTCTACATACTTTTGCTAGGAGCCGAAGGCCTTAAACGCGATAGCGTTTATTTACAAAAAAATGAACAAGTAGTTATTTTATTATTAAGCGGCATACAATATTGATAAAGTTATTTTAATGATGGTAAGGGAATTAATTTTACTTTAATTTACTTTTTGTTCACAAAGCAATTTTGTTCTGATCACACATTCTAAAGTTTTGGATGTTTTTAAGAAAATATAACTTTTACCATGAATCGAATGTCTTAAACGCAAAGCATTTAAATTATATAATGAAATTAATTTCACAGCAATGCATTACACAAAATCGCGAAGCGATTTTGTCTTGCAGAATTCGCAAAGCGAATTTTGCTAGTTACATTAATAAAGCAAATAAAATGGATAGAATACTATAAGACTCTTCTACAGGAAAAAATACCTCAATATATGATAAAACAAGATAGAATAGAAAGAAACCAAATACCTTTGGAGGAAAGAGAAATAAAGCAGGAAGATGTGGTAAAAGCACTGAGACAATCAAAAAATAATAAATCAGCAGGTCCAGGAAACATCAGAATAGAATTAGTAAAATACGAGGGAAATAAGCTAATATAAATAATAACCAAAATGTTTCAGAAAATATAAGGCGGAGAAAATAAGCCAGCCGAATGGAACAAACCATATATTGTATCGATACATAAAAAGGGAAGTAAAACAGTATGCCAGAATTACAGAGGCATCAGTATACTACCAACAATGGTCAGGATGTTGGGAAAAATTGTTAAAACTAAAATCGAAGAACATATGGAAGATTTTAGTGAGGAACAAAGAGGATTTAGATCGAGAAGATCATGTATAGATAACATACACTGCATCAGACAAGTGATTGAGAAGAATCGAGCAAAAAATATTGACACACATATAACGTTTGTAGACCTACAGAAGGCTTATGACAATGTGCCAAGAAGTCAACTATGGGAGGCAATGAGAAGAATGAACATCAAAGAAAAATGGATAGAAGTAACTAAAACACTGTATGAAAATTCAGAAGCCCAAATCAGAGTAGGAAATAAAGTAACAAGAGCAATAGAAGTGTCAAAAGGACTGAAGCAAGGCTGTATGTTATCACCAATACTGTTCAATATATATGCCGAACAAGCTATGGAAAAATGGTATCGGAAATGTGGAGGAATGGGTATACCAATAAGAAACAAAACCTTACACTCACTAATGTTTGCTGACGACCAACTCATTGTGGCACAAGACGAGGAAGACATGATCTATATGCTACGTAAACTGAAAGAGGAATATGATAAGTGGGGACTATTGATTAATTTCAAGAAGACTGAATATATGTGTGTTGGAGGAGTAGCACACAATTTACACATAGAAAATAAAACAATAAAGGCATGTACTGAATACAAGTATTTAAGGTCAATAATATCGGACACTGGTAAAATGGACAGGGATATAGAAGATAAAATAACAAAAGGGAAAAGAGCGACGAAAGCACTCCATGGAACAATCTGGAACAAAAATCTCATGAAAAAAACCAAGAGAAATATTTTTAATGCAATTGTAGAGCCTATAACAACATACGGGGGGGAACTATGGCCAATGACCAATAAAATAAGAGACAAGATTCGCACAGTAGAATTGGATTTTATGCGAAGAAGCTTACAATATACGAGAAGGGATAGGATAAGGACGGAATATATATGGAGGGAGATGGAAATAGAAACATCAATGACTAGAAGACTTGAAAATAAAACATTAAGATGGTACGGTCACGTTCAGAGGATGGAGGAAGAAAGGTGGCCCAGGGCGATTATGAATTGGTCACCAAGGGGAAGAAGAAAAAGGGGTAGACCAGCAGTAAAGTGGAAAACACATGTTTACAATGTTATGTTAGAGAAGGGCCTCAGAGAAGAAGATATAGAAGATAGAGATTACTGGAGGTTGAGAACGGCAAACCCGTAAGGGAAATAAGCCAAGAAAGAAGATATGCTCACAATAAACAACAGTAGAAAATATTTTTATAAAAAAATTACTTCTTTATATCTTTGTAATATGATTCACTTTTTTAGGAAATTAAACGTGTAGATTATTTTTCTACCACTTGTAATTTAAAAAAAATATACTTTCAGTAATAAAATTTTGAACAAGTAAAAGCACAATTGCAAAAAGAATTTTTTTAATTAGGTTCATAAAATTATTTTCGAAATATACCATATAAAGAAACATAAAAGTGTAATATTGTGTAACCAAGGTTTTCAATTTATTTGCAAAATTACTGTAATTGCCAAAGAGGTCAAAGGGCAACAGCACATGCATTTTCCAAGTGTGTCCCTGCACCAGTAACCTGTATTTGAAATTATTCCTCCGAGGGTTGATCACAATATGGGTCACCTACAAACCGAGACACTTAACAAAGTACATCCTGATATATAAGTTGCACGGATGTAGGAACAACGTTAATTTATCGACAAGGTACTTTATTTCACTAGAAAACTTCAATAAATTATTTATACCGTCTAATTTAAAACTTTTAATGTTATCGTGGGGTTGCGCTTTAATGAATATATCAGCTGTATATATTATAAGTTCTTACAATTTGAATCCAGGGCAAAGTTTAATGGCTATATGAGCCTTGACGTATTTTCCTCTAAAACCCATTTATGAGTTTATGAAGTATAAGAAATTTAATAACAAAGATTTATCCAATATACGATAAATTTTCAAAATACCTTTTTGTAAAATAAATAGTACTTATAACTACAGTAAAACCTCCATAAGTCGAATGAATAGCGTAAATGTAATCCATGATACAGTAAAACCTCGATAAGTCGAAAACCTCTACAACTCGAAAGACATCCTTATTCCCTTCCCTTCAAGCCCCAATACCCCTATATCTCGAAATCTGAGCCCTTAATAAGTCGAAATTATCAGCACTTCCCCACAAAGTATTTCAGTACATTTTTTCCCTCTATAACTAGCGTGACAAATTTTTTCCTTGTTTAAAAGGGACGCCTAACAATAGTGCTTAAAACCGAGTGTCCACATTCGAGCTCAAAGTGGCATATTCCGATCTCGGGAAAATGAAGCGCGCTGCTCCGCGTCGCACTATATTTGCCTCCCTCACGCGGAAATGTGCCACTTTTCGCTCGAATGCGCACATCCTCGTATTTCTCGATTTGTCTTAATTAATGTTTTTACTTTCAATTCGCAAAGTTAAAAATTCAGTAAATATGGATTTTTTGTTAAAAAAATGTATTTACCATAGCAATAAGTGGCAGCGAGCGAAAGGATACGACAATTTCGTAGGTGCGAGTGAGAGAAAACAATTAAACTGTTTAATTAATTTTTTGGCTAATTTATTAGTCAAAATTTTGTGAATCGTGCGTAAATAGAATGTGCACATTTGAGCTCAAAATGGCACATTCCTATCTCGGAAATTCAGCGCTTTTAAACCGTTATTTTTTACAAAAACAGCTTTTTTCGAATAGAAAATCTGAATTTAAGTTTTTGATTTCCAAGAGATAGAATTAATACAGTAAGACCCCGCTTAACGCTGTTCCGTTTAGCGCTGTTTCGGTTTAACGCAGTTTTATTGGACCAGTGGGCTTCCCCTTAATCCAAAGTAATTTATCTGCATTGTTTCTTGCCTGTAGTGTTATACAAATGTATTTTTATTATTTCAAACATTTGTTGCCGTTATTGTAAGTATATATTTATGTAATTTAATGATTGATATAGTAATAAATATGGGTCAGATTTTTCGAAGAACTATAGTATCATAAATGTTATAGAAAACATAAATATTTCTTGGAATGAGGTAACGGAAAAAATTTGAAAGGAGCGTTGAAAAACATTTGGCCAGATCTAAACTAGAGTCTGTTGTTGATATGAAGGAAATAGTGAAATTAGCAAAACAAACAGGTTTAGATGATGTAAATATGGAAGATCTCAAATAAATTTTGAAGAAAGTCTTTTTAATGATGAGCTCAAGGAACTAGCGGAACAAGAAGAATACAAAAATATTGAAAATAGCAATTCTAAAGAAAGGCAAAAAGAACATTCAACGACATTTCTAAAAACCAGTTTAGCCACAATAACGGAAATTACGGACTAATTTAATGAAAATACGCAAATTTAAATAGGAGTTTAAAAACAAGACGGGGCGTCATGGATGCTTTGTTCACTTATCAACAACATCTTACAGAACGCAAAAAAAATACAAATGACATTAGATACCTTCTTGATAAAATAGCAGAAAATTGGAAATGCAAGAGAATTCGAATGATCTCAAATATAAGTAGTGACATAGAATTTTATTTATTTTTATATATTGATTTGTTATGTTTCTAGAGTAAGAAATAAATTTTTATTGTTATATTGTAATTCTTTCTTCTTCTTTCTTGGCTTATTTCCCTTACGGGTTTGCCGTTCTCAACCTCCAGTAATCTCTATCTTCTATATCTTCTTCTCTGAGGCCCTTCTCTAACATAACATTGTAAACATGTGTTTTCCACTTTACTGCTGGTCTACCCCTTTTTCTTCTTCCCCTTGGTGACCAATTCATAATCGCCCTGGGCCACCTTTCTTCCTCCATCCTCTGAACGTGACCGTACCATCTTAATGTTTTATTTTCAAGTCTTCTAGTCATTGATGTTTCTATTTCCATCTCCCTCCATATATATTCCGTCCTTATCCTATCCCTTCTCGTATATTGTAAGCTTCTTCGCATAAAATCCAATTCTACTGTGCGAATCTTGTCTCTTATTTTATTGGTCATTGGCCATAGTTCCCCCCCGTATGTTGTTATAGGCTCTACAATTGCATTAAAAATATTTCTCTTGGTTTTTTTCATGAGATTTTTGTTCCAGATTTTTCCATGGAGTGCTTTCGTCGCTCTTTTCCCTTTTGTTATTTTATCTTCTATATCCCTGTCCATTTTACCAGTGTCCGATATTATTGACCCTAAATACTTGTATTCAGTACATGCCTTTATTGTTTCATTTTCTATGTGTAAATTGTGTGCTACTCCTCCAACACACATATATTCAGTCTTCTTGAAATTAATCAATAGTCCCCACTTATCATATTCCTCTTTCAGTTTACGTAGCATATAGATCATGTCTTCCTCGTCTTGTGCCACAATGAGTTGGTCGTCAGCAAACATTAGTGAGTGTAAGGTTTTGTTTCTTATTGGTATACCCATTCCTCCACATTTCCGATACCATTTTTCCATAGCTTGTTCGGCATATATATTGAACAGTATTGGTGATAACGTACAGCCTTGCTTCAGTCCTTTTGACACTTCTATTGCTCTTGTTACTTTATTTCCTACTCTGATTTGGGCTTCTGAATTTTCATACAGTGTTTTAGTTACTTCTATCCATTTTTCTTTGATGTTCATTCTTCTCATTGCCTCCCATAGTTGACTTCTTGGCACATTGTCATAAGCCTTCTGTAGGTCTACAAACGTTATATGTGTGTCAATATTTTTTGCTCGATTCTTCTCAATCACTTGTCTGATGCAGTGTATGTTATCTATACATGATCTTCCGATCTAAATCCTCCTTGTTCCTCACTAAAATCTTCCATATGTTCTTCGATTTTAGTTTTAATAATTTTTCCAAACAGCCTGACCATTGTTGGTAGTATACTGATGCCTCTGTAGTTCTGGCATACTGTTTTACTTCCCTTTTTATGTATCGATACAATATATGATTTGTTCCATTCTGCTGGCTTATTTTCTCCGCCTTCTATTTTCTGAAACATTTTGGTTATTATTTCTATTAGCTTATTTCCCCCGTATTTTACTAATTCTATTCTGATGTTTCCTGGACCTGCTGATTTATTATTTTTTGATTGTCTCAGTGCTTTTACCACTTCTTCCTGCTTTATTTCTCTTTCCTCCAAAGGTATTTGGTTTCTTTCTATTCTATCTTGTTTTATCATATATTGATGTATTTTTTCCTGTAGAAGAGTCTCATAGTATTCTATCCATTTTATTTGCTTTATTAATGTAATATTAGTAGTATTTTTTGATTCTTGCCGTAAATTATGAATCACTCTCCATGCTTCTTTAGATCGGTTAAAACCTATTGTGTTATTTATATTCCTACAGACGTTGTCCCAGTATTCATTTTTTTCTTGTCTCACCTGTTCTTTTACTTGTCTTCTAATTTCTACATACTTTTGTCTAGAGTTTTGAGTTTTGTTCATTAACCATTCATTATATCTTTCCTTTTTGGTTTTTATTTTCTCTTCTAGTTCTGGGGTGAGTGTTTCTTTTTTATGTTTCCTTTTTTGTTCTATTCCCAAAGCCTCATATGCTGCTGTGTGAATACTACGTTTTACATGTTCGTATATTACCTCCGGGCTTTTTTCTACTATATCTTCGTCAAGTTGTCTTTCTAATCTGCTTTGGTATAACTTCTTAATCGATTCTTCTCTTAACAGTTCGATCTTATATGTGGGGTGTTTTAAGTCTTCCATTTGTTCTTCCGTATCCTCCTCTTTTTTGGTACGTGTTGTTTTTCTTGTAAATTCAAAGGTTCCTACCACCATGTGGTGATCTGATCCACATTCCGGTTGTCGAAAGACTTTTATGTCTTTTATTTTCAGCTTCCGGTCTCTTCTGACAATTACTAAGTCTATAATTGACCTGAGTCCTCGTGTTGGCTGTATCCATGTGTACTTGTGTATGTCCTTATGCTGGAAAAAAAGTATTGGCTATCATCAACCTATGTTCTCTGCATAGGGTAAGCAGACGTATTCCGTTGTCATTCATCTTTTCTTCTCCAAATTTTCCTAAAGTGTGGTCCTTCTCTTTCTTCCCAACCCTACTGTTCAGATCCCTATTATTATAATTTCACTTCGTTTGTTAACCTTTTCTATCTGTTCGTCCAGGATGTTAAAGAACTCCTCTTTCTCTTCGGCACGTACATCGTCATTTATGGCGTATACACCTATGATCGTCAACATTTGTCCATATATTTTTATTTTAATTTTTAAAATGCGATGATTAATTTCTTCCCATGCTTGTATCATCCTTGTCCATTTCTTCTTGACTAATATGGACACTCCACTTTTGGCTCTTTCACTTTTCGGCACTCCACTCCACAGGTGTATGTAATTTCCGTAGGTTTCCTGGCCACTTCCTTTTTTTTTGTTTCCGTTAGTATCACTATGTCCAGATTCATCTTTTCTATTTCCATCATCACTTCCTTTCTCTTAGTTGCGAGTCCTTGAATATTCCACGTTCCTAGTTTTAATGTCTTTTTCGGTCTTTTGGGTTTACCATCTAATTTCTTCTTGTTGCCTTCTCGTTTTTCATGTTGTTTTTGGTTGAGTCTTAAAGGTGGAATCTGAAGACATCGTGTAGAACTGCCCCCCCCCCCCGTATCCATTGGGCCTCCCTCTTTTCGAGGTGTGGATTTCCACCCGGGGAATTATTTCCTTTCTTTCGTTTTTCATTCTACTAATAAATTTTCAGCTCCCTTTCTTTTTACATGTGATAGGTTTCTAACGCCTAACGCCATAACCCCCGCTTGGAGGACCTGTTTGTATCAGCCGCTCACTATGAGGCAGACGCTGTTGGTTCTTTTGCCTCTTCCGCCGTTGAGATGTATCACCCATCTTCCTCCGCCTTCCGAGCCATTGACCGGTTTTCACCCGTACCCTGAGAAGGGGCCCTTACAGGGTGCTATCAACCGGGCCAGCTGAACCCTGGTTTATTAGAGAGGTGTTACTCCTCTATCCCTCACCTCTTTTCCAACCTGGCTTGGGACAGGCTTCGGCGGGTTTATATTGTAATTAAAAAACATATTTAATAAATTTAAATGACAAAATACTTAAACAATTTTTCAAGTTTATAACTGTTTTTCCCTAATCCCATTATTTTTATTAATATTTTATTTATCGCTTCGTTATTTTGTATAACGCTTAAATTAATTGGAACGTATCCCCCGCGTTAAAAGGGGTCTTACTGAATAGGTAAATTCAATAAATACGAAGATGTGCGCATTTGAGCGAAAAGTGGCACATTTCCGAGCGAGCGAAGCAAATGAAGCGCGACGCGGAGCGGCACACTTCATTTTCCCGAGATCGGAATGTGCCACTTTGAGCTCGAATGTGCACACTCCGCTTTTCACCACGATTAGCAATAATCAATTTACTTTAAAAAATATCTAAGTAATTCTAAAACCCTAGTTGCGCTCTCAGAATTTCTTTTTGGGGCTTAAATTATAAGTCGAAGTCTTTATAACTCCAATTTATTCGTGTCTTCCTTAAGATTCGACTTATCGCGGTTCTACTGTATTTAAATTTTGCAATAATAAGTTTTATTGTTTTAAAATGAAAATATGTAATTTCTTGATATTTAAAAATATAAGGACGGATTAATCGACAAACGAAAACGAATTTATTTAAAGTAATTTGGTAATTTATCTAATTGCAAATAATCGACTTCAAAGTGAAATTAACTTTGTAAACTTTCGCTTTCGGATCTGTTATGCTATCGAGCTTGTTCTCGGGGACTAAATTGCTGCAAAGCCTAGAATAGTCCGGGTAACCCACTTTCCTGCAGCCGCGCCTAGTTCATCTTTTATTATTGTTATCCTAGGATTTGTTTTAATCAACTTAACGAAATCAAAAATGTTTCCATAAGAGACTTTCAAAAATAATATTATATTGTAGAAAAATTAAATAATAGACAAACAATTAAAGAAGCTGGCTGGGTGTTAGTAATATCATTTGATTTTATACTCTTCTAATATTCGTAGACATCAAAATGTAAAAATAAATAAAAGAAGGCGTGGGATTTTATAACTGGGTAATTATGACATTACACTTGTTGATCAAAGTACAGTTAATCACAAAAGTCTACATACTGTACTGCAAATTGTTAGTTAATAATACGAATAAATATTTTAAAGCAGATTAAAGACAGAAATGAATTTGTTTTGTCGTATAAATGGTGTTATTATAAGCGGTAATCATTCCAATTAATAAGAATACTTCAAAAATAAAAATCTTATACATGGTGTCCCAGTACTAATAGACGCCATTGATACATCTCACAGAAAATAAAATTCTGAGACGAAAAGTCCTTTGTCATTTTTTGATCAGACCCATAGATAATTAGTTATTAATAAAAATGGGTGGCCAATCAGGTGCGCGTTATAACAGCAAGAAGAAAAGAGGGGGAAAGTGAGAGGTGACTGCAAGAGTGAGATGAAGGCGGGACAGCAGCTTTAACAACGGGACGAAAAGTCCAAGCATTAACTCTTATGTGCTCGACTCTCCAGAAATTCCAGAAATTAATTTAATAATTAATTTTAGTGAAGAGGCACCTGAGTGTTGAATCTCCGAAATAGTGACTGTGTTTACTCCCGTAGACTGCCGTGCGAGCGAGCCTGCTGCTTTCCCGCCTTCATCTCACTCTTGCACTCACCTCTCACGTTCCCCCTCTTTCTTCTTGCTACTATAACGCGCACTTGATTAGCCACACATTTTTATTAATAACTAATTATCTATGGGTCTGATCAAAAAATGACAAAGGACTTTTCGTCTCAGAATTTTATTTTCTGTGAGATGTATCAATGGCGTCTATTAGTTCTGGGACACGGTATATAATGATAATACAAAATTTCAAAGAAGTCTACATGTATGATTATTCCAATAGAAATAAAAATTAAGCAATGTTTGATAATATGTTGTTTAGTTCATTGAATTGGATAACTTTTGGGTCACTGTTTGAAGTAAGTATTTGATGTTATTTCTCCAGTAAAATGTGCTTTTTGCAATTTCACCCCCTTTTTTGTTTTTTTCTTAGGTACCCGTTTCCTCTCCCCGTAATTAACTGCAATTGTATAGGTCTTACAAAAGTATTGTGCTACAGTTTTGATGATTGTCGTTTTTAAGTAAGTTTGAATGATTTACCATCGTTTCCCTATGACATGTTACATTTGTTTATAATATATTGATAAAGTTTTATATTATACAAAAAATTAAATTCGTTACAAGTATTTGATGTTGTTAAAACATTTTTATCACACACGCCTGGAAAGTATTATATTCGCGCACGTTATTCGTACAGTCAAACTAAGAAGTAATCAACACCCTAGAAACAGACCTACAGTAAACGTACTATTCCAAGAGACAATAAAAGAAACAATAAAAGGTACTAGATTTACAAAGATCAATCTTAATTGTTTTGTAACCATGCAGCGCCAGATTTGGTCTCTTGGAATAGTACGTTTACTGTAGGTCTGTTTCTAGGGTGTTGATTACTTCTTAGTTTGACTGTACCTAAGTATAATACTACTGTGTAGAAAGTGCGGGAAGTTTTCGATTGCGCCCGAGAGCGGAGTTGGGCACACGAACAAAGTGAATGCGCTCATCCGCTCGAGAGGGCTGTAGACAACCGCACGAATTAGACATACTATTTTTAATTACTCATGTAGTACTAATAATTATTATTTTAGTATTCAAATTGAAGAATTACTATATTCAAATTGCAAGAAATATTTATCATTTGGCACTTAAAGTTGACATTAGAGATGAATCTAGCATCGATTTGTGTGTTTTATTTAATTTTTGCGTTTTTTATTGTGAATTGCGTGGGGCAATCCTGATTTACGCAGACGAAATAATTGAGGGGGTAAAGAGCATCTTTTCACATGAACTAACCTGCGCGAATATAGTACTTTTCAGGCACGAGTGATAAAAAATTCTATTTTTTAATACGCTACGTCAAATATGAAAGAAATTAAAACATTCTTTATCACACAGTAAAAAATTTCAGTGTAAAGTTGGACCCGGCGACTTTTACACGCCCGTGTGAGTGTGAAATTGCCTTCGTGTTAAATTTTCACTTGAATAAATTTCACATGGTGTGATTTACTGTTTTACACCGTTCCGTGTTATTATTTATAATTTAACTAATTAAATTACTATTAGTGGTTTCTAATCTATGAAAATATATTATTTGGCGCGATGTTCAAACGACTAGTTATAGACTTATAATATATTTATAAATAAATGAATAAATTATAAAAAATATACCAGGTGTGCAACCTTAAAACGGCCGTTTTCTAATAGATGGCAGTACGCGCGCATTAGGCATTAGCCAACCTTGCCTGCCATTTTTTCTCATTGCTTTGATCTTTGCCATTAGTAAACAAAAGACAAAGTCAACAATTTCGGACAATAACGTGTCCTTTGATCACGATAAACATGTCGAATTTTGTGCCAGATAAAGAGCATTTGCGAGGAGCACTGCTATTCCTCTTCAATTGGAAGAAATCCGCCGCCGAAGCGCATAGAATTCTTGTGGAGGTCTATGGCGACAGTGCTCTTAGTGAAACTCGGTGCAGAGCGTGGTTTCGGCAATTCAGAGACGGAATATTTAACGTCACCGACAAAAAGCGCAAAAATCGACCAAAAGTTTTTGAGGACACCGAATTGCAAGATTTATTAGACGAAGACGATACCCAATCGCAGAAACAACTTGCCGCGAAGTTGAATGTTAGCCACCAAGCAATTTCGAAACGCCTTTTTGCTATGGGAAAGATCCAAAAGATCGGGAAGTGGGTGCCACAACAAAAAATCATTTTTGCATCGAATCGTCACTGGCATAGAAAAATGGATCTTTTTTGAAAACCCTAAGCGCAAAAAATCGTGGGTGGACCCCGGAAAACCCTCAACATCGTCTGCTAGGCCAAATCGATTCGGGAAAAAGCCAATGCTGTGTGTTTGGTGGGACCAGAAGGGGGTGGTTTACTACGAACTGTTGAAACCTGGTGAAACGATCAATACTCAACGCTACCAACAACAAATCATCGAATTGGATCGTGAATTGTGCAAAAAAAGACCCGAACACGCAGATCGACATGAGGGTATCATTTTCCAGCACGACAACGCACCATCACACACAGCAAGATTGGTCCGGGATACATTGGATGCACTTGGCTGGAAGTTGCTACCCCACCCGCCCTACTCTCCTGATCTGGCCCCTTCAGATTACCATTTGTTTGTGTCGATGGGACACGCACTTGCTGAGCAGCACTTCAATTCTTATGAAGATGTTAAAAAATGGCTCGATCGGTGGTTCTTATCCAAAAGGGATGAATTCTTTTGGGGTGGAATCCACAATCTTCCTCGAAGATGGGAAAAATGTATAGCCAGCGAGGGCAATTACTTCGAATAAAATATTTTTCACTTTTCTGCGTTAATTATTGTGTTTTGCTAAATAAAAAAACAGCTGTTTTAAGGTTGCACACCTGGTAAATAAAATTATCAATAATTATTTTACTTTTTTTAATATTCTCATGAATTTTGTGATTCAAATTACAATTTCTCCTTAAAATAATATAATCTAATATCGTATGAGACCGAAACTACACAATCAAATTTTATTTATTGATAAAAAATTATCATGAACTGCATTTACACGCAGTATGGTATAAAATTAAGGATTCACACCGTTCAGAATTTTATACTACACATAGGGCGATTTTTACACCGTACGTGTAAAAAATCATATTCTCGTTAGAAAATTTGCAACAAGAATGTAAACATTCAAGTTGTTACAGGCCCAGGGAAATCTATTAAATACAATAAAATAATTGAAAATTTATCTAATTATACGGTAAATCCTATGTTAGAGAGTAAGAGATAAAAATGAAAATGTTTGTAATGTTAAATATTTAACGTATGGTCATCAATATAAAATTCAATATTTTATTACTGTTAAAGACGAAAATAAGTTACCAGTTTTTGCTCAGATTCGTTCTTTATTTGTTTATAATAATATTCCATTTGCTGTTTGTGCGCTGTGGGAGACTGTTGATTTTGAAGATACATTCAATGACTATTTAATTAAACAAAATAATACAGAATCTATCGTTATCGTAAATTTATCATCGTTAAGCCATGAAGAACCTTATGAAAGCCACAGAAGTATAAGTGGTAAAGGTTTATTTATAGTTTGTAAATATATGATAATTGTTACATAATAAATAATTATAAAAATCTTAAAAGTAATTGATTGTAAATATATTTTCATAGATTAGAAACCACTAATAGTAATTTAATTGGTTAAATTATAAATAATAACACGGAACGGTGTAAAACAGTAAATCACACCGTGTGAAATTTATTCAAGTAAAAATTTAACACGAAGGCAATTTCACACCAAAATTTCACACTCACACGGGCGTGTAAAAGTCGCCGGGTCCAACTTCAAACCGAAATTTTTTACTGTGCGTATCATTTACAAGTAAATATGTAGGTATACAATATAATATAGGTATACCTATATAGATAGGTTTTTCAATATTAAAGATTTATTACATACACATAATTCTAATTATGAGCTAAGTTAATTTGCTTATTTATTAAAATTACTGAAAAAACATTAAACTCACAAAAAATCAAATTTTAAAGGCTACAAAATGAACAATAATGTAAATCCGCCTCTGAATCACAATGAAGTGTGGAATATTAATAATTCCCGCATTCGAGCGTTTAATTTGAATATAAAAAACATTTGAAATTTACTGTGAATGCATTAAATAGGTACCGATTGTTTTCTAATAAAATAACTACGGTTTAAGTTCTGAAAACAAAAAAACACGTGCAATTCTTTACCAAAAAAAGATAATGTAGTAGTAGCTTTCATTGTAACTATTATTGCAACGCGCATACATTCAAATTAGGTAGACATGGCGGTTAGAATTAAATTTATATTGAATTAATACAAAAATAGTAGAAAACTACATACACAAAAAGTACGTATTTTGTTCATCAATCAATTTGACAAGACATGAAGTAGAAGGGTATGATGTGGTATAATTTACATGAGTTTAAAACAACATTTGGCAAACTCGTACTTGTTTTCCTTTCAATTTTTTAATTTAAAACTTTTGACTTTGCTTTGTGTGAAAAATGGTGTAGTTCGAGCATTGGCGCACCCAAATTTTTTTTTTTTTGAACGGTGAGGGCTGTGTTGATTTTCAATTTTTTTTTTTGTAGAAAATATATATTACATTATCTTCTCGGTTTAAACTCAAAAATATGAAATATAACGGTACTAAATTTAATTTTTTGACTTTGATTATGAAATGAAAAAGTTATTGTGGACCAATACAGTAATCCCACATTATCCGCGGGAAATAGGTGCTTGAAATATAGCACAGTTAAGAAAACTGCGGATAACAAAAACCTATAATAAAGTATGGTTTAAAATATGTATGTATGAATTTAGGTTATAGTCAGAGAGTCGATGCAGTTCTTGTGGTTAGTAAGAGAAGAAGAAAAACCAGAGGAAAATTGCGATGTGTTGCGCAGGAGATTGCACGCTTGCGCTGTACGATTAAGGACAAATCTTTTTGTTTTAATATTCTGACATGTTCGTATAAACGAAATCACCGACAAAAAATCCGCGAATAATGAGGGATTACTGTACAATGAATATCAGGTATGTGCACATTCGAGACCTGAAATGTGTTATTTTGTGTTCAAATGTTCACACTCGGTTTTTCACCAAAATCTTTTTAATTAAAATTATATAACAGCTATAGTCTACAAAATTTCTTTCTGGATATTCGATTATTTTTCATAATTTTTCCAATATTTTTAACTTGTTTCATTAAAAAATTAGCCTTGTCGTTGATTTTCGTTTAACTATAAAAAGTGGGGGGTCACACCCGCTAGGTGCGTCACTTATCAAACTTTAAGCTAGAATCACTGTTGAGTAAAACCCAACTTTTCGGTTTAAAAATAATTAATTTACGTACGGTTATTAAGAAAGTTAATATCAAAATCCCACACATGCACTTTTATGTACGCAGACCACCAACAAAGTAATTGCTTTTAAATTAAATAATAGACGACTTAAGCATAACGTGTACGGTTTCAGCAGATTGATTTTTATGCTATACACTGTAAAAAATAAATTTTATATTAAATTCCTCCTCAGTTTAACCAATATAAGTTTAAATGAAATTATTTTCATTTTACTTAACCGTACAAATTTTAACCCAAGATAATCAAAATTTATTTATAAAAAATCCCCCTGATTTCGTTTAACCTTCCGTGTACGAGGTGGGGTATAACTAAAAGTGTCCAATTTTTTTTTTGTTAAAACCGGACGTTTGTTAATGGAGCTTAAAACCGAGTGTGCACATTCGAGCTCAAAGTGGCACATTCCGATCTCGCGAAAATGAAGCGCGCCGCTCTGCGTCGCGCTTCATTTGCTTCCCTCGCTCGGAAATGTGCCACTTTTCGCTCGAATGTGCACATCCACGTATTTATTATATTAGTATAATATACCGTGCGCTCCTTCAAATCAAAAATATTAATTTAATGTAGTAAATATTGATTTTATATACCGAAAAACGTATTTACTATAGCAATGAGTGGAAGGGAGCGAGAAGATAGGATAATCTTGTCAATGCAAGTAAGAGGGAACGATTAAAATTCTTCAATTAATTTTTCGTGTAATTGTTTGTTCTAAATTATTGCGAATCATTAAAAAATTGCCGTAAAATTAATTTGTATTGCAATAAAGAAGCAAGAATGAAATTCTTGTTAAGATTTCTTAATATTCGATATCGTAATTGACACGTGACTTTCGAATTTAATACTCAAGAAAAGACTCAATAATTTAAAAAAAGTTTTATTTTAGTATTTATATTAATAAAAGTCTATAATAATTCATAAATAAATATGTTTTACTGAAACCTATTCATTATTGGTTATTAAAATATATTTCTTATCATTTAACTGTCATAATGTACAATTTTGTGGATTTTATATCATTTTAATTTCGGGGTATGGCAAACCCCACCTAGTATGGCATGTGACATTCAGTCACCTAGTATACGGAAAGTTAAACCCTACAATCAATAGTATCAAAATTGACAATAATTATTTGCAACTGTATAAAATTATATCTCGAACTTTAATTCGTGATGTCTTTAGATCTAGTTAGATTTTGAGATAATTTCAATAATTTTTTATATTTTAGGTCCAATAAGTACATAGTTTCTTTCAAAAAACTACTGTAAGCTTGATTTGAAAAATCTAGAAACCTTCGCGGTGACAGTTGTCAGTTATTAGTGATCTCTTTTAAACCGTTCTTTTAACTATTAACAGCAACTTTATTACAATATGCCACAGCAGAATTTACCGTGTGTTTCTAGATATAAAGCTAAGTACTAATATTTAAGTTTTTATTTATTCTTTTAGTTTAGTTTTAACATTCGTTTTGCGTTCTTTTTTTTGCCGTTTTTAAGCGGTTCCAACGCTTTTTAATTTATTGGGTTGTGCGTCTAACGGTCGTCGGCATTGTAAAAACTAAAACCAAATAATGAAAAGGAGTTATTCGTGTAACAAACGTCAAAATGGAGAAAAGCTTCGTATAATCACATGGAACATTGGTTCCTTAACAGGAAAAGCTGCTGAACTTGCACAAATTATGAAACAACGGAATGTAGATGTGGCATGTGTGCAAGAAACACGATGGTCTGGTGCTAAAGCAAAAAAATCTTGAAAATGGTTTCAAACTCTTTTATAATGGAAAAGTGAATAAACGAAACGGTGTAGGAATTATTCTTTCCACCGATTTGAGTAAAAAAAGTAATATCTATCACAAGAGTGAATGATAGATTAATGTCAATAAAGTTGGCAATTGAAAAAGGAAAATTTATTAATATCGTTTAGGTGTATGCACCCCAAGTTAACATACAAGATACTTGTGAAAAACAAACATTTTGGGAAGAGTTTGAACAGATACTGCAACAAATTCCTTTAGAAGAAGACCTGATTATTGGTGGTGATCTTAACGGTCATATTGGTGAAACTGCACCAGATTTTGCTGAGTGTCATGGTGGTTTTGGATTTGGCACACGAAATGATCAAGGAGAACAAATTTTACAGCTAGCCAAAGCATATGGACTTGCAATCGTCAATAGCTACTTCAAGAAGAAACCCGAACATCTCATTACGTATAAAATTCAATCCACAAATACTGCAACGCAGATCGATTATATTTTGAGTCGGACAGGATTTCGCAAAAATTTTGTAGATTGTAAGGTAATTCCTGGGATACCACTCACAAGTCAACACAGGCTTTTGCTAGGGGAACTAAAATTAAAGAATTCATTACCTAAAGATTCGTGCTGCCCAGGTGATAAAATTAAATGGTTTAAACTGAAAAAGGAAGATAAAATGGATCCATTTACCACCGAAGTAACAAGCTATTTACACCAAAGCCTAAATGAGTCTTCTGAGAAAAGTCCTCAAGAAATGTGGAAACCTTTTCAAAAATTTTGTGTGGAAAAGGCGAAGTTATACCTAGGAGTATCGAAAGGCAAGAAAATAGACAAAGACGTATGGTGGTGGCGTACAGAAATTCAAAATATTCTTAAAAAGAAGAAAGATGCATTTAAAAATTGTTGGAAACATCGTAACGACAATGAAGGTCCAAGCCACCATGAAGAATATAAAAATGCAAAGAAAGAGGCAAAGAAAGCAGTTGCAATTGCAAAAGAAGATGCCCAAAGAAAGTTATATGAAGATCTAGAAACTCCAGAAGGTCAAAAGGACATCTACAAAATTGCAGCTCAAAAAAATAAGAATAGTCAGGACATAACGTACGTAAAGTATATAAATGACAAATAGGGACAGTTGTTAACTGATAATGATGCAATTGGAAACCGTTGGAAGGAGTATTTTGATCAGTTGATGAATGAAGAATTCCCTCATAAACACTTTCAACAACATAATCCTATCGAAGGCCCTTTATATGAAATTACAACAACAATGGTGGAAAAGGCATTATATAAGATGAAAAACAGACGCGCAACTGGACCTGATGAAATACCAGTAGAACTTTGGAACATATGTGGAGAAGATGGTTGTTCATGGTTAAGCTGCCTCTTTAATAAACTATTGGCAGGAGCGTCAATTCCGTCACAATTTTGTGAAAGCTTTCTGGTTCCAATATTTAAGAATAAAGGAGATATCAGAGATTGTGGAAACTATCGTGGTATAAAACTAATGTCCCACACACTTAAAATATGGGAACGCGTACTGTTTAATTGGCTTTCGGAACTGATAGAAATTCATAATGATCAATATGGTTTTAGTAAAGGAAAATCCACAATAGACGCAATTCAGGCGCTCCAAATAATTACAGAGAAAAGACGTGATATGAAAAGATTTTCACGCAGTTTTGTGGATTTAGAAAAAGCCTATGACCGTGTTCCTCGTCAGTTGATCTGGAATGCTCTAAGAAGTCAAGCTGTTCCCGAAGGATTAGTAAAAACTATTTTAGAAACATATAATCAATCCGAGACAAAAATTAAGAGCGGCGCTGGTACTTCTAGTGGTTTCCAAGTTAATGTTGGAGTACATCAAGGATCTGTTTTGAGTCCCCTACTTTTTAACATGGTAATTAATTACTTGACAAGTGATTTAATGGCAAAGCTTCCTTGGAGTATCTTATATGCAGACGATCTTGTATTGGTTGCCGACAACTGGATGGAACTGGAAGAAGTACTAGAAAATTGGAGAGAAACCTTAGAAGACAATGGTTTAAGAATAAGCAGATCTAAGACGGAATATATGTACGTAAACTTCTCTGAACAAATTGGTCCAGCACGTACAATATTTTTAGAGGGTGAACCACTACCAATGACCCATGAGTTTAAATACTTGGGGTCTATTATAAATGATGAGGAACAGCTGACTCGGATGTAAAACATCGTATTAATGTTGGTTGGATGAAGTGGAGATCGGTCTCTGTGTGTTGTGCGACAAAAAGATGCCTATACGATTAAAAGGCAAGATTTATAAAACAGTCGTTAGGCCTGCTTTGGCATACAGTGCAAAAACATGGGCGAGACTGGCTAAACACAATCAACAGATGCACGTGGCAGAGATGAGAATGCTACGATGGTGTGTGGGTGTCACAAAGAAAGATCATGTACGTAATGAACATATCCGAGGTTCATTAAGTGTTCAATCAATTAAGGATTTTATGGATGAATCTCAATTAAAGTGGTATGGACATGTTCAACGTCGAAATCAGAACCACATAGTGCACCGAGTTTTGGCAATAGATGAACCTAAAAGAAAACCAGGCAGGCCAAAAAGTACCTGGAATAGGTCTTCCCTGAAGCTTCAATGTGATTATGACATACCTCCGGAAATGGTTTATAATAGAAGAGAATACTCCTTAAGAACACGCCTACCCCGATAAGGGAGCAGTTGGAACAATTGCATTAAAGGCGAAGATAAAGAAGAAGAAGACTGTAAGCTTGATTTTGCATTATATAACTTGCATTCAAAAATCTTTACCAAACCTACCATCACTGTTCTCTAGAAAAAAATGTTACCTGCATTTCGTCACATCTAAACGTAGGCAGCACTTGACTAAACTTATTTTCAATTGGCATGAGTAATATGTTTTTACAGTGTACTTGTGCTTTTGAAAGTTCAATATCATATTATTTTATTTAGCAAAAAAGAATCTTTAAAATTGTAAATATTATAGTTGACTAATAAAAGCAATTATTTATAACAGTTGTAGGATCGTAAATAAATACCAAACATGTTTACAAAGGCATTTAATTACGTTAAAGACTACACGTCAAGGCGTTAGATTCTGTAAATGAACATTAAAGTCAAATAGACGCTCTTAATAAAAGCTGTAGCGGGCGTTGTGTTGGTCCGAAGTCGAGTGAACGGCTTCTGACGATTCTGACGTTCGTTGTCCCTGGTACCGAAAAGAACCGTTGTTTTGCAAAAGAAAGCTCAGGTCGACTATTCAAAAGTACAGGTGACTCGTAGAACGTTGGGTTTACGAATGAAAGTTGAGGTTCCGCGATAGCCCTTTAAACAGTGCGAGAGCGTAGTTTCGTTACGACGTATTGACTGTGCGCCCTCTAGTAGGGCTGTCGTGTACTAGGGTGGGGGTGCGTTGTGTGTAGTTTCGTTACGACGTGTTGACTGTGCGCCCTCTAGTAGGGGTGTCGTGTACTAGGGTGGGAGTGCGTTGTGCGTAGGGAGATGGTGTAGTAGAGCGCGTGTTACATCCTCCCCCACTGGATCCTTACGACGTCCCGGCGGAAGATCCAGGACCATTGTTTTTCCGTGGCCGACCGCGTCTCCTGATGCCTTGTACGGGTGGTGTGGCTTCTTGGGGCGGTTCTGGAACTACTTGTTGTGCATCATCGGTGTCGGAGTCCGGGGAGTAGCGATATAGGATTCCCTGTGACATCAGGTATCCTCTGGATGTTCACTTTGCAAAGTCTTCGTTTGCGGGGTTTCGAGTTTCGAAACAGTCTATTATCTTCTTCAACTCCGGGTCCGCGAGTTGGGCCATCTGGACGTTTTCCGGTGGTCTTACGGGAAGGTCGAAGGATATGGTGCATATGTCGCACGTAGGTTCGTTGTGTGGGTTGCAGGGAGGTCGAGATAGCGTGTCGGCTATTACGTTGCACTTCCCTGGCGTATATTTGATATCGACTTGGTACGACTGAATAGCTAGGGCCCAACGGGCTAGTTGTCCGGTTGGGGTCTTCAGACTCATCAGCCAACGAAGAGGCTGGTGATCCGTAGCTATGGTCACCGGGCACCTCTCAATGTAGCCCCGAAAATGGTCCAGGGCCCACACGAGGGCAAGCGCTTCCCGTTCCGTGGTGCTGTAATTGCGTTCGGCCGGGAGCAGCAAGCGGCTGGCGTACTCGACGGGTTTTTCTTCCGGTCCTTCCCCTTGCAGGAGTACAGCTCCAAGGGCGTAACCGCTGGCATCGGCCCTGGTCATGAAGGGTTGGGTGGTGTCCGCTTGTCGTAGTATAGGGGCGGAGACCAATCGGTCCTTTAGATCCTGGTAGGCGGCGTTGTGTGCGGGAGTCCATTCCCACGAGGCGTTCTTTTTCAGAAGCGCGTTTAGGGGTTTGGCGATTTGCGCAAAGTTGGGTACAAATCGTCGAAACCATGAACAAGTGTGCAGGACTGAGGCTAATTGCTTTGGGTTCCGAGGCGTGGGGCGGCGAGCAATCGCAGCGGTTTTCTCGGGGTCAGCAAGTAGAACTTCTGGGGTGATGCGATGTCCTAGGTATTTGACGTCGGTTACCGCAAATCGGCACTTGGGTCGTTTGACTCGCAGCTTGAAGAGACGAAGTCGGCCTAAGAGTAACTCGAGGTCGTGTAAGTGGGATTCCGGCGACGAGGATAGTACTATAATGTCGTCTAAGTACGCGAGGATGTTCACCGTGGGTAGTCCGGCACGTAAACGATCGATTAAACGCTGGAAGGTGGCGGGCGCGTTCTTTAAACCGAACGGCATCCTTTTGAAACAGAATAATCCCTGGGGACATACGAAGGCGGTTTTGTCTTAGTTCTCGGGTCGCACCGGGACTTGCCAATAGCCGGCTCGTAGGTCCAAGGTAGACATGATAGAGGCGCGAGCGGTATGTAGCAAGTCGTCCATCCGGGGTAGCGGGTAATGGTCGCTCTGGGTGACGGCATTCAGTTTGCGGAAATCGACGCAGCGCCGGGTGCTGCCATCGGGTTTTGGTATCAGTACCACGGGTGCGGCCCAGGCGGATTCGCATTTTTCGATGACATCGTCCTCTAACATGTGAGTGATCTCGCTGGCTAGCAGACTCTGTTTAACTTGAGACAACCGGCAGGGGGGTACCGCGATGGGTTGAGCGCTGCCGGTCTCTATCCGGTGCTCCGCAAAAGGAGTGGGCATTCCCCCTGGCTGAAAGATATCCTGGTTGCGTCCTAAGACGGCTTGTTGCGAGGGTGTCATTGAACTGCCCTCCGAGTCGGCTAATATGGTCAGCGCTTCTGTCTCGACCAAAGCGATGTGATACTCTCGGCGAATGCGGGAACACTGGTTCCGTGGGTAGAGGTGGGAGGTCGTCAACCGGGGTTTAAAACCGTGATTGGGGTTCGGAAAATACCTCGTACGTGGGTACTGTTTGCGCGGGCTTGTGGTCGCTGTCGGCGTCGCTGTCTGGACCGAACAAGGCCTCGAGACGTCGTTTCTTCTTTTGTCGCCTGTCCTTGGGCGAAACTTCGGTGTGGGCCTCTCGTAGAAAGGGCCACTGTGTGTTTGGGGTTTCGGCGAAACTCCACGTTCTCTTGGCCGTGTCTATGGCTATCCTCGCGTCTCGCAGAAAGTCCATCCCTAGGAGCGTCTGGTTGCGGGCTTCGGGGAGGATGAGAAACGTGGTGCGAATGGTTTTGCCCTTGAGTTGCACTCTGGCGGTGGTTGTTAGTGTCCGTTGTGCTCGGGGTTTTCCGTCAGCCATCAGGAGGTTTACCCATTGGGGCGTGAACCGATGATGCTGGTTCTTTAGAATTCGGTAAAGAGTTGTCCCGGCGACACTTTGTCTTGCCCCCGTATCGAACTAAGCAGGGTCGGTTTGTCTACCGACGCTGATCGATACGACGGGTCGTTCGGCTGCCAAGGGGAGCGAGTTCAGACTTCGCAGGTCCGCACTTGGGCTTGCATTGCACTTGTGGCAGTTACTCTTAATCACGCCAGGCTCTCCGCATCCGTAGCAGGAAAATGCGGGTGCTGGGTTGGAACGCGGAGGGTTGCTGGGAGATGATCGGTGACGCGTGGCGCGTGCCTTCTTCCGGCATTCTTCCTCGTTGTGTCCGGGGTTTTTGCAATAGTTACACCCGAAACCGCGTTTGTCATCCTGGGCCTTTGGGGCCTATTGGTGGTGCCACAAATTCCTCGTATTTCCGTATTTCATGGAGCAGGTCGTGGAAGGTGACCACTGGTGACCGGGGGACTGCTTTCTTTATTCGTAGATGTAGTAGTCCGTACACCATGTCTATCTGCAGTTCCTCATTGGGCTGGGCGATGTCGGGAATTCCGGCAAGCAGGGCGCGCTTCTTCGCAATGAAGAGCTCAGTGTTCTCTCGTTCCTTCTGCTCGGTGGCAAAAATTTCGCGTAAATGGTGTGGGTGGGCCTTGTTGGTCCGTACGTTTGGCGGATGATTTTCTTTGCCTCCACTCTGAGTTCCGCTGGCGGCCATGGCGTCGGGTTGCCCTGTGACGTTCATGTTGCGGCTCTGGCTCCTAGTAGTCGGTGGTGACGTCGTGAAGGTGGTGCTGCTGCTTCCTGGTGGATGGCGTGTTTCGGCCACTTGGTTGGGCGCCAATTTGTAGCGGGCGTTGTGTTGGTCCGAAGTCTTGTGAACGGCTTCTGACGGCGGCAGCGCTTGCTACGTAATTCGTACGTTCGTTGTCCCTGGTCCCGAAAAGAACCGTTGTTTTGCAAAAGAAAGCTCAGGTCGACTATTCAAAGGTACAGGTGACTCGTAGAACGTTGGGTTTACGAATGAAAGTTGAGGTTCCGCGATAGCCCTTTAAACAGTGCGAGAGCGTAGTTTCGTTACGACGTATTGACTGTGCGCCCTCTAGTAGGGGTGTCGTGTACTAGGGTGGGGGTGCGTTGTGCGTAGGGGGATGGTGTAGTAGAGCGCGTGTTACAAAGCAACAATTCAACTAATTACGCTTCAGCAACTCCGGTTGTTCTCATTACCACCAACAAAAGTCAATTAATTTAAGATACTTAGCATTCACTTTTTAACTAAAAGGAAAAACCTTTTCTTCGTTCTTTCTAAAGAAAATATGTAAATTTTCATTAAAAATGATGAAAACAAGAAATCTTAATTAACTCAAAGAATTAAATATTTAATTACTACAAATATGAATAAATGGCATAAGATTTTTGATTATACATTCATAGAAATAACTTCTTCTTCTTTCTCTTTGTCCCCATTTATATCTCACGGTGTTGGGTCCATAGAAGTAACTAAATAGGAAATGGGTAGGCCGCCAAAAATTTTAGTAGGTCGATATTGCCGAGTTTCAAGGTTCACGGTCAGGTTCGTGATGGAACGATAGCGTAGAAATCCACCCTCCTATAGAATAAAGGTGCGTACGGATATAAAGCCTGCGTGCTTTGAATTCTCTTCGCTACAAAAATCGATTAGTTCCTGTAACTACTGTTGAATTGTGTGACAGCTTAAACTTAGTAAATGCAGCCAATTTATGTAAGATTAATAATATGTACTCCCCAGTTACCATTTATTATTATACATTTTCAAAATCTCAAAGATATTTTATTAAATACCTAATATAATAAATTTTCTCTTTTCTATATGAGATAAAAAACTGAGAATGAGTCTTGTATTTAAAAAAAAAAATTGATAATACAAGACAATTGAAAAAATATTTTGTTCTCTGGGCGTACATATGCTTTCATCACCCCCTTTCTCTGATCTTGAAATTGGATTTATTATTCCCGAAGTTTTATTGTTCCGTTCTTAGACAACTCTGTGAAGGACGTTTTGGATAACTGTCCGATAGATGAACTGCTATTTGGGAAAAATTTTCCCGAAACGCTAAAAATCTCAAAGGAAGCAAAGAAATTTGGCGCTTCACTTAAGAAGAAAGATCCACCTCATTTTAAAATGGAGGACTACCGCACAGTATTGCATTTAGTTTACAAGAATTGTTTTTTTACAACAATAGATCTTAAAAATGCATATTTTTTAATTCCGATTCATGAAAGTCACAAGAAGTTTTTAATGTTTATATTTGAAGAAAAGCATTATAGGTTTAACTGTTTACCATTTGGGCTTAGTACTGCGCCATATTTGTTCACAAAACTTTTGAAGCCAGTATTAAGACATTTAAGAACAAATGGAATTACATGTGTAGCATATCTAGATGATATAATAATCATTAGTCAGACTTTTCAAGACTCACAAGTTGATACTCAATTTACAGCAAATTTTTTAATGTCCTTAGGATTTATTATAAATACAAAAAAAAGTTCACTTCTACCGGCCCAACAATGTAAATATCTAGGATTTATGTACGATTCTTGCCGGATGCTCATATCGTTACTACAGAACAAAATCACTATTATACTAGATAATATTTTAACGACCTTAGCAAAAGACAAAATTTCTATTAGAGAAATAGCCCAATTAATAGGAAAACTGGTAGCGGCCTGTCCAGCGGTGCCGTACGGCTGGGTTTATTTAAAACATTTAGAGAGGGAGAAATTTTTGGCACTACAACTTTGTAACCAAAATTATAAAGCAAAAATGTCCATTTTGCAATGCTTAAAAAAGAATTTAAGATGGTGGCTCAAATCCATGTCCAATAATACAGGAATGCAGATCTTGTTAAGCAGAGAGTTTGCTCTGGAGATATTTTCAGATGCCTCACCAACGGGTTGGGGGGCATATTGCTCTGGGCAATCCACGCATGGTTTTTGGGACCGGAGTGAGAGGTACATCACATAAATTACTTAAAACTGTTAGCCGCTCTAAACGCTGTGAAATCTTTTGCAAATAATTTGTCAAATTGTTCGATTTTAGTTAGAATTGACAATACCACGGCAATTTCCTGCATAAACCGTATGGGTAGCGTTCGTTTTCAGAACTTAAGGGGGCGGTCCGAGAGAACTGGGTTGCCTAATATCGACTAAAATTTAGACGTTTCTTACTTCAATTACCATTTCTAAATAACAATATATAATGTTACAAAAAAAATTTAATACACCAATAAAGGATTGGACTAGAGCATGGCATATTTCATTTTCCCCAAAAATGTAATATAAATCTAAAAAAAAATAGCAAACCTGCTGAAATTAAAATGCTTTAAGGGGCAAAAAAGACGATAGTTCAAGCTGTAATTATACAAAAACTAAAGAATTTGATCAAATTTGAAATATGCTATGCTGTAAAGCCATCTTTTGTGTATATATTGTTAGAAAATTGTATTGAAAAAGTAATTAATAACAATTTGGTAATTGAAGTGGCGAAGCACTGTTTTTGGTCTCGCTGGGCAAGGTTATGTTGAGAGTTTTATTGCGGTTCCTCGTTTTCGCTAACCAAAACTTTGACCCTTGTCCGTTAGATGGTAATAGCGTTGAACAGTTGTATTTGAAAGTTGTGGGGTAATGGCGCCTTAGGATGGCGTTATTACATCAGTGATAGACAAAAAAAGACTATAATAATTAAAAATTACACTCAGATTTATTTTAGGGTCTGTAATAATCACAAACACATTTGTCTGGTTTCTATATGAGAATTCGTTTAGGACTAGTACGGATTGCGTAATCGCGCTATTCTTTGCGGTGTTGCCCCGCGGACCAGATTTTTTTCAGGTACCTGAACGCAGATCGATAAAAATCGTAACATCGTAATGGTTTAATAATATCAATGCATTCATTAATCAGTGCGACCAATTTTATATAAATCAAATTGCGAATTTAAAATCAGCTTAGTGTGCGCTTGCGCTTTATGCGGTGGTTTAAATCGCGTAGTTTGAGTTGACAATGGTCAACTTTTACAATAGTAAAATCTTTGTTGAATGCGGCTTCGTACTTTGCCTTTATGGTTTGAAGGCGCTTTTGACCGATGTTTTCGCACATTATAGCCCTAAATAGTTCATGAAAAGGTAAATGACCAATGTGCCATTTACATTTTACCTTTATTTTACCTTTATACCAAAATAATAATGTCTGTGGTAAATATTTTTTTATTAAATTCATTGAAGTAAGTTTTTGTCTAAATTATTTTCTATTTTTAGGTTTCATTTATGATGAACTTCAATACAGATAAAGATTTGAGCACTTTTTGTCATAGTACTACATGTTTGAAAAGTTAGTATACATATACAGGGGGTCCCAAATTAAGTAGGCTAACATGGGTATCTTTCTTATTAGTGGAGATACAAGTCTGGTTAAATGGGCAATGTTTTGCAGTTTTAGATGCTGATTCAGATTCCGTTATTAAAATTTTAAAATTCCGAATAGTTCCGAAGTAATCGTAAAAAACTGAAAATCGTTATTTTCTGTAATGTCAAATAACTTTCTAATTATAAAATTTACAAAAAAAGTTTAATATAAAAGTTACTAGGTTTCATAAAATACAGATTGAAAAGGTATGGTAGGGATCACAATCTTTCAAAAAATAAGGCACGTATACAAACAGACTTTCATAAACGTTATAGTATGTTGTGAAGTGGTTGTATAATTTTAGATTTTTGATAAATCAACGAGTTTTGCACAAAAAAATTAATAAAACGAAAAGCAGCTCAACTTCTAAGCTTTCGTGCGTTTTTCAAAATAATGATATTTTTATTAATCAAACAGCAAAGCTTGTGAAATTATCGTAGATTTTATTTTTTGAGATTAATTTTATTAAATGGCTATCAAGCAATTGAAGTATGCCAATTTTGGTAAACATTTTCTGGGAGCATACATAGATAAGGGGTAGTTCATAAAATAACGTTCGCATACAAGGGGGGGGGGGGGTCTTGCTGAGTGTGACACGGGAGACGGGGTGTCTACGGCAACGTGACGTTCGCCGTTCATTACATTTTAAATTAGTATTTCTTTCGACTATTTTTCTTTTTAAATTTTTATCATAATAGAAAGTCATTCATTTTGTATTTAGTAAATACATATTATTTATTTTTTCCTTATAAAAGATATTTATTGATTTATTTAAATTTTATTATAAAAACTAAATAAATATTTTTAATTCTCAAAATTTGTGTACTATCAATAGAAATTTATCATATTCGGGGAGGTCTTAGTTTTTGTGACAAAATATTTCTAGGGGGGTCATAGGAAGTGTGACACCGCGTGACAAGGGGGGGGGGTCAAAAGCTGATTTTAGCGTGACGTATTTTATGAACGGCCCCTAATAAAATAAAATAAATTTCGTTATCATCTGCTTCCAAAATTGCGAATCCTTGCAAAAATATGCCCCTTTGAAAAGATATTTATTCAAGGTATGCAATTTAAATATGCACTTTGCATTCCAGATCATTTCCAATTATTCTAGAATTTGAAAATACTAAGTATGTTTAGTATTTATTTACGATATAAGTATTTATTTCAATCTGATATTTTCAAAATTTAACTTTTTTCGTTCTTACTCCCTTATCACGGTTAATATTTTTACCACAAAATACTCTTCTGCCCTTAAAATTTTGTTAGTTATTTTTTAACCACAATTATAAATAATTTCGATATATAAAATGATTTAAAAATTTATATAGAAAACATTTTTTTAATAAATATAATTAGACTAAAAAACATTAGTATCAAAGTATTTTTCAACATGGTGTAGCGGGTAGACACCTCTTCACGATCCCGGTGGAGAGCAGGTCTACTACAGGGATGCGACCCTGCCTTTCGCGAGCTATGATTTTTTCCTCCTACTACCTAAACTTTTTGGGAGGAAATCATATCCCAACCTATGTTTCCCACTCATACCACATAAATCCTATATACCTTATATATCCATACCACCCTCCAACCCGTCTGGCCAACGTGGAGGATTTAAAGGCTATCAAACCTCTCAAATAATATATAAATGGCGAGTTTTAAAACAACAAACGTACCCCAGGTGGGTAGATCATCAATTGGCAAATCCCACACTTTAAAAAGGTCTGTCCCATGGATTCTGGGGGGACAAAATTCGCTCACTATACCAAGGATCAACAAATCGAGAAACCGAAAAGACACTCAATGTATATAGCAACTTACAACAATAGAACAATATCAACAGATGACAAATTACTTGAACTTGAAGAAGAGCTTGAGAACATTAAATGGGACATAATAGGTCTAAGCGAGGTCAGAAGAACAGGAGAAAATCAGATAACACTAAACTCCGGAAACACCTTATATTACGTAGGAGAAGAAACTTCGATAAGGGTGTTGGATTCCTAATACACAAAAATACAAGGAAAAATTATAGATATTAAAAAAATAAGTTCTCGAGTCATATACATAATCATACAGATAAACCAAAGACACTCTCTAAAGATCGTTCAAGTCTATGCACCAACGAGAACATCTCAAGAAGATGAGGTCGCATGTTTCTACGAGGACATCTCATGTGCCCTAAAAGAAGGAAAAACATGCTATAATCTACTGATTGGCGACTTCAATGCAAAAATTGGAAGCAAACTGGACGAAGCTGAAACCGCAATAGGACAACATGGTTTAAGAGATAGAAATGAAAGAGGAAAAACACTTATAGACTTCCTGCATCACAACAACCTTTATGCAATGAATACATTCTTCAACAAAACACTCTAACAAAAGATGGACATGGGTAAGCCCAGACGGGAAAACTAAAAATGCTATAGATTTCATCATTAGCGACAGAAAAGATAGTATACGCAATGTGGATGTCTTAAACAGATTCTCAACAGGTAGCGACCACCGCATAGTAAGAGCGGAAATAAACATAGATACAAGAAAAGAACGAAAACACATGATCCTAAAAAAGAACATCAAAGGATGGAATATAACAGAAAATATACATGAATATAAAAAACAAATAACAAAAACCTTGAAATACAATGACAAAATGACAGTAGACATGCTATATGAAAACATCACACAAAGTGTGGAAACAACAAACAGAAAATGCGGTCAGAAATAAATGAAACACCAAAATTTAAACCAAAGAACGAAATCTCTAATGAAGGAAAGAAGAGATATGATTGACAAGACTACCGAAGAATATAAGAACATCAACAAGGAAATATCGAAAGAAATAAGGAAAAATAAAAGAGAAAAGAACACGGAAGACATTAAAAACGTAATAGAACAAAATAAAAGTTTAAAAGTCCTAAGAAAGAAAAATATGATAGGGAAGAAAGAGATACATAAGGTCAAAAAAGCGGATGGCAATATAACAACAAATAAAGAAGAAATAATAAAAACAATCGAGACCTTCTACAAGGAATTATACTCCATAGAAGATAAAAAAACAGACACAAATATTCCTAGAATCTTAAACCAAGGATCGGAAGAAATCCCGGAAATAACAGATCAAGAGATTATATCAGCCTCGAATGACATGAAGAAAAACAAAGCTCCTGGCGAAGATGGTCTCGTGATTGAAGCTATCAAAAAAGGGGGAAGTAATATTATTAAAGCCCTCAAAATTCTATTTAATAAATGTTTATTGGAAGGGACAACTCCCAGGAAATGGGAAAATACAGAAATTCTCATTATACACAAAAAAGGAGACAATACGGACTTAAAGAACTATAGACCGATTAGTCTTCTTAGCCACATATATAAACTCTACACAAAAATTCTAACAAAACGCTTGACAAACAAACTTGAATTTTATCTTTCGAAGGAACAAGCAGGTTTTAGAACAGGGTACGGGACAAACGACCATCTTCTCACAATAAAAGTTCTCATTGAAAGATGTATTGAGTACAATAAACCACTTATGCTTATATTTGTAGATTTTGAAAAAGCGTTCGACTCGGTAGACCAACATAAACTATTGAAAGCACTCGCGGAATGTCGCATTGACCATCGATACTCTACAACAATTAAGCACATATATGAAACCGCAACAGCAAAGGTCAAAATAACGGATAACCAATACACAAACAAATTTAAAATTGAAAAGGGACTGAGACAGGGTGATGCGATTTCCCCTAAGCTATTTGTAACATTATTGCAAAGTGTATTACATAAAATAAACTGGGAAAATATGGGAATAAACATCGATGGGGAAAAGTTAAATCATCTCTGCTTTGCCGATGACATAGTTTTAATAAATGACAATATGCAAGAGGCACAGCTTGCATTACAAAGGTTACACGACGAAGCAAAAAAAGGTTGGTTTGAAAATAAATATACCGAAAACCCAGTATATGACAAACCTGGTCCTAAATGATTTTGTCAAAATAAATAACAAATCCATAGACCAAACACATGTATATAAATATTTAGGACATGAGATACACATTGGAAGAGATAACCAGACACACGAGATTGAGCGCAGAATGGGTTTGACTTGGGCAGCATTTGGCAAGTTAAAACAAGTATTTAAGTCCGACCTCCCAATATGTTTGAAGAGAAAGGTTCATGACCAATGCGTGCTCCCTGTTTTGACGTATGGAGCGGAGACGCTAACATTGACAAAGAAAAATATCAACAAAATACAAGTAATGCAGCGCAAGATGGAGAGATCAATGTTAGGAATCACTCTTAGAGATAGAATACCAAATAAAAACATCAGGCAAACAACAGGAGTACGGGATGCTGTAAAAACCATTCTGCATCAAAAATGGAATTGGGCGGGACATGTCGCAAGGATGAGAGATGGCCGGTGGACAAAAAGGATCGTAGAATGGCGACCGAGACACGAGGCTTATAGAAACAGAGGAAGACCACCGACACGTTGGAGCGACGACATAAAAAGAACAACAGGAAACTGGATAAAAGTTGCTCAAGATCGGAAGGAATGGGAAAATTTGAGAGAGGCTTTCGTTCAGCAGTGGACAATATGAGCTTATGATGATGATGATGATGATTTTCAACATTTATTTATGATCTATAATAAATAAAATTAGAACTATATTTAAAAACAATAAATATATCATCAGAACAAATAAAAAGAAATCCAGAAAATTAATCATTAGCGCCCTTCTGCAATACTATAATTATTATCTTTCATTTTAAAGAAAAACAAGTATTTTACAATTTTATACACATATTTATGTTACTTTGTAATATTAATAAAACAAAAAAGCATTAATTAAGATTCATAACATAATAAATATGTATTCTTAAATTTAAACTGGTTTTTGAATTGCGCGCCGACGCTTACTTTGCGCTTTCTGCCAAACCTAACAATCGAAATCGCATGAAAATTCTCTGAATATAACATTTGAAATAATATTGCAAGTAATCAGCTTTTTGGTCAACCAAACTATATGTTGAAAATAAACGAAAGTATGCGAGTTTGACCGATAAAACTAGACCTGGAACAACTTATGTATTTTGAAGGTTTTTCAAATCAGCGTAAAAATCGATATCTTGCATCTCTATACAACTATCGTGACTCTCTCTACGAATAGTAGTTCCCATGCCACTAGCCAGGCTTCTTAATATATAAAAAATATCTTTTTATTCTTAATCAATTAAAAAAATTAAAAACATGGTCTCCGCTTAGAACGTCATATCATCCTAAAGCACCACGAAATAATCAAATTACCAATTTTGATTATATGGATATGTATCTTTCAATTTCAATAAATATATGTATTCAGTCAAATTCAAGGCCCCGGGTTTGTCTAAATCTTCTGACAAGCGGGAGAGCCACCTAGAAACCAAAAGATAAGTTTATCTTATTTCTTGACCGACTTAACTTAGCACTAAACCGCACTGTAGTAATTCATTATTTCACCGCATCATGTTAAAATCGCTAATGTTTTGGATCGCCCCCTTAAACAAAATTGCCAGAGAATTGTGGCAATGGTGCGAGATTCGTAACATTTTTTTTGGTAGCCTCATATATTAATACGAAAGAAAACCTTTTTGCGGATCGGGAATCAAGATCCACTAGTATTGAGACAGAGTATGAATTGTCTCAGGACGCCTATAGGCAGATCTGCAATCAATTCGGTACACCTACCATTGACCTTTTTGCTACAAAATGCCAAATGTAATAGATATGTGTCATGCAGGCCCGACCTTGAGTCCATAAGAGTAGATGCTTTTACTTATCCTTGGACAGGAGAATTTTTTTACGCATTTCCGCCATTTTGTTTAATAACAAAATGCCTAAGAAAAATCATAAATGAAAAATCAGAAGGAATTTTAGTGGTTCCTTATTGGGAAACTCAACCGTGGTATTTAATGTTTAAAAGATTATTAAGAACAGAACCGCTTGTTTTTAAACCAAGTAAGTTATTATTATTCTCACCTTTCAGTCAGAAACATCCCCTATGGAGGCAACTTACCCTGGTTGCAGGAACTTTATCAGGGAGTCGTTCATCAGCAGAGGTTTTCCAGCAATAGGATTTTCTCCTATTATGTCATCTCTTGCCAAAAACACAATAACGCAATATAACACTTATTATAAGAAGTGGTGGGCTTTCTGTCAACTAAAAAAGGAACCACCGTAACGGTACTCATTAGAAATGATAATTTCTTTCTTAACCGAACAATACAATATAGGGGCTTCTTTTTCCACTTTAAATTCAGAACATGCAGCCTTATCCCTAGTTTTTTCCATAGAAGACAAAGACAAAGTTTTTCTAAAGCGATTTTTAAAAGGCATGTATAAGCAAAAACCCCCAAGAGCCAAATACCATGCTACTTGGGATCCGATTTGTGTTCTCAATTATTTAGAAAAAATTTTTCCTCTCGAGGAGACATCCATGAAAGATTTAACACAAAAAATGGTTACATTATTGGCATTAATCACGGGTCACAGAATACAAACGTTGTCCAAAATTAAGATATCAAACATAACCCGCTATGACGATCGAATGGAAATACAAGTATCCGATTTTATAAAGACCACAGGCAGACAACATTTTCAACCACTACTAGTTCTTCCATATTTTACAAAAAATCCAAAATTATGTGTCGCATCGGTAATTACGGCATATATAGAACAAACAAAAAATGTTAGACCCAAAGAAATGGATTATTTAATATTAACGCATAAATCACCAATACACCCAGCTACTACTCAACGTATAGGCAAGTGGATCAAAACAACATTGGCAGACAGTGGCGTAAACATTGCCCATTTTTCGGCACATAGTACACGACATGCAGCAACTTCAGCGGCATACAGAGCTGGAGTCTCAATTGAAACCATACGAAAGACTGCTGGATGGACCGACAAGAGTGACACCTTTAATAAATTTTATAACCGACCTTTATGTTCAGACCCTACACTATTTGCTAAAGCAATTTTGAATAGTTACCATTGCTAAATATGTTTTTAGTTAGTTTTACCTTTTGTTAATTTACTTATACATATGTTAATCAAAGAACATTAAAGTATCAACAATAATTGGACATGTTTATCTACCTATATGTTACTGTTTTTTTTTATCTCTCGCTTAAATTACATATGGTTGATAAATAAGCAAATCAGAATCTAGATCATAGGTCTTTAAACATCTACAAGTGTAATTCGAGAACAGCAATACGAAATATAATTAAAAGATCAATTGACTTACCTTCAGGAAAATTGATCGGAATTATATGAGTATTGCTGTTCGAAGAATTAAAAACCCACCCTTGCCCCAGACCCCTGGGTGTTCTAGATTCCCTCACCAAAAAAAAAAAAAAAAAAAATGTATGAAGGGTTGGGGGCGATCGTGGGGAATGGACCTGTGGGAGATCTAGCTTTAAAATTCGTGCACCAGAGCGCAGCAAAAATTGGTACTACAAGTGTAATTCTTCGAACAGCAATACTCATATAATTCCGATCAATTTTCCTTAAGGTAAGTCATTTGATCTTTTAATTATAAGTATACTATGTAGAGCTGTTTTGATCATACTATGAATTGTCAAATTGACTTATATATATCCTTAAATTAGACATTCGAATCCTTGTCAGAACAATACGTCAGTTGGGTATACGTTAGATAGTTATATTAAGGATATTTTTTTCTCCGTGTAGGTACGTACATAAAAACAATAACAAACAACTTATTATAATACAATAATCAAGATTTTAGTAAAGGTAAATGTATGTCAGCCTCTGTTATCACATAATGAATGCTAAGAATTTCTCATGGTTTTAGTGACCTTGTGCAAAATTGCTATTGTTATCTGTCAATTACTCTGTCTACCAATTTGTAAAGGTCATTATTATTTGCTGAAAGTATACAACAAATTGGTTTTAGGCATACTTCGCACAGAATTATATAGTCTTCACTATGATTCCTTACGTTACACTCTTGAAATCTATTAAATATTTGATAAAACTTTAATACAGTATTATATATAATCACGTAAAACTTCAAGTAAAATATATTTTTAAATAAACATATATATATATATATATATATATATATATGTTTTACCATTTATAGTTTTTATAATAAAGAAAATATACATATGTGTACTTATTTACCTATTAGTTATTTTTATTCATAATTGTTCGATATGTACGATATTCCCCCTCGAATATTAAGTTATATTCCCAAAAGTAATATACATCTAAGTATATTTATGTATATACAGTCAAACCTCCATAAGTCGAACCTCGATAAGCCAAATTTTTGATAACTCGAACCTGTTTCTCTAGGGCTTGCCCATTTCAACGTTAATATTTTTATACTGATAACTCGAATTTTTGATAACTCGATTTATTTTTAGTTTCCTTCAACTTTGACCTATCGAGGTTCGCCTGTATTTTTAGTTTCTCGTAACTTCGATTTATTGAGGTTCATCTGTATTTATACAAAATATATATCCTAGGATTTTTATAAACGCGTTATGGTATTTGTGGTAATTGCAAATGGTTTTCAGCATTTTGCTTGCTCATTTACCAAAGTAGTCTGTAAAACAACCCATAAAAAGTAATTATACTGCCTGTTTTATGTTTTGAGAAAGCATTACTGTTGTGTAAACGAAGTCACGGTTAGTTTGAACATTTTCTTAAATTTTCTAAAGTGAAAAAATGGCATTCACTTTGACCATCTACACTACATTGCCTTGTAATGTTTCGGACGTAATCCTAGTTAGTTTTGCAAATAAGCGAAATCATTTTTTAAAGTTCGTAGACATCAACATCTACGTCAAAAACGAAATTGATAAATTTCTCAAGTTTAGTTGGCACCGTTAATGTGACTTTCTCTTCATGAAATGAAGAATATTCAATTACAAATAAAATGGCTTTGATCTTCTCAGAAAAACAAGTTTCACTTCTGTACAATTCAAGACCCTAACTGTATTTCATTACAGCCCTTTAGAATGTTGTCGTTAATTTGTTATTCTTGAAGGTCCTCAGACATGTATTATGTGGAAAAATTCCACAGCGCATTAATAAAGCGTGCTTGTTAGTGTAGAAGAGTACGGAGACCGCGATGGTACAGAGATAGGCCGCTGCATGCTGCATCAATGCATAATTGTCCGAGTGCACTGAGCTGTAACGGAGGCCAAGTCGGCCTTGGACGAGCTTCGGTCAAGTGGCTGACGTCAGTTGCATGTGCACTGTCCTCTCACAGGAAAGTACCACTTTATTGAGGTTAAACAGTCACCCAAACAATTGCACTCTACCAGACACTACAATTCGTTCAATCAATGGTAATGTTTCGTTGTAAAGTGTAGGTATTATTGAATGCACTCTACATACATAACTACTCCCCGACTATTACTATTACTCTTTCATGCTGTAACTTTTCAAACGAATAATGTCGTATTTCGATTCCAAGCACGAAGAAAATATTAAAATGAAGACGTATTGTGACAAAATTAACTTTCTCTTGAGATGTCATACAAGTTTTTGTCATATCATTTAAAATATATAAATGAGGGTGAAATTCCGCCATCTTAGTCTCCCACTGTGCATTATCAGAGTTCAGACAAAGAAAATTGACTGCATATTACCACAGTGATGTTATGCATATTATTCACTTTTATTATCTACAAAATAAAATCCAAAATTTTCAAGTATTAAAATAAATTTAATATAGGCATATATTTAAATATAAAACATCAATCTATATGTATATAAACATCAATTGTTACATGTATGACGGAGCATCACTTGAGAATGGTTCCACCGATTTGGCTAATTTTTTTTGGTGTTTGTAATTGTCAGGACAAGGTTTGTATGAAAGAATTTTTTTGTAAAATCCATGGAAAAGTCGGAAATTTGAATGGTATTTATCGCATAGTTTTTGATGTTTTAATATTGAATTTCATTAAACCTAATTCTTTTCCTGAACCCTAAAACCGGGTTTTCTCAAAGACTTCTGAAAGCTTTCCTGAGAAATTATCGTGGTTCAGAACCCACGTATTAATGTGGGCTCCTTGTATCTTTTAAACACTACGACATTAACAACAAAGATGCAAGCAGGGAAATCGCCATATGACCTGACCATAAGTATGCAAAAAAGCGTATAGATACATAGCTATAATACAGGGAAAATTACTTATAACGGCATCGGTTAGCATGACGAACCGTTTAGAACGACCAAATCTAAGGCATTTAGTTGATTTTCAAATCTTTTCATAAATAAAATATATCGACGCCCTCAAATCGTTTATAACGACAAAACTAGATTTTGCGACGTAATTTTCGGAAAAAAATTAATTTGAATAATTGCAATTATAATCTGTGTGCTTGTTCTTACTGTTATATGTCATTTATAGCTACAGATTTGGAGAATAAGTAAAAAAAAAACAAGTTTTGTTCCACACATGAAATTAAAAACGTTTGTTGACTTAGCCATAACAATATTGGCATCAGGGTGCAGCCTAAGTGTGAAACAAAAGTTCCAACCAATTAACAATAAATCGATAATTGTACCTATTTTACCTCAGAAAGTTAAAATTATTTCAATATAATTAGTCATTCTCGACGGTATTCTATGTAATTAAGACAACAAACATAATTATTCAAGAAATGTTAAATTTTTCGATTTTTTTTATAATGGCTTTTCCAACGGCCAATGGGTATAACGACCAAATTTGATCCATCCCTTAATCGTCGCTATAAACTATTTTTTACTGTAATTGCATAACAACTAAAAACTAAAAATGGTTCAGTATTCAACAACTCTAAATAAACCATCGGAATAATTCTAGTGGAAATTCAAAGGGTTTATTAACTTGGATACGATAGTACACAACAATTTAGAAACCACACTGATAATAAAACCAGCGTCAAGTTCACATGAGAAAATCTCAATTTATTCGCTTCTATATAATATTCCTTAGCTCAAGAAATTTAATGTTTTGTTTTAATGTAAAATGTCAGAAATGCGGTTTAGTTAGTTTGAAATATAGCAGGAATTTTTATTAGACGAAAAGTTGAGAGTTTTATTATTTAGGACAGTATAAATATTAATGAGTATATTACGTATTTTGGGATACGTTTAGCTTCTGCAGTACAATTACTGCATTTTATTCCAGTTAATCTAATTAAAAAATAGTCATTCTTGTTTACATTTTATCTATTTAGTATCAATAATGGGTCAATAATAGAAATGAATTGACCTGATTACCATGCCAAAAAATGAATCAATACTTCAGAATTTCTCCCTATGTAGGGGGAAAGTGGCATGAAACAACCAGTTTTAAAAAAAGGGATAAATAATATAGAAGGACATAAATAAATCAATTTTTTTTTAAATCTGTAATTGTACATGCATTTATGTACGTAATGTCATAAAACATTTTTCAAAATTAACGATATTTTTCGACTTCTAATCATTTATAAAAAAAATAAAATTTGGCTTTTTCATAACCTATAGGTATTGAAACAGCCAACCCAATTTTTGAAAAAGCCATGTTATTATTACAAGATTAAAACTACACATTAACGAAGATATTATTTAATAATAATCTTAAGCTATAATTTTAGATCTTATATAATTATAAAACGTTTTAAATAACGCAAACTCTCGATAAAATATTTACTTACATAAATCTAAAAACTGTCAAAAATTTGACGTTTGAGATCAATCATTGCAAAACTTAAAAACGTTTTTAGCAAAAATAATGCAATTTCCTTTTACGCCACAGGATTTATATGCCCAACCATTACAATTTTGCATCGGTACCACTTTTGATTGCTGTTACTACAATTATTATTGCATTTTATGCAATTAAAAGGTGGCTTTTCATTACACTGCAGTCCGGCTATTTCAAAACATATTCTCTCAAGAAACAAAATCTCGAAAATTACTATGAAATCAAAGATTAGTCTACAAAATATATACGTTATTAGAAGGCCTAATATATCTATAAAATTATAGTGTAATCATATTATTATTAGTTTTGTACGTATAGGCGTTAGAAAACAAATAAACTGAACTCAAAACCTTACTTTTTGACGACAAAATCTTCAATACGTCGTATCGGCGCCGTTTATTGACGGTGAACGGTCAAATTTTTGTGGGGGATATCTGGCTAGTGTTGCTATCTTAAAATAATAATACATAAACGATTCGTATGAAAACTACCGCGTAATTGATAATGGCTTTTTCAAAACTTGGCTGTTTCATGCCACTTTCCCCCTATACCTAGGTATATGTATGTTCTCACATCCCATTTCCAAACATATTTAATTAAAATAACAAATTCTTTCACTACAGAGAGCTTGCAAAGGTTGTGTTAAGTAAATGTCCATAAGACTAATGGAATTAAAGTTAATAAAGCTAATGAACATATAAGTTAATTTTAGTTATTTTGCTCAAATATTATGCAGTCAGCATTCAAACTATGTATATTATTGGTTAACGTTACAGTGTATCTACACAGTGTACTAAAAAAATTGCGAGGTCATACAAACTATAAAAGTGACCTCCGCTAATACCTAATACTTGTTTATTATCAATCATTATTAAAAATCGATCATCGATGATTTTGTTAGAGACGTATGTTTCGGCTATTTAAAAAATAACTTTTGAAAGAGCGAACTTAACGAAAAATGTAATGAGACCTTTTTTTCCTTCAAGGCATGATTACGTGGAAATCGCTTGTCGTACGAAAATTTGCAATCAGTTTTTTTTTGTAGGGAATTTAATTTTTCAAAAATATGTAGAGGGAAAGTGGCATGAAACAGCCAGTTTTAAAAAAAGGGATAAATAATATAGAAGGACATAAATAAATCAATTTTTTTTTCTAAATCTGTAATTGTTCATGCATTTATGTACGTAATGTCATAAAACATTTTTCAAAATTAACGATATTTTTCGACTTCTAATCATTTATAAAAAAAATAAAATTTGGCTGTTTCATAACCTATAGGTATTGAAAAAGCCAACCCAAGTTTTGAAAAAGCCATGTTCTTATTACAAGATTAACACATTAACGAAGATATTATTTAATAATAATCTTAAGCTATAATTTTAGATCTTATATAATTATAAAACGTTTTAAATAACGCAAATTCTAGATAAAATATTGACTTACATAAATCTAAGAAACTGTCAAAAAATTTGACGTTTGAGATCAATCATTGCAAAAACCTTAAAAACGTTTTTAGCAAAAATAATGCAATTTCCCTTTTCGCCACAGGATTTATATGCCCAACCATTACAACTTTGCATCGGTACCACTCTTGATTGCTGTTACTACAATTATTATTGCATTTTATGCAATTAAAAGGTTGCTTTTTCATCACACTGCAGTCCGGCTATTTCAAAACATATTCTCTCAAGAAACAAAATCTCGAAAATTACTATGAAATCAAAGATTAGTCTACAAAATATATACGTTATTAGAAGGCCTAATATATCTATAAAATTATAGTGTAATCATATTATTATTAGTTTTGTACGTATAGGCGTTAGAAATCAAATAAACTGAACTCAAAACCTTACTTTTTGACGACAAAATCTTCAATACGTCGTATCGGCGCCGTTTATTGACGGTGAACGGTCAAATTTTTGTGGGGGATATCTGGCTAGTGTTGCTATCTTAAAATAATAATACATAAACGATTCGTATGAAAACTACCGCGTAATTGATAATGGCTCTTTCAAAACTTGGCTGTTTCATGCCACTTTCCCCCTATTGTTTATATTTTTCAGGTATATTGTTAAGAAGATTTGAATGAAAAATGCGTGTGATGTAAAAAATTAAAATTCTTGATGATAGACCTCTTAACCTTCCGCATACTAGGTGAGTAAATGTCACATGCCATACTAGGTGGAGTTTGCCGTACCCCAAAAATAAAATGAAATAAAATCCACAAAATTGTACTTTATGACAGTTAAATGATAAGAAATATAATTTAATAATCAATAATGAATAGGTTTAAGTAAAAAACATTTTTACTTATGCATTAGAATAGACTTTTATTAATAAAAATACAAAAACGTAACTTTTTCTTCAACTTATAAACTATTGAGTTTTTTCTTGAGTAGGGGAGACCGGGTATGGTTGTGTCACAGGTAGGTTGTCACAAAAGCCATAACAGCAAACCTAATGAATTAATAAATGTGTTTACCCGTGTCACAGAAGCCCGAACACAATACCTCCTTGCGTACTTCACTTCAGTACGCTCTGAAATACCGTATAAGAAATATATACGTTTGTATTTTTTGTACAGTAAAAGTAATATTTTGTGTATCTGTGTTGAGTCTCATAAGTATATTTAAATTTTGCATAGTGATATACTTTGTCGTGTATTTATGATGTTTAAGATATGCTTCATGACATTATTCATATGGTTTCTTATATGACCATTGATTTAAATTTATTTTGGAAGTTTATTGTCCAAAACTGTTTTGGGGAAAACTGGCTCAAGTTAATGGGGGCTAGTTATATACTTATAAAAAAATAAGCCACTTTTTCGAGTTTATCATGATGGCGTGGACCTAGACCATTCAAATTTGGTACGAAGGTGGCAAATTACAAAAGATTAAGATTGAAAGGGGTTCGAGGGGGGCTTAGGGGGGCACTATTTTCAGTTATTTCGATTTTTCTTGCGCGGATCGCCCTGGAGGGGAGAGGGAAGGGGGTAGAGGATTGAATTTTGGATACGTGGTAGCCCCATTAAAGGCACACGTTTTCGTTTTTTGTGCGCCGCGATATCTCTATCGGCGGCCGAGATATCCGCCTCCAAAGAACCGTTTCTGCGCAAGAAATTTTACCCCCCCTTTTTTTCAAATGAGATTTTCGGCCATTTCCCGTGCTCCGATTTAAAAAATGACCTATCTGAGGATTTCAAGTCAGAGGTGGGCCTATCAGACCCTTATTTTAGTTTTTTAAAAAAACGTCCCTGTAAGCCCTACGGAGGGCGATTTTTCACAATCAAATTACTCGAAAACAGTAGCAGCTAGCGTTCTGTAATATTTAAATTCGAATAGAACGCGTTATTTTACGTAGGAAAAGTTAAATTTTGAATGGGGCAGAGCCCCGGGGGCTCCGCAAAAAAATCTGAAAAAACGGCTTTTTTTTGGTGTTTTTTGATTGCTAATATCTCCGAAACTAAAAACGATAGAAATTTGGGGTTTGCGCAGGTAGAAAGAGCGGTCTTTTAGATGCTAATAGTCATTTTGAGGATATTAGGGCTGCGTAGGGCTCCGGCTCGATTTTTTACCAACACCTTTAAAGCGATCATTTTACGCTACGAAGACATCATCTTAATTCACCAAATACAACATTTCTAATTCTTCCCATCGTCATATCTAAGACTTGGAATTTTTAAAAGGGGTTAAATTTATATTGGATAGAAAGCCCAAAGAAGAGCGCCTCTTACTGTTAGTTTAAAAAAAAAATTTCTTTAGACGTTTGGCCCTCAGGACCCCGTAAATAATTAAGCGGAATTTCTGAAATAGGGGTATGTTTGATGCAGCATACCGGCTTAGGGGTTGAAGATAGACCCCAACATAAAGCGAACAAAAGTGTCATGAGATCTTCCAGATTCATGTAAAAAAAAGTTTTTGTAAATCGGTTAAGGGGTTCTCGAGATATTAGATTAATAAGAAAAAATTAACGGCTCGCGCACGAGTTTTGAAAATTTGACGTTTCATCTGACAGAAGGAAATTTATTATAATTAATCATTTTGATGTACCTTTGATTGCTAATATTTTCGGAACTAATAACAATAGAGAGGTGGGGTTTGCGCCGATAGAAAGAGCGGTCTTTTGAGATGCTAAGAATCACCTTTGAGCGCTGCGTAGGCCTCCGGTGCCAGAAATATTCCGACACCTTTAAAGGCGACCGTTGTTACGTTACGAAATAACCTTGGGAGGACTCCACGAAATGCAATACATTGAATTAACTCTTCCCATCTTCGTTTTTAAGATTTGGCATTTGTAAAAGAGATTAAATATATATTTGCTGGAAAGGCCGAAGAAGAGTGCTTCTTACTGTTCATTTTACAAAAATTTTCCTTTAGAAGTTCGGCCCTCAGGGCCTCCTAAAAAAATTGGGTGGAATTCCTAACGTAGAGGTATGTTTAATGCGGCATACAAGTTTGGGGGGTTAAAGATACACCCCAACATAAATTAGTAAATTAGTTTTAACAAATTTGATTACAAAATGCATAAAATGGATTAATTATTAATTTTGCAGTTTCGTACATATTTATTTAAATTAGCGTCTTCGATCACCTACTTGGAATTTTAAAACGTCGATTTACATTTTTTACTATTACTACAAACAATTATTTATTCCTTTTAAATTATGTATTGAAAATACTCTCCAATAATGAGTAACAAGAGGTTTTCTTCTTGGACAGACGTTTTTCTTAATGAAGGTATTGTTTCTTCCCGTCTTTAACCTTTAAGAAACAAAAAAAATATTGAAATTCGAATTCAAAGCATTATGGGTTGGAAATATGAAATTTTGAAAGGCGCAAAACACCGGGAGCTTTGCAAAAATCTTAAAAGGCGGGCTTTTTTCGGTAATTTTTGATTGCTAATATTTCCGAAATTAAGAGATTAACGGACACATTTGCGTAAACAGAGTGGCTTTTGAAACCTTAAAACTCGTATGCGAGGAAGCCAAGGCGACCAATTCTGTAACACTTTTAAAAACGAACTTTTTACGCTACGAAATAAAATATTTTATTTAGCGAAATACAACATTTTTAATGGTTCTCATGTCTTATCTCAGACATACTCAATTTTATTTTTTATAGTAGTACAAAATAACTGACTAAAGAAACAAACAACACTTCCACATAACAAAATTAACAACTAATTTTAGAGAGGTATTTATATAAACTAACCTATCGAAAAACACAATCTGTACTAAGAATCACAAACTAAATTTCTTTCTTTTAAACGCTCAAATTAAGGGACGTTCGAGAAGCTGATATTTACAATGTAGGGTCGGCTAAAATCTCCAAATTGTAACGCTCATCGACTGGTCATCGAAACCAGTTTAGAAAAAAAGTATTTTAACTAATAATAAACAAAAATGTATATGCTGTATTTGCAGCTGATTACGGCTATCTACTATCCAAGTAAAAGTATTGTCACCTCACTTTGAAGGCTCATTTTGAAAAACACTCAATGTATTTTAATCAAACTAAAATCGGATTATAGTCAAAATATTTCTGTACGCCCATGAATAATTTTATAATTTTTTAACAAGGGGTAATTCGTTACCTTAATTTTATGTTCAGAAAACTGTTTTTACTTATATTTTAAAAATGCTTACCTTTGTTCATTTTAATTAATTATTTTTTATATATGTATATGATAGATATATTCTTTTAATTAATAAATTATGTTATTGCGTTAATTGAAAAAGAATTATAAAATTGGTTTTATTCTATTTCAATTTCTTCATTTGATAAAATATTTTGGAAAAGTTAATTGGATATTGAGAGATAAAACCCAATAAATTGTTCCGTAGTATTATTAATAAAAATAATATTAATTAGAATTTTAAAAATTAAAATTATGTTACGAGACGCGTAAGTGAAGCGAAAAATGCAACAAAATCGCAATGCGATTTTGCCTAGAAGTTAGCCGCGAAGCGGCAAACAAGTTACATTAAATGACAATAAATTGGTACTAACAAAATGCAGCAAAATCGCGAAACGATTGTGCTCAGAAGATAGCCGCGAAGCGGCAAACAAGTTCACATTGAATAACAATAAATTGGTACTAACAAAAATGCTGCAAAATCGCGAAACGATTTTGCCCAGAAGTTAGCCGCGGAGCGGCAAACAAGTCACATTGGATAACAATTAATCGATGCTAACAATAAAAATGCAGCAAAATCGCAAAGCGATTTTGCCTAAAAGTACCGGACTTTAAAAAAAATCAAAATGTCAACAAACACTGATAGATTTTGAATTTTACTAGAAGCCGAAGGTGTTAAACGCCATAGCGTTTATCAAAGAATACCGACAAATTTTGAATTTTTCTAGGAGCCGAAGGCCTTAAACGCGATAGCGTTTAGCAAAATCGCGAACGCGATTTTGCCTAGAAGTTAGCCGCGAAGCGGCAAACTTCTAGTTATATACTTATAAAAAAATAAGCATTACAAAATCTCTTTCGCGATAGCGTCCACGTTTTTGGACCTTGACCTTTCAAATTTGGTACGAAGGTGGCAAATTACGATCGACAAGTTTTGAAGGGGGTTCGAGGGGGGCTTAGGGGGGCACTATTTTTAGTTATTTCGATTTTTCTTGCGCGGATCGTCCTGGAGGGGAGAGGGAAGGGGTAGAGGATTGAATTTAGGATATGTGGTAGCTCCATTAAAGGCACACGTTTTCGTTTTTTGTGCGCCGCGATATCTCTATGGGGGGCCGAGATATCCGCCTCCAAAGAACCGTTTCTGCGCAAGAAATTTTACCCCCACTTTTTTTCAAATGCGATTTTCGGCCATTTCCCGTACTCCGATTCAAAAAGTGCCTGATCTGAGGAAACCAAGTCAGAAGCTGCCCTATCACACCTTAATTTTGATTTTTTAAGAATACGGCCCTGGAAGGCCCTAGCCCTGCGCAAAAATTTTGAACTCAAATTACTCGAAAACGGTAGCTGCAAGCGGCCTAAAATATTTAAATTCGAATAGAACGCGTTATTTTACGTAGAAAAAGTTAACTTTTGAATGGGGCAGAGCCCCGGGGGCTCCGCAAAAAAATCTTAAAAAACGGGCTTTTTTTGGTGTTTTTTGATTGCTAATATCTCCGAAACTAAAAACGATAGAAAATTGGGGTTTGCGCAGGTAGAAAGAGCGGTCTTTTTAGATGCTAATAGTCATCTTTCAGAACATTAGGGCTGCGTAGGGCTCCGCCTCGATTTTTTTACCAACACCTTTGAAAGCGATCGTTTTTACGCTACGGAAGACATCATTTTAATTCACCAAATACAACATTTCTAATTCTTCCCATCGTCATATCTAAGACTTGGAATTTTTAAAAGGGGTTAAATTTATATTCGCTAGAAAGCCCAAAAAGAGCGCTTCTTACTGTTAATTAAAAAAAATTCTTTAGGCGTTCGGCCCTTAGAAGCCTCTAAATAATTAGGCGGAATTCCTGAAATAGGGGTATGTTCGACGCAGCATACCGGCTTAGGGGTTGAAGATAGACCCCAACATAAAGCGAACGAAAGTGTCATGAGATCTTCCAGATTCATGTAAAAAAAAGTTTTTGTAAATCGGTTCAGCGGTTCTCGAGATATTAGATTAATAAGAAAAAATTGACGGCTCGCGCACGAGTTTTGAAATTTGACGTTTCATCTGACAGAAGGAAATTTATTATAATTAATCATTTTGATGTACCTTTGATTGCTAATATCTCCGAAACTAATAACAATAGAAATGTGGGGTTTGCGCAGATAGAAAGAGCGGTCTTTCGAAATGACAATATTCATCTTTGAGGACACCGGGCTGCTTAGGGCTCCGGCGCCAAAAATCCTCCTACACTTTTAAAAGCGACCGTTACGATATGAAACACAACCTTGAGAGGAATTCACGAAATACAACATATTTGAATAATTCTTCCCATCGTCATTTCTAAGACTTGGCATTTTCAAAAGGAGTTAAATTTATATTTGCTGGAAAGCCCGAAGAAGAGCGGTTCTTACTGTTCATTTTACAAAAATTTTCGTTTAGAGGTTCGACCCTCAGGACTCCCTAAAAAATTGGGCGGAATTCCTAACATAGAGGTATGTTTAATGCGGCATACAAGTTTGGGGTGTTAAAGATACACCCCAACATAAATTAGTAAATTAGTTTTAACAAATTTGATTACAAAATGCATAAAATGGATTAATTATTAATTTTGCAGTTTCGTACATATTTATTTAAATTAGCGTCTTCGATCGCCTACTTGCAATTTTAAAACGTCGTTTACATTTTTACTATCACTACAAACAATTATTTATTCTTTTTAAATTATGTATTGAAAATACTCTCCAATAATGGAGTAACAAGAGGTTTTCTTCTTGGACAGACGTTTTTCTTAATGAAGGTATTGTTTCTTCCTGAAGACGTTCTTACTGTTCATTTTACAAAAATTTTCGTTTAGAGTTCGACCTCAGGATCTAAAAATTGGGAATTCTAACATAGAGGTATGTTTAATGCGCATAAAGTTTGGGGTGTTAAAGATACACCCAACATAAATTAGTAAATTAGTTTTAACAAATTTGATTACAAAATGCATAAAATGGATTAATTATTAATTTTGCAGTTTCGTACATATTTATTTAAATTAGCGTCTTCGATCGCCTACTTGCAATTTTAAAACGTCGTTTACATTTTTACTATCACTACAAACAATTATTTATTCTTTTAAATTATGTATTGAAAATACTCTCCAATAATGAGTAACAAGAGGTTTTCTTCTTGGACAGACGTTTTCTTAATGAAGGTATTGTTTCTTCCTGTCTTTAACCGTTATGAAACAAAAAATGTTTAAATTGAATTCAAAGCATTATGGGTTGGAAATATGAAATTTTGAAAGGCGCAAAACACCGGGAGCTTTGCAAAAATCTTAAAAGGCAGGCTTTGGTAATTTTGATTGCTAATATTTCCGAAATAAGAGATTAACGGGCAATTTGCGTAAACAGAGCGGCTTTTGAAACCTTAAAACTCGTATGCGAGGAAGCCAAGGCGACCAATTCTGTAACACTTTTAAAACAAACTTTTGACGTCGAAATAAAATATTTTATTTAGCGAAATACATTTTAATGGTTCTCATGTCTTATCTCAGACATACTCAATTTTATTTTTAAGTAGTACAAAATAACTGACTAAAGAAGCAAACAACACTTCCACATAACAAAATTAAAACAATTTTAGAGAGGTATTTACATAAACTAACCCATCGAAAAACAAACTGTACTAAAATCACAAACTAAATTTCTTTCTTTTAAACGCTCAAATTAAGGGACGTTGAGAAGCTGATATTTACAATGTAGGGTCGGCTAAAATCTCCAAATTGTAACGCTCATCGACTGGTCATCGAAACCAGTTTAAAAAGTTTTTAACTAATTTTTAAACAAAAATGGTAATCTGTATTTGCAGCTTGATATTTTATATTCAGAAAAGTATGTCATCTATTTTGAAATTTTAAAACTCTAATTTGTATTTTAATCAAATTAATGATTATTCAAAATATGTATTGATAGATAAAATTCTTATAATTAAAAAGGTATTGTTACCTTAATTTTTGTTAAAAACGATGTGTTTTAACTTATATTTCAAAAATGTTCCTCATTTGAATTAAAATATATTTAAATATGATGATATTTTAAATCTAAAAATATTGCTAACTGTAAAAGAGGTTTTAATCTAATTTAATTGCAATTTTAAAAATTTAAAATTATTGGATTTGGACGCTAAATAAGCGAGTATTAAATAAAATAAATTAATTAGAATTTTAAAAATAAATGATTTACGCTACGAAAGAATGATTTTATATACAACAACATATTCAAAATGACAATAAATTGTAAACAAAATTGCAAAATGCATACATTTTAGAAAAACGCGAAGGGCAAACAAGTTCCATTAAATGACAATAAATTGGTACAACAAAATGCTGCAAAATCAAGATTTTGCTCAGAAAATAGAAGCGGCAAACAAGTTCGCATTGAATAACAATAATCGATACTAACAAAAATGCTGCATTGCAGAGGTTAGCGAAGACAACAAGTCAAATTGATATTAATGAATCGATGCTAACAATAAAAATGCAGCAAAATCGCAAAGCGATTTTCCAGAGTACGGACTTTAGAAAACAAAATGTCAACAAAACTGACAGATTTTGAATTTTACTAGAACGAAGGTCTTAAACGCAATAGCGTTTATCAAAAAGTAAGCAAAATACATTGAATAACAACAAATTTATCAACAAAAATCGAAAATCAGAATTACCCAAGCGGCAAACAAGTTCGCATTGAATAACAATAAATCGGTACTAACAAAAATGCTGCAAAATCGCCAGAGGTTAGCCGCGAAGCGGCAACAAGTCAAATTAGATATTAATGAATCGATGCTAACAAAAAATGCAGCAAAATCGCAAAGCGATTTTTCCTAGAAGTACCGAACTTTAAGAAAATCAAAATGTCAAGAAATTCTGACAAATTTTGAATTTTACTAGAAGCCGAAGGTCTTAAACGCGAGCGTTTATCAAAAAATACCGACATATTTTGAATTTTCTAGGAGCCGAAGGCCTTAAACGCGATAGCGTTTAGCAAAATCGCGAATGCGATTTTGCCTAGAAGTTAGCCGCGAAGCGGCAAACTTCTAGTTATATACTTATAAAAATAGACTTCAACGCTTTTCGCGATAGCGTCCACGTTTTGGACCTAGACCTTTCAAATTTGGTAAAAAGTGGCAAATTACAAATGACAAGTTTTGATGGGGTTCGAGGGGCTTAGGGGCACTATTTTTAGTTATTTGATTTTCTTTCGCGGATCGTCCTAGGAGAGAAGGGGTAGAGGTTGAATTTGATATGTGTAGCCCTTAAAGGCACACGTTTTCGTTTTTGTGCGCCGCGATACTCTATCGGGGCGAGATATCCACCTCAAAGGACCGTTTCTGCGCAAAAATTTCCACTTTTTTCAAATGCGATTTTCGGCCATTTCTGTACTCCGATTCAAAAATGCTTATCTGAGGATTTCAAGTCAGATTGGCCTATCAGACCCTTATTTTAGTTTTTAAAAACGTTGAAGCCCTACGGAGGCGATTTTTCAAATCAAATTACTCAAAACGGTAGCAGCTAGCGTTTGTAATATTTAAATTCGAATAGAACGCGTTATTTTACGTAGAAAAGTTAATTTTAAATGGGCAGAGGGGCTCGCAAAAATCTTAAAACGGGCTTTTTGATTTTGATTGCTAATATCTCCGAAACTAAAAACGATAGAAAATGGGGTTTGCGCAGGTAGAAAGAGCGGTCTTTTAGATGCAATATTCATCTTTGAGGACATTGGCTGCGTAGGGCTCCGCTCGATATTTACCAACATTTGAAAGGATCGTTTTACGCTACGAAGACATCATTTTAATTCACAAATACAACATTTTAATTCTTTCCATCGTCATATCTAAGACTAATTTTAAAAGGGTTAAATTTATATTGATAGAAAGCCCAAAGAAGAGCGCTACTTACTGTTATTTAAAAAAAATTTTTAGACGTTTGCCTCAGGACCCCTAAATAATTAACAATTTTGAAATAGGTATGTTTGATGCAGCATACCTTATTGAAGATAGACCCAACATAAAGCAACGAAAGTGTCATGAGATCTTCAGATTCATGTAAAAAGTTTTTAAATCGGTTAAGGGTTCTCGAGATATTCGATTTTAAAGGAATTGACGGATCGCCCAAATTTATGAAATTATCTAAATTTGACGTTGCTCAAATAATTATAATTATACAAAGCAATTTATTTATGCGGTTTTTAATATTAAACTATTAGAATACTTACTAGAAAACGTTACTAAATATCAAATTTTTGTAAATTAGTTTTAACTAATTTGATTACAAATTATAAAATGGATTAATTATTAATTTTGCAG